>JAGFMF010011726.1:5327108-5394172 GCA_019455555.1 Galemys pyrenaicus | reverse complement strand
CTCCCTGGCCGGCAGCAGGGATCGAACTCGTGCTGCAGTGGCTGCGGTTTGCTTCATAGTGTGTTGCTTAACCCACTGCGCCACCAGGGAGGCCCTGTCTCCATTTTAGAGGTGAGAAAACTGAAACTTAGAACCTGAGCCAGCACTGAAATCTGTTTCTCTGTGATTTCTAAGACCTCACTTTTCCCACAGACCATTGTTGCCCTTCTTAAATTTTTATAACTTATGTCCTTACTGAAATCATCAAATATTTAATTGTTGTAAAAACTATAAGGAATCATTAATGGCATTTTTCTGAATATATCTGCTTGCCCTTAGTAATTTGGTGAAGGACAAGAATACATCAGTTGAATCTTGCATGGGAAGTTTATGAAAAGAATCCATAATATTCCATTTTCCCTGTGAAGCACTCAATTCTAAAGGGACTAATAGTATCAGCACTCAACTTTGTTTTTTCATTTGCTTGAATTTGTAGATTATCCTGTGTGTACACTAGTACACTGGTACTAAAAACATGCACAGCTTCATTGGGGAAGTATAAATTAAAACCATAATGAGGTAGCATTCTGAATCTGCTGGTAGAATGAAAATCTGAAAGACCAAGCATATATGTGTTGGTGAAGATGTAGAGAAACTAGAACTCGCATAGATTGCTGGTAGGATGCAAAATAGTAGGACCACTTTGAAAAATTATTTGTCAGCTTCTTATGAAATTAAATATGTATCTACCTTATTGCCCATCAACTCTACTCCTGATACATTGCCCAAGAGAAATGAAACATATTCACAGAAAAATTTACACAGGAATATTCATGCCAACCTGGAATGAATAACCCAACTTGGAAACAGACTAAATGTCCATGAACAGGTTAAGTGACATATCCATACAATGGAATGAAATTCAGCAATATGAAGGAATGAATTAAAAGAGGAAAAGACGGAATGCATTACCAACAGATGCAAACATGGACGAATCTCAAAATCAGTCTGTTGAATAAAAGTGCAGGGTCAGAGAAAAGTGATCAGGCTTTTCCACCCTCCCGCCATGGTGTAAAGATGGTCACCTGAGGTTCTGCACGCGTGCCTAAGTGGGCATGCGCAGGTGGGTGCAGCTGGGCTAAGGCACGAGGTATATAAGGCTAGCTTCCCGGGGACGCCGTTTGGCAGCGTGGAAGAAGCCAAAGTGTTGTGGTGGCGTATAATAGGCAGTACGAAGGCAGCTAAAACAAGGAGACTGCTTGAACCCATGACGAACCTGCCAGGTCTGGGATGGTTGCAGGACAAAAAGGAAGCCAGATTCTGTATGAACCCACTGAAAGGAAGTTCTTCAGCAGAAAAAATGCATTTAGTGACAGAGAGCAGGGAGAGCTGTGACCTCTTGTGCAGTAGGGAAGAAACTTGACTGGAGTCTTGAGAGAATTTTCTGGTGTGGTGCTGTCCTATGTCAAGCAAGGTGGTCATTACAGAGGCGTATGTAGGTATGTATTTCTCGAAACCCATCTCATTGCTTAAAAACTCTGTATATGTATATCAAATTTTGGAGGAAAAAACAAAAAAAGCGTTGAAGCGAGAAAAAGCCCTGAAGTTCCTTGAATAAACAGTGGGGGTAGAACCAAACTCACAGAGAGGTGAGTGGGCAGGGCCAGTGCTCCTCCAGGCCTCAGTTCCCTGCTGGCAGGTCTATATGACTTTTTATTTATTTTAAAGATTTAATTTTTTATGCATACAAGCACTGGGGTACAGGCCAGAGGTGGGGATGAGAGGATTCACCAGAGATGGAGTGGGGAGCAGGACAGACGGATGGACTGAAACACACTGCTGAGGGGAGCAGCGGGGAGACAGGAGAGGTCTGCTGCTCCATGTGGGTCAGCTCCCTGGCCAGGGATCGAACTCGTGCTGCAGTGGCTGTGGATGCCACCAGGGAGGCCCTGGGGGCATGTGACTTTATAGGCCTCACTTCCCCTGAGCTCTCTGGGGCTCAGGCTGCTCACCTGCAAAATATTTAAACAGCAGTATTAAATGACCTCACACTTTCCTTCTAACTCTCCAAGTCCATTATTTACCACTAGAAGTGTAAATCAAATTACTTTCCAAGTCTGGTTGATAAAAAGCACTGCTTTTCCAGCCCACTCTGATTCTAATCTGGGGTTTAGTTGATACTGATTTGTAGTTTAGCAACATCTCAGAAATTGCATTTTCCTGTGAGAAACTTGCATCCACTTTATCAGAGTTTCCAGGAATTGATTTTTGAGAAAAAGCAAGTGTGGCCAACACAATTTTCCCATGTTTTTAGATAGAGCACTGTAGGGTCAGAGAACTATCAGGTCTTTCCACCCTCCCACCACTGGTGTAATGAGGGACACCTGCAGTGTCCTGGGTGGGCATGCGCAGGTGGGCGCACCTGAGTTTTGACACGGGCTTATATGGGTGGCATCATGAGGATGCCAGGACCAATGAGCAGCGTGGCAGAACTAGAGCAGCAATGATAGAAGCAGCAGCCGAGAGGGTGAGATGCAGCCTCCTGGCCCCCCGGCACCCATGCCTGCCACGTCCCTGGCCACCTCTAACAATAAAAAGCATAAAAGCCACCGAGGGCTCCAAGACTCCTTCCTTTACCCCATCTGCTAGAACCATCCCTAACCTGCCCTGTGCCACCTTCCTGGTGCTACAAGCACATAATTAATTGAGCTGTGGCAATTGCTAAGAATGTGCTCTTTAAAAAACTTTGGGAAGAACAGAAATATGAACAGTGAAAATGCCCCGTCAAGTAGGTGAAGCATGTTTTAGCTTGCCTAATGGAGAGACGTAAAGTGACTTGTTTCATTGTGAACGAGAGGAGTTATGTGCCCTGGAGGGGACTATTCTACAAACAAGTGCCAACTCTTGCAGCTCAGATGCATGCTGATGTGTGAGAGGGTGCACTGGCTGTGAAGGACACAGAGATAAGGGTGTTCTAGAAGGATTCCCTTGGTTGTGCTGAACTCATGGGGGTTTCTGCTGTTTCCTGCAAGCATCTCAGTTCATCCTCTAGTGTCTGAGGGAAAGCCCAGCCTCACCTCCAGGATGATTGAATTTTGGCTCATGGGTGGGGGTGGGGGAGGAATCAGAGAGATGCCTGAGAACCAAGTATCTACAGCTGGAGGCGGAGAGAAACCACAGAAGTGCTCAGCCAAAGACTCCCGAGTTTCAGCAGGGAGAGGAGTGGGGCTAACGGTGAGGGAGGAAGGTGGATCTGTCCAGAGATAGCTGAGACTGTGAGGTTCTCTTTAACCACCCTCTTATCTGTTTCCTGTTTACAGAGTCCATAGATCTCACAACTAACCCTATTTCTACCACTAAGTTCACATTTGGTCATCGTCTCACTAGGAGACCTTCTCATTGTTCTTAGATTTTTTTTTTAAAAAAGAATTTGTCTTTTACGTGGCTCTGAATAATGTTTATTTCTTTTGTCCCACTGATTGGCATCTACCACCCGGTGGGATTGGTTGGAATTAGCACTAATCTTCGCACACTGAGTCCAAGTGCTATTCAGAAGTTACTGAAAAGTCACCCACCACATACCTACTAGGTACTGAGGATGGAAAAGACAAGTCCCCGCTCTCTGGGAACTCACAGAGCACTGGGAAAGAAAGTGAATTTATGCCTAAGTCCTCCACCATCATGGAGTCACCTTGCCTTTGATGTGTCAGGAAAAATGGCTTGAGCCCTCAAAGAGGACATAAGGACAGTTCTCTCCCTAATGGATTCTGGAACCAATTTAAAGTAAACATTTTGTTCTTAATACACCAACAAGTACGTAGAAGCAATGGACTCTCTGGCACTGTAAAGTAAGAGTACATATGGAGTGCAAGAAGGGAGCAGATAGTAAAGCTAATGGGGGATGCAAAGGAAGGATCACATAAATGATTAGAAATTTAGTCACTTAAGTGAGGGAAGAGCATACCATGACTTAATTCCAGGGCTTAATATATGCACAAAATAGTGGTACAAAAAAATAAGATAGGGATACTTCCTAATGGGCTAGCATGACTGACCATTCAGTAAGAGGAGAAAGTGAAAAGCAGTAAGGATGGGCCTCCCTGGTGGCGCAAGGGGTTGAGTGTTACACTGTGGAGCCTCTGCAGCCACTGCAGCACAGGTTCGATCCCCACATGGCCCACATGGTGCAGCAGACCTCTCTTGTCTCGCCCGCTGCTCCCCTCAGCAGTGCATTTCAGTCAGTCTGCCTGTTCTGTTCCCTGCTCTGTCTCTGGTGAATCCTCTCACCCTCACACCTCTGGCCTGTACCCCAGTTCTTGTATGCATAAGTATTTTTTTTAAAAAAATAGAAAAGTGGTAAGGATGGTGTAATAGCCAAAAGGCAGCTTACTACTCTCAGCATTTCCAACATATAAACAAGTCTGGGCTCAAGATACTAAATAATACAGGAGTTTCCCTGCCAGGGCCAGGATGAGGATGAACCAAGTGAGGCAGATGTCAAACCTGCAAAACTGAAGAAGATTCCAAAATGCTCAGTCTTCAAGATAAATAATATTTTGATGTAGTTTTACATAAACATAGGATCGCTGTTGCTAAGTTTACTTTTGGCCTCAGACTCTAATAGGGCAAAGTCCTTCTTTATTTACAATTTTTTTTGGCACTTGTTCATAATAGGTTTTTTGTACTGATAGTTTTTTTAAAGATTTCTTTATGCATACAAGAGCTGGGGTGGAGGCCAAAGGTGAGGGGGGTGAGAGGAGTCAGTAGAGACAGAGTGGGGAGCAGAACAAGTACACTGCTGAGGGGAGCAGCGGGTGAGACAAGAGAGGTCTGCTGCGCCATCTGGTCTGTTGCCCCCAGCTTCCTGGCTGGGGATTGAACTCGTGCTGCAGTGACTGGTGATAGTTTCATAGTGCCAAGACGCCACCATTAAAATATTATTTATCATGATGACTGAGCTTGGCAGCCCCTAAAATTTTCACATCTGAGATAAATGTTTTGCTGGGCTTACCCTAATCCCAGCCCTGACTTGAGCCAAACTAAATTTGTCAGCATGTGAGAAAGACACAGCGTGTCCTCCCTAGCATGTAGGCACATGAGAGACGGAGAATGTGAAGAAAAGAGGAGTCAAGAATTTCATCTTGGAAACAGTATGGAAGCTTTTCAACAGATTAAAAATAGAACTACCATATGAGCCAGCAACTCCACTTCTGAGTGTTTATCCCAAAATTTTGTAAAGTGGTTCTTAACAAGATTTGTAGACCCATGTTCAAATCAGGAAGCAATTCAATGCCTACTAGTGGGTGAATGAATTTAAAAATGACATATATAGAATGGAATATTGTTCCGTAAAACAGAATGTTATTACTTAAAAAGGAAAGGTAGCTTGTCACATGCTACACCATGAATGAATCTTGAGGATTTCACACTAAATAAAATAAGTCAGTCACAAAAGCATAAATATATGGTATGTTTGCACTTACATGAGCTATCTAGAGTATTCAGATTCATAGAAAACGGAAAATAGAATGGTGTTTTCCAGGACCTGGGAGGAGAAGGGAATAGAGAGTTATTACTTATGGGCACAGAGTTTCAGTTTTGTAAGACAAAAAATTTCCAGAGTTGTTTTTTTCAAGTGAATATATTTAACACTACTAACCTGATCAATATTTATGTACGTACACACAAACATACGTTTCTAATCTCTGCTGTGGGAATAGGAGTAAAGGCACCTCAGTAGCAAAGAAGGATGAAGAGTCAATTATTGTCAAGAGATCTGTGTCACTGTGTCACTTCAATAATTAATGTAAGGACTAGAGACCCTGAATCATAAGGAAAATGTTAAAAATTTAAACCTATAGTCTCTGGTCAAGAAGACACATAAAAACCTTCCATCAAAACTTAGCACCAGGCTGTAAATACCAATTTCTCAATCATGATTCCCAGTGTAAGAAGCCAGGTAAGAATCTAAGGGCTGTTTTGAAAAGCAGTTGATTCCAGGACTCAGGAAGGGAAAATTCAAAATAATCCTGGACCATATTCATCACTGTGAATGACCTTGTGCTAGGCACTGAGAACATGAAGATGAATAGTCATGGCCTTTGCTCATGAAAAAATTATAGAAGAATGGGAATGATAATCATGAAAAAAGAGAAATCAGCCTATGATAAACTTCATAACAGGTAGACGAGCAAAGCGTGATAAGACAGAAAGGAGCTACTTTCGTTCTCTTTTTAACAAGAAGACAGTCTACCGAGTTGACATAATCTACATAATTGTGTGTAAAGAACATTCACTCATCCACAATGTCATATCTTGGCAGAACTGTCCTCTACTGGGAACCGAAATACTGAGCGTCTAGGACTCTTTCCACTCTTGAAGGAAGAGAGAATTTCCACAAATTGTTCTTGGAGTCAGAAGGACAGAGCAGGTTGAGAAGGTAGGAAGTCTATCTTCTGCAGAGACAGGAGGTTTCCCACCTTCCAGTCTGCACTTGCAGACAGGGCATTTGCTGTTGAGAGCAACTGCCATTTAAATAGGCTCTCCTGGGGTCTCCCTGGTGGCACAGCAGGTTGAGCACCACACTGTGAAGCATCCGCTGCACAGCAGTGAGAGTTCTATCCCCGGCCAGAAAGGGGACCCACATGGCGCAGCAGACCTCTCCTGCCTCCCCTGCTGCTCCCCTCAGTGGTGTATTTCAGTTCATCTGCCTGTTCTGCTCCACACTCTGTCTCTGGTGAATCCTCTCACCTCCTGCGACTCTGGCCTGTACCCCAGCTCATGTATGCATAAAAATAAAAAATAAAAATCTTTCAATCAGCTCTCCTTAAAGGAGACTTAGGAGATGGCCAGAGCTCGGCTTAACGAAGGAAGAATTCAGTCAGATTCTCATGAAAGAGCTCAACTAATTTGTATCGTTTCTGAGTCAGTCTCCCTAGGGCCCCATCTCTGGGGTACCAACTATCACACCAGTTTTCATAATTGCAGGTAATTGAGTAATTGGCACAATTCATTTTCCAGGCAGGAGATGCCTGTCAATTCTGTCTTCAGAAGTCTAGAGGGACCAAAGATCTCCTGAGTGTACTGTTCAGTCGCCCAGCTTGCACTCCTCGTCCCTGTGTCTCCCCCCCATTTCTTTCTGACTCCTTCCCTCATATAGCAAACTTCCTGGGCCCTTCTCTGCTCCTCCCATACACCCACTGGAGTGCAACTACCCTCTCCTTGAGGCAGATAGCTAAAAGCAGGAATAAAAAAATATGTTGCTCTGCTTAAATAAATAAGTCAAGGTTGCAGATAAAACAACCCTGCCCTTGACACTTTGCCCATCTATCTCTGCTTCTCTATCTGTCCTTGCCCCACAGTGTCTGATGCCTCAGAGACAAAGCCATTGTGCAACTCCACAATGGCTTATAAACACGGTGTCCTCCCGCTCGCCACAGCACAGCTTCCTTCTGTCTCACCATTTCATTGGTGGTGTCTCCATCACCCACTCTTCCCATCCAGATCTTAAATGTGATCTTAGGAATTTACTTGTATCGCCTCACAATCAAGTGTTTGCCTCTTCCTATCTATTTTACTCCCTTAATCTTTTATTTATTTATTTATTCATTTAATTAATTCTAATTTTCCCCTTTAATTTATATATACTTGACATCAATTGTAATCCCCATGTATTCCCCATCACCATATCAACAGTGCACCATCACCTCAGTCCCCGTGCTCCCGTCTGCCCTCAACCCTCCCCCGCTCCCCTCCCCACCACGTGTCCCCAATTTGTCCTTGTCTTTTCATTTTTGGGTTTGTGTCTTTATTGTTATTATTATTATTGATGTTCTTATTCCTTTCCTGGATCCTTATCCTTAATATCTCTCATACCAGTTTCCCCTGCCCTCTCCCCTGGCTCCCCACCGCTGTTGCCACAGCATGGACTATTGAAACAGCCTCTCGTCTGCCCTCAGTGACTTCTCTCACGCCACCTTCCATCTGTTCATGTTGCTGTTAAGATGAGTATCTGCTCCCCCATACCCTGGATGGAAACATTGCAATATTTCCCATAGTGTGATTTGTAGAGGTGTGTGTGTGTGTGTGAATTGAAGTAACATTAGTTTACAACACTGTATTTTCTAAACAATTCTTCATTATGCTGACCATCAAATATCCAGTTACCATCCACCCCCAGTCATTCTACCCACTCCCTCCCCCTTTTATCCCCCTCTGATAAACACCAGTCTGTTGTCAGTCTAAGGGTTTGTTTTAGTGCCTTTACAGTCCACAAGTGAATGGAATCATATGGTACTTGTGTTCTTCTTTCTGAATTATTTCACATAGCATAATCCCCTCAGGTTCCATCTGTTTTGTTGTAAATGACAAGAGTTTGTATTTTTTATGGTTGAATAGTATTCCATTATATATATATACATACATATATATATACATACATATATATATACACACACACACACCACATCTTCATTCATCTGCTGTGGACCACTTCAGTTGTTTTTATATCTTGGCTATTGTGAATGGTGGTGCAATAAACATAGATGTGTATTTTTTTTCATATTCTTTGTATAAATACCCAAAACTAGGACTGCTGGATCCTATGGTAGAGCTATCTTTAATTTTTTGAGTAACCTCACACTCTTTTCTATAGTGAATGAGCTAATTTATATTCCCACCAGCAATATGTGGTAGATCCTTTTTCTCCATATCCTCACCAACATTTATTTTTCCTTGATGTTTTGATAGAAGCATTCTGACTGATGTGAGGTGAAATCTTATTGTGGTGGTGATTTGCATTTCCCCAGTGAAAAGAGATGTAAAACTTGTTTTCAATGATAATTTGCTACCTGCACGTCTTCTTTGGTGAAATGTCCTCTGCCTATTTTTTTTTAAGATTTATTTATTTATGCATACAAGCACTGGGGTACAGGCCAGAGGTGTGGGGAGGTGAGAGGATTCACCACAGAAAGTGGGGAGCAGAACAGGCAGATCAAGGGAAGTACACTGCTGAGGGGAGCAGCGGGCTAGGCAGGAGAGGTCTGCCGCACCATGTGGGTCCCCTCCCTGGCCGGCAGCAGGGATCGAACTCATGCTGCAGTGGCTGTGGTTTGCTTCATAGTTTGTTGCTTAACCTACTGCGCCACCAGGGAGGCCCTCCTCTGCCTATTTTTAACCAGGTTGCATGTTTTTGTTCTTGAGTTATACATGTTGTTTATATATTTTGGCTATTGATACTTTGTGTGATACTATGGCTTGCAAATATGTTCTTCCATTCAGTAACCTACCTTTTCATTTTAATAACAGTTTGTTAATGATGCATAATTTTTTTTTTAGTTTGATGTAGTCCCATTTGTTTTTATTTTCTTTTGTTCTCTTGCTTTGGAAAATGAATCCATAAAGACATCACTAAAACTGCAGTCAAAGAGTTTATCGCCTGTTTTCTTCTACATAGTTTCAGACCTCAGGTCTTACATCCAACTCTTTAATCTATTTTTAATTGATTTTAGTATATGATGTAGTATAGTGGTTTAATTTCATACTTTTTCATGTGGCTGTCCAGTTTTCCCAGCACCATTTACTGAACAGAATTTCCCCTCTTTATTGTATATTTTTAACCCCTTTACATAAATTTGGTCCTTTTATATGTGTGATTTCATTTCTGGACTCTCAATTCTATTTCAGTGATTTGTGTGTCTGTGTCCTTCTTGTATTACCATGTTGTTTGGTTACTGTAGTTTTGTAGTATTACTTGAAAATAGGGAACATGAAACTTCCATTTTTGTTCTTTTTTCCTCAGAGTTGTTTTGGCTATTTGAAGTCTTTTTTTTTAAGATTTATTTATTTATGCATACAAGCATGGAATACAGGCCAGAGGTGTGGGCGGTGAGAGACAGAGTGGGAAGCAGACCAGGAAGACTGACTGAAACACTGCTGAGGGGAGTAGGGGGCAAGGCAGGAGAGGTCTGCTGTGCCATGTGGGCCACCCCCCTGGCCAGTGGCAGGGATCGAACTTGTGCTGCAGTGGCTGCGGTTTGCTTCATAGTGCGTTGCTTAACCCACTGCACCACCAGGAAGGCCCCTATTTGAGGTCTTTTTAATAAAACAAAATTTTAAGGATTATTTTTCAATTTCTGTGAAAAATGTCATCCTTATAGTCACCAAGTTATATCTGTACATTGTTTTAGGTAGAATAACCATTTAGACAATATTGACACTTCTGATCCATGAGCAGGGAATGTCTTTCCATTTCTTTGTGTCTCCTTCACTTTCCTTCAACTCTGTTTCATGGATTTCATTGTCCTGGTCCTTCCCTTTCTGGCTAATTGTATTTCCAGGTATCCTTTCTGTTGTGTCATAAATGGTATTGTTTCCGTCATTTCTCTTTCAGTTAGTTCATTTTTTGCATATAGAAACACAAGCAATTTTTGTATATTGATTCTATAGTTGTGTGACTTTTCTTGATTTGACCCTGGCCATCCTCAAGTTCTCATCTCCTATCTCCATAAGACAAGGTAAATATCAAAAGCTTTCATTCATACTAGAAGGAATAATTGTTTTATATGAGGTATTTCATTTAATACTTACAAAGACAGGTTTTTAAAATACCCTTCTTCACAGCAAAGGCAATGGGATTTTAAAAATTGTTCAACTTCAAACAGATGGAAAGTGGAAGAACTGGGACTTGAGACCAAGTGTTCTGATATGAGAGTCTGTGCTTGGCCACATGCCCTAACACTCCTCCAGCCCTCAGGCTGGGTGTGTACACACCGGCAACCCTTAGTAACAGTGTCAGCGCAAACACAAAACACTGTTTAATGACTTTGCATGTGCTGCTTCCTCTCCTGGAAGACATTTTCCTCCTTATTTGCCTGATGAACTCCTATTTAACCCACAAAATCTTAATTTATTGCCACTTCCTTTATGAAAATTTGTTGTCCTTCTCCACAGACCACTGTCCATTTTGTTATTACTTGTTTCCATGAATTTATGTGTGATGCAATCTTGAACCGTTTATTTTACTACCTCATCATTTGCTTAGGATATGTTAAACAGTCTTATTTATTACTATTCTGCAGTAACTGGTACCAAAACTTTTAAACTTTTTTAACCTGAAAGTTCCCTTTTCAGTCAGGCTTTAGTATCATTTCTTTGCACCTCCTCCAGGAGGTAACATGGTAGTGACACATATTTGATAATTTTGGAAATCCATTTGACACAATAGACAAAAGGTCAAAATAATCCACATGTCTGTTGATGGGTGAATGAATAAACGAAGTGTGTATTGCAGATATGTAGTAGAATATTTCTTGGTCTTAAAAAAGAATGCGATTTTGATGCATGCTACAACATGGGTGAAGCTTGAAAACAGTACGCTAGGTGAAATTAGTGAGAACAAAAGAACAAATATTGTATGATTTCACTTATATGAGGTACCTAGAATAGGCAAGTTCATAGACAGAAAGTAGATCAGGGACTAGGAGTTGGAGAAATGGAGATAGTTGTTTGCTGCATACAGTTTCCATTTGTATTGATGGGAATGTTCTAGAAATGAGTGGTGGCAGTGGTTGCACCACTGTGTGAATGCACTTAATGCCAATTGCCTTACATTTGAAAATGTTAAAGCAGTAAATTCTCTGTTATATATATTTCGCCACAATGAAACAATGGCAAGACAAAGAAACAAAAATTATGATGGTTGTCAAAAACTACAAATACTGCCAGAATCCAGAGGAGTCCAAGGAAACGTGAGAACAAACTGTAATGTGATGTCCTAGACAGACTCTTGAAACAGAAAAGAACATTAGGTGAAAATGAAAGAAAAATGAGCAGGTATGGGCTTTAGTTAATAATATTGTATCAGTGCTTGCTCATTAATTGTAACAAGTGCATTCTATTAATGTAAGTGTAATATTACTAGTTAATATCAGTATAAGGAAACTGACTGTAGGGTATAGAACAACTTTCTATACCATCTTTACAGTTTTTCTATAATTCTAAAATTGTTCTAAAGTTAAGTTTATTAAAATAAAAGAGTGCCTCTTTTATAAAGTTTACATAGGTGCAATTAACCAATAGTATATATTTTAAAACTCAAGAAATTGTGATTGAGAAAAAATGTTAAAATGTATGTACTCTGAATCCTTTAGATACTGGCAGCTAATATTTAATGTAAAGAGCAAAACTTATATAGAAAATATGGAACATTTATTTCAAATAGTGTTAGTGTCAAAAAAAAACCAAAAACACACCTAATCTCTCTTTGATTAAAACAAGCATACTACTGTCAAAAAGCCTGACATGTAATATGCTCAAGGGTTTCATCATACTATAAATAATCTACCTTTTGATCTTCTCTTGTTTCAAAGGGTATTTTAATAATTAGAAATAAGAAGTAGTTAGTTGTGTGAAAAATTATTTGCAGTAATTATTCTCTGAGGGGTGCATATGCTAAGATCCATTTCCTCCTATCTTTCTACCTCCTTGCTCAGATAGTAACTGTCTTAAGAAAACAAAGGTGGGAAATGGTATTTGGGAAAAAGTGAACACAAGTGTGTGCATGTGAGAGAGAGAGAAATCAACCAAAGGAAGTGTCATTTCCTTCTGCAACCACAAAAAAATGACCCTAATTTACAGTTTACAATACAATTTTTTAAAAAAGATTTATTTATGCATACAAGAGTCGGGGTACAAGCCAGAGCCATGGTGGATGAGAGGATTCACCAGAGACAGAGAGGGGAGCAGAACAGGCGGATCTACTGAAACACACTGCTGAGGGGAGCAGCGGGCGAGGCAGGAGAGGTCTGCTGTGCCATGTGAGTCCCCTCCCTGGCTGGGGATCGAACTCACGCTGCAGTGGCTACGGAAGCCCCACAGCGCTGCGCTCAACCCCTTGCGCCACCAGGTAGGCCCTCCAGTACGATTCTTAAGGACTTGTATCGCCCCACAGGAGGACTGGAACACTGCGTAAGATCCCAAGTCTGCTCTTGTAGTCACTTGCAAAATCAGTCAGCCCCCAAGAACCGGAGATGGCCCAAGCATAGCCATGCAAGACTCCCAGGGAGAGCCCGACACGAGTGCAGGACTAGGTGATATCTCCATCCACTGGATGGGGAGCACGAAAGCCATTTCCCTAGAGCTGTGCCATGTGTCTTTCTCTACTGGAAGCCTGGCAATGAAGCAAAAATTGTGCTTATGAGGAGAAGGCAGAGTCCTGCCGTAGGTGAGTGGCCTTTAAGCCTGTCGGTTAATTTGTATCACCACTTTTGTTTCCAATCTGGTTGGTTGTGGGAATAAATTACTGCCCCCCCCCTTTTTTTTACATAGCTTCTGGAGGGAGATAAAGAAGAACAGAGAGAGGGGAGGGCTTCCCTGGTGGTACAAGGGGTTAAGGCACAGCACTATGAAGCATCCGCAGACACTGCAGCACCAATTAGATCCCGTCAGGGAGCTGATCCACATGGCGCAGCAGACCTCTTCTGTCTCACCTGCTGCTCCCCCCAGCAGTGTATTTCAAGTTATCCTGCCTGTTCTGTTCCCCACTCTGTCTCTGGTGGATCCTCTCACCTCCCACATCTCTCGTCTGTACGCTAGTTCTTACATGCATAAAAAAAAATCTTAAAAAAAAAGGGAGAGGGGAGACAAAAGAAAAACTGTTGAATCATTAAGTAGGTCACAAATCCATTTCACAAATATTTGTAAAACAGCTATCATTTGAGAGGGCACCCAAAGACGGTGAGGACACAGCGCCTATATTGAAGAATCTCCCAGCCTAGTGGGGGATTAAGACACAAACATAACCTGTACAAACTTAATGAGATTGTAAAGATGGTAGTTAATGGAATGATTTGATTCACTATGCAGAGCAGAGAAGGTGATTTTTGTGTTAGCTCACGAAGGAAGATCGGAACTTCAGCAGTAGAAAGGACACAAAAACACCGATCCAAAAGAGCACCTGTACTCCTATGTTTACTGCAGCACTATTTAAAATTGGTAAGACCTGGAAACAACCCAAATGCTCAAAAGTAGAGGACTGGATCAAGAAGATGTGGTGCATATACACAATGGAATATTATTCAGCAATCAAAAATGATAAACTAGGGCCATTTATAGAAACATGGATGGAGGTAGAAGGAATTATACTCAGTAAGTCAGAAGGCAAGAGAAAAATATTGGATGGCTTCACTCTTAGGAGGAATGTAAAGGAACAACAACTATAAAAAAAAAATAAGAGAAAACTCAAGGAAATTACAATTTGAGTTGAACAATCACTAGTCCAAAACAAACAAGCAAACAAAAAACACAACAAGAACAAAAGGACAAAGACAAACCAAAGGGATCATTCAGGGGGAGGGTGGGGTAGAGACCCGGATGAGGGCAGAAAGAGCACAAGGGACTGAGGTGATGGTGCACAGGTGAAATGGTGGTGGGAACTCCATGGGGACTACAAATGATGTCAAATATAATTAAATCTAAAAAAAAAATTTAAGAAAAAAAGTCACTTCCAGGGCTGTGAGAGTGTAAGTCTGGGCTGTGGGGGAGCTGCTTCTTTGTGGCTGGAGCCCAGAGCATGTGGCCTGTACAGTGGGGGGATGGGTTTTGGTTCCTGGGAATGGGGCCTTAGAGGTCACACCGAGGCACTAGGTTTTAGTCTCTCTTGTGTCTTCCCATCCCCTCAACGCCTGCTGCCATCGTCACAGGCCAGCTGCCACCCGGGTGCCACAGAAGCCTGCTCAAGACTGTTGTTTGTTCCAATCTGCTCACCACACTGCAGCAGAGGGTCATATCTTGGCCATTGTAAATCCCTTCGTTGAATGTAGAACAGGCAAAACCAATCTCTAGAAAAAAAGAATACAGAGCAGTGGTTGCCAGGGTGGGGTCTGCCGGGACTCTTGAGAGGTGGACATTTGCCATATCTAGATGGCGGTGGTGGCTAGTCATTAACGCTCTCACTTTTCTTTGTCTCTAAACTTTTTATCACTCGCCCATTTTCTCTATTTTGCTGTTTGCAACATTCACCACCATGTGATGTGGTTAGGGACCCACGCGCATTACCTGCATTACCTGCAAGGATACTGGCGTAAGAAGACTTATGTTCTAGTGTGTTGGTCGTAAGCCAGTTATTTCATCTCTCTGACTTCAATTTTCAAAGGTATAAACTACATGGAGTTCACTAAATTATCCCTGAAGTTTCTTATAGCACTAACACATGAGTCTTTGGTTTGTACCTGCAGCCTGACAGCCTCTTCTTTTGTTGTTCTGATCCCCTCAATTCACCGCCTCAGCCCTGCAATCTCCTCTTCTGTATCATTACCAGTTACTTGGTGGGAAATGCCCTGCTGTACCCCTCCTCCCTCCCCTCCTCTTCTTTTTCCCCCTCCCCCTCCCCCTCCTCTCTATTGCCCTTCTTCCCTGCTCCCCCCACCCCACTCCCACCAGTCCTCCTACTGCCCTCCTACATCAAACATTCAAGCTTCAGTGGTACCATCACTGTGAGTCATTGCCTGGCACCTTCAGCTGCTGATGCTTACTCAACACACCTGGTATAATCTATTTATACCTGAGTGCAGCCCCATTCACATGGATTTGTTTGCACACCTGTCTCTCAAGGAGGATGGAATGCTGTTCAGGTAGGAATTACACTTGCAGCAGTCAGGGGTCTGATTCAGAGCACAGGATCCATTCTGTCCAGCTCAAGCAGGAACATATTTACTACAGATATTAAGTGACTTCAAGAGTCATTGGGAAAAGAAAGGCTTACAGTTTAATTTTCAGGAACCACTCACAAAGCCACTGCAGAACTGGGCCATTGAGAGCTGCTGCCTGTTTTGGTATCAGCATGTCTCTAGCCTCACAAAAGTGACACTGTGAGAACTACAGGGTGCCCAACCCTCTCCATTTTTCTTTTAATGTTTACTTATTTATGCATACAACAACGAGGGTTCAGGCCAGAGATGTGGGGGAGGGGTGAGAGGATTCACCAGAGACAGCGTGGGGAGCAAAACAAGTGGATCTACTGAAACACACTGCTGAGGGGAGCAGCAGGCGAGGCAGGAGAGGTCTGGCGCCATGTGGGTCCCCTCCCCAGCCGGCGGCAGGGATCGAACTCATGCTGCAGTGGCTGAGGTTTGCTTCATAGTGCCTTGCTTAACCCACTGGGCCACCAGGGAGGCCCCCAGTCCTCTCCACTTCTATCTCGTAGTCCAATTCCCAGGAAGAGCAAGGGTCTGTTTAGCCAGCATGGGCCATGCTCTATTTGGATAGTGTTTCTTGCAGCAGACCACCCTGAAATTTCTGACCAGTCTAGAGATTGATTGCTCTGTGTGGTCCAAAGAACTGCAGCCAAAGTGAAGTGCCTGTGGCACAGACACGGTGAAGGCACTGCTAAGGATGAGGGCAAGCACAACACATTTTCCTTTCTCCCTTTGCAGAGGAGAGCAATCTCCCCCTTAGCAATAGAGTCCTGTACTGTAGTCCAAGGCTGGATATCAATTAAAATTAAATCTGCTCTTCATCCTAAAGTTTCTTCAGCTCATTTTTCATCCATAACACAAACTGCTTTAATAAGCCAGCATCACGGGGGAGCCTCCCTGGTGGCGCAGTGGCTTAAGCAGTGCACTGTGGAGCAGACCACAGCCACTGCAGCACGAGTTCGATCCCTGCCGCCATCAGGGAGGGGACCCACATGGCGCAGCACACCTCTCCTGCCTCGCCTCACCTGCTGCTCCCCTCAGCAGTGTGTTTTAGTTAGTCTGCCTGTTCTGTTCCCCGCTGTGTCTCTGGTGAATCCGCTCACACACACACACACACACCCCACCTCACACCTCTGGCCTGTACCCCAGTGCTTGTATGCATAAATAAAAAAATCTTAAAAAGAATAATAAGCCAGCATCACAGAATTGGGCATAAAAAATTCAGAGGTCATAAAATGGAGTGGTTCCCAAATAACATGTAGCAAAAGGAGAAAAATAGAACAAGGTAATTCATTTTCTTTTTCTACATGCATTTGACTTAAAGACCTTGCTTTGTTCAAGACTTGTGTGGTGGTGGTTTCGTTTCTTTAGTGACATATGGTGTTTGTAATGCCTAGCTACGTTTGTTTAGGCTTTTCTTGGCAAAACAACAATTAGGTTGTCCTTTGTTGTTTGTTCCCTTTGAATCACCTGTTGATTTTTAATCTTGTTATGATCATGTCCCCAGAGGGCTATACCACAGCTTCCCTGGGACCTTTGTCACTGTTTCTTTGTCTGTTTCAGTCTTTATTCACTGTCAGCTATCACGGTATGGACTCCAGGGTCTGAAGACATTGGAGGGTCTACATGTGTGATAAGACTTCACGACAAAGGGTATATTTTCTATGGTTCTTTGTCACAACCCCGCCCCATATTCAATCATAGGAAATTATTTTGACTTTACTTTTATATGTAAGTATTTAAAAAATATATTTATTAATTTTTGCATACAAGAGCTGGGGTACAGGTTAGAGGCATTGGGGGGTGGTTAGTGAGAGGACTCACCAGAGTTGCGGGAGGTGAGAGGATTAACCAGAAACAGAGAGGGGAGCAGAACAGGCAAATGGACTGAAACACACTGCTGAGGGGAGCAGCAGGCAAGGCAGGAGAGGTCTGCTGCACCCTGTGGGTCCCCTCCCTGGTCAGGGATTGAACTCGCGCTGCTGTGCTGTGAATGGTTCACAGCGCCCCATGGCACTCAACGCACTGCACCATCAGGGAAGCCGTATTTTGACTTTACTTTTATAAAGAAGGCCTCGTACTATCTTGAGTAAACTTGTAATTGTCTTGCAGTGTCTTTTATATACTTCAGTTAGAGTTTACTTCCCTTTTTCTTCTCATTTATGATTATGTGGCTTGTTTGTTTAACTGAAGTAACATTTTAACACTGAATTATAACAAATTTAGACGTCGTTGAGAATCAACAAGTGTCTATACTACATTAAGTTCACAGCTAAAAGTCGAAATGTATCCTTCACCATATCATTGTCCTCTTTTTCGTCTTTACCTACCCCCTTCCTTTCTGGTAATGACTAATGGATCCCATAGTCCAAAAGTTTATTTTTGTTTTACTTAGTTCACCTGTTTGTTTTCTCCATATACTGCCTCACTATGTTCTTGTTTATCTCAATTCCAGCTTTTATTCTACCTTATGAAATAAAAATATTTAATTTTTTGTAATAAAAATATTTTTTAATGATTTTTATTTATGCATACAAGAGCTGGGGTACAGGCTAGAGGCATAGGTGGGGGTGGGGGGGTGGCAGTTAGTAAGAGGATTCACCAGAGACAGAGCGGGGAGCAAAACAGATGGATCTACTGAAATACACTGCTGAGGGGAGCACAGGGGAAGCAGGAGAGGTCTGCTGTGCCATGTGGGTCCCTTCTCTGGCCAGGCATCGAACTCTTGCTGCAGTGGCTGTGGAAGCTCTGCAGTGTGATGCTCGACCCCTTGTGCCACCAGGGAGGCCCTTATTTTTTGAGCAGGTGACACCATGAACTCCTCTGTACGGCCCACACGTCAGAACACATGCTGCCCAGGTGAACCCTCCTCCAGTATTTCTGCCACATTTTCTAGGACTTCTGTTTTCTGGAATACCTCTGCTTCTCTCGGGTCTCTTGAATCAGGCTTACTCTTTACAGTTATGTGCACGCATCTAGGACTTCATCTGCTCCTCTCCAGGCCTTCACTTAGTGCTTCCCTCCAGTGGCTCTCCTGGTCTGTGAGTCCTCCGATCCACTTCCTGCCATCCTTGAGTTCTGCTCTGCATCGTGGGTGGGTGGACTCATGCAGGCCTAGCTTCAGGCTTTGTGTCATCTCTTTCCTGCTGAGTTTGCAAGGTGCAAATGGGTGACCAGAGTGGGGAAGAGCTGAGCTGCCCAAGCTCCAGGGCCAAATCCCTCCTCAGTGGCTCCACCAGTGCCCAGTAGTTCATAGGTCCATCTAGGGGCCAGCTTCTGTCAGGTGACCCTCATCTGGCAATGCCTCCTTTTTCCTAGGTCTCCTCAGCTTAAAGAGATGAAGAGACTTCTCTATGGCGCTTTGTTCAGAGGGTGCCCCTGCTGTAAATACTTAGAGGGGTTTCTCCAGATAAGGTGCCAACTGACAAAAGCATAGTTCTAAGACCAAAACTGAAGTTTGTTTTTTATTATTTTTTTAAGATTTATTTATTTCTGTATACAAGAACCGGGGTGCAGACCAGAGGTATAGGGCATGAGAGGATTCACCAGAGACAGAGTGGGGAACAGAACAGGCAGGATAACTTGAAATACACTGCTAAGGGGAGCAGCGGGTGAGGCAGGAGAGGTCTGCTGCGCCATGAGTGTCCCCTCCCTGGCTGGAGATCTAACTTGTGCTGCAGTGGCTGTGGAAGTTTCATGGTGCCCTTAAAAATGGAAATCCCCTTAAAAATGAAGTTTAAAGTAATTCCTTTGCCCCCCCACCCTCTCCTCTCCCCCCCATCCTCCCCTCCCCTCTCCCCCCCATCCTCCCCTCCCCCCACCTCTCCCTTAAGCTTCCCCTGCATGGTTCTGTTTTGGGTCAGGGCCTTTCCTTCTGCCACTTCATTTGTTTACACAGCTCAGCCTCTGGGCATGGGACTGTTCCTGAAGCCACATTGCACTCTTAAGAAATGATAAGCAAAACAAAGAGGTAAGGGGGAGGTTAGCACTTCCTGGTGTAATTGATATCTGTGCTTTCAGAACATGTCCAGGCAAGTAGAAAGAAGAAGCAATTATCTGGGTAGTTCAGACAACCATGGACTCCCCTTTCTCTGGCCTGAGATGTGGTGGAAGGGAGGGCGAATTGGAATTAATTATTAATGTCTTCAAAATCACTGGAATTAGATAGAGTTACTGAGCTCCACACTTCATTTTCTGTGAGGAAGCTAGAGAAGGAATGACATCTGCTCAGCCATTTCAACTGCCAGGATTTTGAAATCTGGTCCGAGTCAGTCAAGGGGAAATGTGCCCTTTGTCGTGGGTGGCATGAAGGACTTGGTGACTGTGACTCCACACTGCAGTTTTGTTTTGGGTTTTGTTTTGCTGAAGTAGCATTGTTTTTCAGCAGTACATATGATTTAGGGGACTAGGGTCAGGGCTTTTAGATGCGTGTCACCAGACCATACTTTTAGGGGTAAGGTCGTCCTGAATGAATTACACAAATAGGTTTATGGACTCCAGCCCCCACTCCAGACCTACAGTATCCAAGATCTACAAATCCTATAAGGCCATCATCGAAGAGTGGATCACTGGGACCTAAGGGTGTAATTAAGCAGCCAGGCTGGGGATAAAACCAGTACAAGTGGGCCTTGGGGGGCTCTTGGTTCAGAGCCAGCTCTCAGCGTGCTGTTGGGTTCCAGCTCAGCGGATCTGGTAGGACATTTACAGATTTGTCTCCCTCTCTTCTCTTTGTGTTATTCATTACTTTATTTCCCCTTCTTTTGTAAATAAAGCCTTTTATTAACCTTTGTCTGTGTGCCTGCAGTTGGGGCATTATAAGTGCCTTTCAAGCACGCAGGTGAGGACCCAGTCAGGCAAGCCCATTTTATATCAGGGTTATCCTGGAACAATACCTGCACCCCAACTTGCCCTTTTCAGATGACTTTTGCCATTTGCCACGTTAAGATTTTTCATGGAAAGGAACTTTAATACAATTAATAACACAGAAAAGATAAAGAATATAGTTATAAATTAAGCATTTGAAGTTACCCATCCCCTTGTGGGTAGAAGTTTAGCTAAATAGGATTGGCCTGCTGCAAGTTTAAAGCACCTTTTGGTGGAGACCCATAGAAAAGAGTCAGAAAGAGGTAGACAAATCTGGGAGGAAAAGGGCAAAATCAAAATTAAGATAAAAACTGTCATTATTAAGCTCCCTACGGGTCTCTCACCCACATCTGTTTTAACCAGTCTAGGACCAAAAAGTGCCGTTTTTTCATGTCTCTCTGCTCCACGTGCCTCCTCCAGGTCTCCTTGTTGCTCTCCATCCTGCTTCCTTCTTCCTTCTTTCCTCCCTTCAGCATCTTCTTATCCCTCCTCAGCTCTACCCTGCTTAGGGTGGGGCAGGGATCCTGGAACTTTCCTTTTCCTGGGAAGCACCCTGTTACATACCCACTACTAAAGACCCACAGTCCTTCACCAGAGGCCACTGGTCTGCCCGTTCTCAGCCTCCTCCTCCCTCTCCCTCTAGTAACCTCAATTCCACAGTCATAGTTCTAGGTTTTGTTTTGTCAGTTCCTTTGTTTTGTTTCTCTATATTCCACCTATGAGTGAAATCATCTGGCAGGTTCTTCTTCCTTCTGACACATTTTGCTTAGCATAATACCCTGGGTTCGTTCCATCCACATTGTTGCAAATGGCAAGAGTTCATCTTGGCACCTCTTTCCAGTGAGAATGGCTCATCTAAGACAACAACAAGGACCCAAAAAAAACAAATAATAATGTTGACGAGGATGTGGTGATCAAAGGACCCAGGAATGTAAGACTGATTGTGTCCCTTTGGAAAAGTACTGGAAAATAGCATGAAGGATACTCAAAATATTAAAAATAGATCTACCATGTGATCCAGCAATTCCACTCCTAGATAGCAACGCAAATAATACTTAATCACTGATTTGAAGGACTCTTTGCTCTTCCATGTTCACTGCAGCTCTATTTGTAACAGCCAGGTTATGGAAACAACCACAGTGCCCACAGAACAGTGAATTAGCATGTGGTATTTATACACAATGGAATACTATACAGCTACCAAAAAACATGCTGCTAGTTTGAAAGGTTTCAGACACTGCCTCCTCAGGTCATAAACTTGGTTTACTGTTAATTGAGTTCCTGTATTTCCCCACTGCATCAGATTGGCCCTCATCAAACTTGGTGAATGTCTGTTTTTACATCGTCATTTACAAAATAAAAGCTATTGACTATTTCTTATAAGTTGCTGATTTATCATTATTTTTTTCTGAATGTGAGGCTTTTAAAGCTTCTGCCTATTTGGCAGCATTGGGGAAAAATAACATAGTCGGGAAAACTAATTTTGAGAGCACGCCATTCTTTGAAAATATAAGCAGGATGATAGCTGCAGTGGGGAGAGTCCTGATTTTAGAGTCAAAGGATTTGTCCTTGAGGTCTGGCATGGCTGCTACCTAGCAGAATAACCGATCAGTCATTGAATCATGGTGAGTCTCCTCAGTATTCAAAGTAAGTACTGTGGGAGTGGAGGTGGTTGAAAGAGTTATGCTATTTAGCTACAAGCTAATACTATTATTCATTTAAAAAAAAATTTTCCCCCATACTGGATATGGACTGGTGCTCTCCTTTGGGCTACTTGCATCTTTTCTCTAGTCCCTTAAAAACAGCAAAGGATTAAATAACCCCCGAATTATAGGGTAACCAGTTAGGTGCTACCGTTGACATTGGCACACGGATCTTAAAGTTAGAACTTTCCTGTTTGCTAGTGTGTCCTCACAACGGTGCGCTGAGAGCCTCGTGGGCTTGGATGGGAGCCGGTCCCGTCTCCTGCCACTCCTCCCCTATCTTGTCCTGCCCAGTGTTGTCTGGACAGTCTACGTCAGTCCCCAGCAGCCTGTGGGCCAGGACCACGACTCCTGTGCCGTTGTGGGGCAGGGTGTCTTCAGCAAGCTAAAACCTGTCTCAGGACAAGAGGGGCCGTGAGCATAAAAGCGATGGCCCTTTGAGAACAGACCCAGAAAATAACATTAACCCAAGAACAAAGTAGATGTCATTTGTGATTTAATATGTGGCACCACAAGAACAGAAGCATTTTTACTGTCACTGAAATTCTGATTTCCTTAGGCCAGAAAAATGAATTATAAGAGACAGCTAGAAATGAATTCACCCAATTGCAGTTCTATTCTTATAAACGCTGGACCCGAGCATACTGCCTGCCTCCCTCAGCCCATACCATCGGCAGCAGACATTCCTCTGCCCTGCATGAGGATGTGCCAAGTTTCACAGATGTCCTGCAGTCATCATTTTCATCCCTAATCCTGTAGGAGTTTTCTGAGTGTTTCTACTGGGTTGTTGGAAAAGTCACGATGCATTTTTGCAACAAAAATATGTCATGACTTTTCCGACAATCCAATAGCATTGTATCATGTACTGTAAGGTTATGGAGGTAGCATGGAAGTCAGAGATAGATAGCTAATGAATGGACTGATTAAACACACACATATTGGGGGCCTCCCTGGTGGCACAAAGGGTTGAACGGTGCACTATGAAGCAGCCACAGGCACAGCAGCGCCAGTTTAATCCCTGGCCAGGGAGGGGACCCACATGGCGCAGCAGACCTCTCCTGCCTCACCTGCTGCTCCCCTTAGCAGTGTGTTTAAGTGGATCTGCCTGTTCTGCTTCCCCTGCTGTCTCTGATGAATCCTCTCACCCCCCATACCTCTGGCTTGTACCCCAGCTCTTGTAAACATAAATACAATCTTTTAAAAAAATTTAACACACATATATTGGGTGCCTATTTGAGTCTACCAATCAAATCCAGTTCTAATTAGTACCCTGAACTATGGCACAGATTTCTCATTCCCTCAGCCTGTAACTGAGCAGGTCCATTAACTTCCTCCGAGCTCACATAGCTAAATGTGAATGCTTGGCACTCCCACCCCACCACGGCAGCCAGGGAACAGACGCCAGGACCCACTCCGTGAGAGCTAATTGTCTTTCTCTACAGTTCCCATCACTGCTGTCTCTGAATTGTGATTCCAATTTCTGGGAGAGAATATCTGATCAGCGCATCTCAGGTCAGCAGTGCTGAGGGAAGTTCCCTTTGTGGATGCAGAGAAGATCTGGCAAGCTGATTCCTAGAGAATTCTGGGCAGATACATCATAAGTGCCTGTTCCGTCCCTCATTCTCTCAGGGTTTTATGTTACTTAAACAGAAGAATAGGCCAATGGCGCATCCACAGTGTACTGTACTCTGTAATTGTTATTTTCCTCCTTTCTCTAGGAACAAATCAACAAATAAAGCAAAGAAAATTCTCCTTTGATTTTCTAAGATAATCCCACCTGCAGTGTGCTGCCCAATTCCAGACTGTGCTTACATATTGTTCATCTGAAAAGTATAATCCCCGAACGCAGATTTACTACCTACAAAAATTATACGGCAAACTATTTAGACCTGGTTCCATCTCTCATGTCCTCTCTCTTTTTTAAGATCAAGTGTTAGCAATAAGATTGTCCCTTTCCACCTCTGCCTATACTCCAGGTCCTGAGCTCTGGGTTAGAGGTGACCCATTGGGAAAGCAAAGAAGCAAGGGCAGGAATTGCACTTGACGAGACACACATGAGAATGAGTGATAGGGGAGAGGCTTTGCAGCAGATTTTTGAGGAGAGTGGGAGATGCAGAGGACTAGAAGAGCGTTTAGGTCATTATCTCCATTGGGTAGGCATTTGATCCTTGCTAGTGATATTTGAGGGATGAAATTATTTCTAATTACTCTTGACTCCAGGAATCAGGCTACAATTACTATTGACACAGAACCTGGTGGGTGCCTGGGTTTTATTGTGTCTGCTTACAGATAAAAGAAGTCTTTTCTACAGGGAATTATCATATTCAGGGAATGAAAGACTTAAATTCTTAAAGAGGTAGGAAATAATTGGAATATAAGATAAGACCACATATAGTGATATATGGAACTGGGCATCATCAAAAATTTAAGCTCTATCTTGGGTGATAGAAGAAAACGACTCACAAAATCTTTAATCAACTGCTGTTCTCTGGGAATGAAGGATGACTACAAAGATTATGGAGAGTCCTTTGACATTTATACAAATAATCCATTTTGTGTGAAAAGCAAGTTTCCTCAAGGGAGTCTCTAAAAAATGTTGCTTTTCCACTGTGCAAACAGGAGTCTTCATTAATGCAGCCTTCAGCCTAAGAATGCCTTCCAGATCACCGATGTACCCTGTCACAAAGTGTCTTTGATGAAAAATTAAACACAGACTAAAAGACTTCCTATTCATAACTAATGAGCAAACAGGAACACATTCGGGAAACTTGAGCAGCAAACTGAAAATTTGCATTTTAACACCTTTAAAATAAAATAATATGTGCTTTTCAAGATTTTTTCTTTACAAGAGTGATGTGTACTATGGAATGCTATGTAGAAAAGAAGGCAGACCTAAACATAGTAAGTGCTCGTATATATGTGTGTATATATATATATATATATATATATTTGGTGTTTGGTGTTTTGTTTTATTTTTGAAAGCATTTTGCAGAGCAGTATGCCAGAGGGCTCCGAGTGACAAACGCAGAACTCTAGGGAGCTCAAGCAGGTGTCAAGAAGGTCAAGGGCCAGGTAATTGACAATAGGCATCCAGCGCTTTATGTCATAGAAAAGCATATACACAGCGCCTCCCTGGTGGCGCAGCAGGTCGAGCGCCTCACTGTGAATCCTTTCACCTATCTCGACTTTAGCCTGTACCCCACTCTTGTATGCATAAATAAATAAATCTTTAAAAAAAAAAGAAAAGAAAAGCACTATACATAGGCTTGAATCATTGTGTCAAACAAGACTCTTCAATGGGAGGACACAGCTCCTCTACAGGTGTTAGTAAGCAATATTTTTTAATTTTTTTAAAGATGCATTTATTTATGCATACAAGAACTGGGGTACAGGCCAGAGGTGTGTGTGGAAGAGGTGAGAGGCTCCACCAGAGACAGAGTGGGAAACAGAATAGGCAGACAGATTGAAACACACTGCTGAGGGGAGCAGCTGGCGAGGCAGGAGAGGTCTGCTGCACCATGTGGGTCCCCTCCCCGGCCAGCAGCAGGGATTGAACTCGCACTGCAGTGGCTGCAATTTGCTTCATAGTGCTTTGCACAACCCACTGCACCACCAGAGAGACCTCAGCAATGCTTTTTTGAAAAACTAAACTTGTTTATGCATTTTTCCTTACATATGTATCATGTTTATGAATGAAAAATAAAATATCTAGACATAAATACTCTTTTCTAAATACATAAACTTTGGTTTATGTTTGAAGAAAGCAAATTGGGATGAGGGATTGGTGGGAAAATATGTTAAAGGGCAATTTTTGTGTTTTATTCTATTTCTGCATTGTTTGATTTTTACAGTGGGAGTGTAGTCTTGTATTAATTAAAAATTATGCCCTAAAAATAAAAAAATAATTCATAAAGAGTGGAATGGGGCCTCCCTGGTGGCACAGCAGGTTGAGCGCCGCACTGTAAAGCATCTGCAGTACAGCAGCGCGAGTTCGATCCAGGCCAGGGAGGGTCCCACATGGTGCAGCAGACCTCTCCTGTCTTCCTGCTGCTCCCCTCAGCAGTGTGTTTCAGTCCATCTGCCTGTTCTGCTCCCCACTCTGTCTCTGGTGAATCCTCTCACCCATGACACCTCTGGCCTGCACCCCCAGTTCTTGTATGCATAAATAAAAATAAATTTTAAAAAAGAACTCTACAGGCTGCTATAACATAATGCCATAGACTGGGTGATTAAGTTCTCGTAGTTCTAGAGCTGGGAAGTCAAAGATCAATGCTGGCTTCTTCTCATATGGAGAGAGAGGGAGACAGAGTGGGGAGAGATATAAGATGAAAGGCAAAGAGAGTTCTCATATCTCCTCTTTTTTTTATAAGGGTACCAATGCCATCATGAAGGTCCCACCCTTAGAACTCCATTTGTTTTTTGTCTGTTTTTAATTATTTATTTGTTTTTTCTTACACTGTTTGCTTTCTTTTCTAGGTGTAGCCCCCATAGACTCTCCACCACCAATTCACCTGTGCCCTGTCGCCATGGTCCCTTGTGCTCTTCCCATCCCTGCCTTGATTCTAATCCCTCCCTCTTCCCTGTTGAATGTCTCTGATTTGTATTTGTTTGTTTATTTTTGTTTTATTGTGTTTTTTGTTGTTGATGATGTCATTATTATTATTTTTTCCTTAATCTTCCATAAGTGAAACCATCCAGAATTTTTCTTTTTCCTTCTGACTTATTTCACTGAGCAAATTCCCTTCAAGCTCCATCCATGTTTCTGCAAATGGCTCTAGTTTATCTTTCTTGATGGCCGAATAATATTCTATTGTGTGTGTATGCATACCACATTTTCTTGATCCAGTCATGTATTTTTGGGCTTTTGGGTTGATTCCAAGTCTTACCTATTATAAAAAATGCTGTCATAGGTCCTCCCTGGTGGCGCAGTGAGTTAAGCAACATACTATGAAGCAAACCACAGCCACTGCAGCACGAGTTCGATCCCTGCTGCCTGCCAGAGTGGGGACCCACATGGTACAGCAGACCTCTCCTGCTGCTCCCCTCACCAGTGTGTTTCAGTCAGTCTGCCTGTTCTGCTCTTGGCTCTGTCTCTGGTGAATCCTCTCACCTCCCTGGACTCTGACCTGCACCTCAGCTCTGTGCATAAATAAATTTTTTAAAAATGCTGTGATAAACATAGGGATGCAGGTGTTCTTTTGAATTAATGTTTTTGTGTCCTTTGGCTAGATCCCTAGGAGTGGGATTGCTTGTTCATATGGTAGCTTCAGGACCCTTTTTGAACATAATTACCTCCCTAAGGCCACTACCAACATTAGGAATTAAGGCACTGACATATGACTTTTTCAGGAAAAGAACATAAACATTCAGCCCATAGCAATTTATTTTAGTTTATTTCCTTTCAGTCTTTTCTTTTTGTTCTAAATGTATTTCAAATAGTTGGGATTGTATTATATGTGCATAGTTTTGTATCCCTCATCAGTTTTTTTCCTTCCATTTTGTTCAGTGGATTATTAACTTAAGATAAATTCATGCAGATGGCATTAATGGGTCAAAGAGTCTAAAATATTTTTGTGCATATTGCTAATTTGCTTTACAGGAAGGTTCAATTCATTTACAGTCCTGGCAGCAGTATTGTAAGCACACATTTTACTCCACCCTTGCCAACACTAAGAATTTGGAAACCATAAAAAATGCCATCTGATGAGCATTGTAAACTTTGTATTGAAATGTAAAAGATGCACACAAGGAAGTGCCCAATGGCCCCCAAGCAAGTACATATCCACAACAAGAAAAAACCAATTCATCATCCTCAGAAATTCCCCTCATCTCACTTCTGGTCTCTGCTATCGTGAGAATTACCATTCTTCTGATTTCTCACTTCTAGTCCTGTTTGGTTTTCTCCTTTCAGTGCAGTATTCCATTTTATAAATACAGTTTATACGGATGTATTTATCCATTGGACTGTTAAAGATATCTGCATAGTTCTCAGTTTTGGATAATGAGCATTGCTGTATGTTTCCTTTGGTGACTAGGCATGCATCTATATATAGCTATCTATATGTATAGCTCTATCTGTATTTATACCTACATCTATTCCTATATCTTTATGCCTTTTTTATGGGAATACACCTAGAAGTGGAATTTCTGGGTCATAAAGTATATTCAGCTTCAGCAGATACTGCCAGCTAGTGCTTTCCGAAATTGTTCTATCATTTTGTACTCCAATCAGGAGTATATAGAACTTTATATTCTCCAAATTTCAGTCTTCATATAGTGGGTCTTTTTCATTTTAGCTGGTGACCGGACTGAGTAGTGATATAACAATATGGTTAATATGGCTTTAATTTTGCCTTTCTTGGTATTGATGAAGTTGAATAACTTTTCATATTTACTGGCCTGTGGGATATACTATATCTTCTATTATAGTTTGTTCAAGTATTTTGCCAAATTTTTAATTAATGTCTGTCTCTTAGTAAATTGTATACATAATTTTTATATTCTAAACTTGAATCCTTTGTCAAGTATCAATATATCTTCTTTTATATTTTGGTTTGCCTTCTTATTCTTTAGTGGTGTTTTTTTAATAAAAAAAGATATACTTTTTTTTTTTAAAGATTTATTTATTTATGCATACAAGAGCTGGGGTATAAGCCAGAGTTGCGGGAGGTGAGAGGATTCACCAGACAGAGTGGGGAGCAGAACAGGCAGACTGACCGAAACACACTGCTGAGGAGAGCAGCGGGCGGGGCAGGAGAGGTCTGCTGCACTATGTGGGTCCCCTCCCTGGCCAGCAGCAGGGATCGAACTCGTGCTGCAGTGGCTGCGGTTTGCTTCATAGTGCGTTGCTCAACCCACTGCGCCACCAGGGAGGCCCAAGATATACATTTTAATAAAGATCCGTGTGTCCATTTTTTCCTTTTATGGTTAATGTTTATTGTGCCTTGTTAAAGAAATCTTTGTATCTTCTAAGGTCCTGAACATATTCTCCTCTTGCTACATCTGTATTTTTTTGATACTCAGTGAGATTGAAATTTTTCATTTTTAAAAAATGTCTTTTGGTCTTTTGCAACTAACTTTTCAATTTTTATGTTTTGCTTGTTGTTTTATATACACATTAGTGTATCTTTTATTGGTTTCTAAAAAATATTTTTTATTGACATTTTTCATTTTTGGTCTTATATTTTTCATAATTTGTTAGTCTTGTATTTATTTTTAATAGATTTTAAGGTACTTAAATCATATTTTCTTTTCTGATTTTTCCATTTACTTTAGTTTTGAAAAGTTTCATCTGTTAGGAATTTTTTTCTTTTATTTGTTTGTTTTTCTTTATCTTCTTATTTGCATTTAGCTCTTTGATTCATGTAAAATTTATGTGGATGATATTGTGGATAAGAACCTAAATTGTGGGCCTCCCTGGTGGCACAGGAGGTTAAGTTGCAGCACTGTGAAGCCATGAGAATTCAGTCCTGGCCAGGGAGCCGGCCTATATGGCACGGCAGACCTCCCACTGCTTCCCTGGACAATGTGTTTCAGTCTGTCTGCCTATTCTGCTCCCCACTCTGTCTCTGGTGAATCCTCTCTCTCTCTCTCTCTCTCTCTCTCTCTCTCTCTCTCTCTCTCTCTCACACACACACACACACCCCACATCTCTAATCTGTACCCCAGTTTTTGCATAAATATTTTTTTAAAAAAAAATCCTAAATTGACTTATTTCTCTCTAATACCTAAGACACTTTCCCTTATATTAATTAAATGATCTCTTTCTCACTGATTATAATGTTTCCCTTACAGGGCCTCCCTGGTGGCCTAGGGGCTAAGTCTCAGAGCTATCAAAGCAAGGCGTGAGTTTGATGTCCAGCCAGGGAACTAACCCACATATAGAGAAGCAGACCTCTCCTGTCTTGCCCGCTGCTCCCCTCAGCAGTGTATTTCCATTGATCTGCCTGTTCTGCTCCCCACTCTGTCTCTGGTAACTCCTCTCACCCCACACCTCTGGCCTGTACCCCAGTTCTGTGCATAACTAAATGTTTAAAAAAATGCTTCCCTTATAATAGGCTGTTAGTTATAAACTTTAATTTGTTTTCTATTGCTTCTGAGCTATATGTCAGCGCTAGAACTATGAGATTTTTAAAATTTTTTTAGTTTTGTTTTGGGTTAGGAACGCTTTTCTTTTTAAGGATTTATTTATTTATGCATACAAGAGCTGGGATACAGGCCAGAGTTGCAGGAGGTGAGAGGATTCACCAGACAGAGTGGGGAGCAGAACAGGCAGACTGACTGAAACACACTGCTGAGGGTTGCAGCAGGCACAGCAGGAGAGGTCTGCTGCGCCACGTGGGTCCCCTCCCTGGCTGGCGGCAGGGATCGAACTCATGCTGCAGTGGCTGCGGTTTGCTTCATAGTGCAGTGCTTAACCCACTGCGCCACCAGGGAGGCCCAGGAACACTTTTCTATAATTGTTCGTCTTCTTCAACATTATTTTGCCTATCTTAGTCTGTTTGCTCTTCTGGATATACTTTGGAATCCATTTTTGGGTTTCAAAAAGATCGTTTGAGATTCTAGCTTGAGTATTTTAAACCTGTTGATGAACTTTTGAAAAACTGTTGCTGTATTTCCTTCAATATTTAGTTTTTGAAACCAGAATATGTTTTTACGTGTCTTCATGATTTATTCAAAATGTGTTCTCCCTGAAAATGTATATGTATATGTGTGTGTACATGTATGTATAAACAGACTCTACTATCTGTATATAAGAGACTCCACAATAATGAACATTTGACTGTTATTTGATTGCTGCTTTGTTCCTAACAATTCCTTTTGTCAAGTGGGGCCTGGCCATCTCAGAAAGGTCAGCCATGTCATTAAAGGGTTGGGGCTTAGAGCCATGGTGTCCACCTGCTCCCTGAGAGGAAAAGGGGCTAATGAGCAAGTTCAGTCATATGGACAACAATTGAGCCAATCACGCCTATGCAATGAAACCCCAATAAAAATGTGGACATTGAAATTCAGGTGAACTTCCCTAGTTGTCCACATGCGTGTGTGCTGTAATACACCCACGTGCCAGGAGGCCGTGCACCCGACTCTGTGGGGAGAGACATGGAGGCTTCACATCCGGGGCGCTCATGGACCTTGCCCAATGAACCTCTTCTTTTGACTCAAACTGATTTGTACCCTTTTACTTATAATTTTTTTCTTTCTTTATATATATTTGACATTATTTGTAGTCCCCAGGGAGTTCCCACCACCATTTCACCAGTGCACCATCACCTCAGTCCCTTGTGCTCTTCCTGTCCTCATCCCAGTCCCTCTACCCTACTCCCCACAAAGTCCCTCTGATTTGCTGAAATAAAATTATAATCATAAATCTAGCACTTTCCTGACTTCTGTGAGGTCTTGTGAATTGTCACAGTGGAGGGGTCAGGGGAACCCCCAAACTCAGCAGCCAGCTGCTCAGAGCCAGAATGGCTCCAGGAACCTCCAAGCTTATAACCATTGCCTGAAATGAGGACTGTGTTCTTAACCTCTGAAGTTTAGTATAATTCTCATTGCCCTCGTTGGACATTACAAATGGCTACATTGCATGACTTTTCAGTATCATCTGTAAATAATCCCCACTTCTATATTAAAGGCCACAGATACAAAGATTATTCTGCTTTGAGATTGTGGGAGAGGCAAATAAAAGTATTTACCTCTGATTGTTCCTTAATTTCTTCACTGTGCCTCACATGGCCACTTGCCACACACACAATCTCCCCTAATGTGCTGGACTTAGCTAGGATTTATTCTGTGCTGACTTATGAGTGTGTTTTGTAAAAGAGGTACAGGTGGGGCAGGTAGACTACTTTGAGCAATCTGTGATGCCTCAAGAAGGTCCCTCAAGCCTGCTCCTCTCCCCCAGACCCCCCCACTGCTCAGAAGCTACAGTTTGGTTTATTTGAAATTAATTACTTGTGGAATAAATCCTCATATGTCTGTAAACATCATCCCCTGCCACCCGCATTTAGGTATTAAATTTTACCTTACTTAAAATTTTTTTTATTAAGGTAACATTGGTTTGCAATACTCCATGCTTTAGGAGTAGCACTTCATGCCTAAACAAATCACCATATCCACCTCATACTTCAGACACACCACCGTACCCACCACCAAAGTCTAGTTTCCATCTACCTCCATCCAACCGATCCCCTTGATCCATTCCACCCACTATTCCTCTGCTTCTGAAGTCTTTCTCACGATAAGAAAAAAAGTTGTAGGTGATAAGACAGGAAATGGAAATATATACTCACAAAAGAAAATTATAGGATCTTTGGTATTTGTGTTTCAGGGGCTGTCATTTTCTATGGAAGAAAATCCTTTAAGTAAGAAGCTTCTAGCTAAAGCACTTTAGCTGTATGTTTTGACAGCAGAAAAGGCCATGATGGTGGGTGTGTTAAGTACCCTATGTTCTGGAAAGCAAGAGTCAGGGTTTTTGTTCCTGGAAGAGTGATGTTATATTGCTCATTTACATCCAGTAAGGCTATTATGCACTAATTGCAATGCTCCAGAACTCTCTGGAGATATTTGGGCATTCATTCTATTACACTTTTGGCTCTTGGTACTGGTTTTTTTCTTTCTTTTTCTTGACACCTCAGTTTTAGCCAGATGAGTAAATTGTTGCCAGCGGATGTACATTTATTCTGATCAGTTCTTTGGAAGGTTATCGGAATGCAAGTGACCTGGCCAAGTGAATAGTTGAGGGAAGCTACCTCAGGGCTGGGGGCTTGGAGGCAGCTTGATGTAAGGGTTAGTGTTTGGACTTGGTCCTAATCCTACTCAGTCACTCACTGGCTGTGCAACTTGAGTGTGTCACCAAACTTTGAACTTCAATTCCTTCATCTTGGTTCTCTGTATTTGGCACGTAGTACTAAAATGTTTTAGGTATTATTGCCATAAATTTTATTCTTCCCATTTTTCATATGGGAAGATAGAGAGAGGTTCAAGGGGTTAAGCCCAAGGTTATATATTTAATTGTTGATACAACTAGTGTGTAAATCTGGGTTTCTCAGTCTCGACACTACCAAAATTTTGGACCCTGCAAATTTTTGTTATGGTTGTCCTGTGCATTGTAGGATGTTTAGACGTATCCCTGTATTCTACCCAATCGATGACAGTAGCACACTCTCTGTCTCAATTGTGACAGCCAAAAATGTCTTCAGGCACATCCCAGTGTCCTCAGGGGAATAAAATGAGCCCTCATCCAGGTAGAGAAGCATTGATTTTTTTTTTGACAGGGAAACTTATTATTGTTCTTTTTATTAACTTTTAAATTTTTCTACATCATTGTTCATTTTTATATAGTATTTGATTTCTCCTCTTAGGTGTAATCCCCATAAATCTCACATCGCCATATCACCTGTGAAGGGTCACCATGGTCCCTTGTGCTCTTCCCCCTACCCCTGTTTTGACCCCTCTTCCTCCCTCTCCCCTGATGTGTACCTCAGATCAATAGTTGCATACAAGTTTTGTCTTCTTTTTTGACCCTTTGTTGGGTTTCTGTATATTCGTCCTATAAGTGGTATCATCTGATATTTTTCTTTTTCCTTCTGATTTATTTCACTGAGCATAACCCCTTCTAGCTCCATCCATGTTGCTGTGAATGGCATGAGCTTATCATTTTTGATTGCTGAGTAGTATTCCACTGTACATATATACCCATCTTCTTGATCCATTGAAAAGCATTGATTTAAACCTAAGTCTGGCACCAAAACCAAGAGTCAATCTATGACATCATGTTGGCTCATAAGCACCACATGATTCTCCCATTTAAAAAAAAAAGAATTTAAACAAATTTATTTTTAAAAAAATACGATTTCCAGAAATTGATTTAAATCTAATCATGCAGTCAATAGCTCTGTCACAAGTTATCCTTGTTGGGCATCTTTAAATCTAATAGTAGTTCCAACTTTGATTTCTCACTGCTCCATCAGCCGCCCAATTGTTTCATGATCCCCTATTCTTTTTGTTCTCCATCATAATTCTCTTAACACCTTCAAAATGGCTTAAAGCTTTAGTTATTAAAGTTTGGTTTGTTTGTTGCTATTGTTTGTATCTGTCTTTTGTTTTTAAACATTTCAAGTTACAGCAATGGGTGACCCATCACTAGTCCTCTACATGGCTGTTCATTCAAGTGGCCTGGGAGTTTTTATGAATAAATCCCCAGATGCACTACTGTGGGTTCTGATTCCATTGGGAAGGTAAGGATGGGCTTTAGAAAAAAATCACTCTGATTCTAACAGGCTAAAGTATTGAGGAACTCTTTAAAGGCAACAGAGTTTTTATCTGCTGCATTAGTAGGGCCTGTAGACTAGAATCACCAAGAGATTTTGCTTGAACAAACAAGTAAGAGATATTTAGAAGTCAGGGATCGAGATGAATTACTCTGTTCATATTACAAATGGGTTTAGAGCTTTAGGCAATTATCATGGTTATTATTTTAACTTTTTTTCTGAAAGTTAAAGTTAGTAGTATAAACTATTTATACATTACCTTTTTGGGAGGGGCTCCTGAAACCAGATATAAATGACATTGGTAGAATTTTCCAGGGTGTCTGCCAGCCCACTCTTGGGATTGTTTGTGTATATCTGCCTCTCCTACCAAATGGGAGATTCCCCCCATACTTTTTCATTTCCATAGCTCTTAATCCTCTGCTCCACCTATTCAGTGTTTTGTTGAATTGACTGACAGTTTTGATTAGTTGGCTAGGACTGCTCAAATAAAGTACCACAAACCAAGAGGCTTAAATAACAGAAATTTATTGTGTCAGCAGAAGTGGTTCCTGCTGAGAGCAGGAGGGACAATCTGTTCTATGTCTCTCTTCTCACTTCCGTGTTTCGCTGGCAAATCTTTCATTTTTAAAATTTTATTTTTATTTATTTTAATAAAGTGCTGTTATTTTACATGTTTGTAATGATTAACAATATAGGATTTCTCCTCTTAGGTATGGTTCCTACAGCTTTCCCACCTTTGGTGTTCTTTTGACTTGTAGAAGCATCATTCCAATGTCTGCTTGTTTGTTATCTGTGTCCAAATTCCCCCCATTTCATAAAGACACTAGCTATATTGGGTTAGCATCCATCCTAATGATGTCATTTTAATTTAGTGAACACCCTGTATGCAAATAAGGTCACATTCTGAGCTACAAAGAGTTAGGACATCAACATATGATTTTTTAGGGACTTTATTCAATCCACAACAAAGTTGCATTCATTTGGGAATGGACTGTACCACACAAATGGAAGATATTATTGATTTTTCACTAAGGTGTATAGTATCTTCTATCTTGCCCCTTCCAACCTACAACATAAATAATGCAAATTCATCACGGCACATGTGAGAACAGCCCACTTGGAGGAAAAATTGCTAGTGATCGTCCTCCTTCCAAACCCCAGGCACCGTCTTCCAAACTGACTTGGCCAAAGTCCCTGACGTGCCATGTGAGATGTTTCTATATCTCTATGGCTCTGTATCTCTATAGATATATAGGTGTTTCTATACATCTATGGCTGCTAATATGGAGTCTTCGTGTCTCCAACATGAAGACTTTTGAAAGTATGATTTTCCCCTTCATTAGCAAAGCTGATGATCAACTTATTTTCTTGCTTATTATTAAAATAAGGGCAAGTACTTAAAAAAAACACAAGACCCTCTGACTTATATTTCACATTGACTAATAACACAGGTTGGGAAAAGGATAACAGACAAGGTAGGTGTGCCGTCAATAGGCCACTGAAAATTAATACTTTGTTTTTAAGATATGACAATATGGAATCATTATTATCTGATTTGACCAAAGCCTCACTGATTTTTCTGTGATTGGCCTTGGATTTTCTGAGAGTGGCTCTAGAATGACTTCTTACTAGCTTCCTTGTCTATATACATACCCTTCACAGCAAAACTCTGCTTCATTTCCCTGAAAGATTTTGGTGCATGTACAGCAAAGATGGTAAAGAGATCCTTGAAAATGCACCTGCTTTTGAGTAAAGAATGTTTATTATTTTAAAGGGTTAGTGGGTGGACACCCACCTTTCAGGGTCGAGAAGATGTGCAAAAAGGGTTGACAGGACTAAGACTGCTATTGTTAGAAAGGTCTGCTTGCAAGTTTATTTTTTATTTTAAAGATTTATTTATTTATGCATATAAGAACTGGGTTACAGGCCAGAGGGTGAGAGTCCTCACCAGAGACAGAGTGGGGAACAGAACAGGCAGATCAACTGAAATACACTGCTGAGGGGAGCAGCAGGCGAGGCAGGAGAGGTCTGCTGCTCCATGCAGGTCACCTCTCTGGCTGGCAGCAGGGATCGAACTCGTGCTGCTGTGGCTGTGGTTTGCTTCATAGTGAGTTGCTTAACCCACTGCACCAACAGGGAGGCTTCCAGCTTGTAAGTTTAATCCCTGGTCCAGTGCATAGAGTCTTAGACTTAGGGAGGGTTCCTAAAATTCCTTAACTATAAGAGTGACTCACAGTACCTAAGCTGTTCCTGCAAACAATGTGGCTCCCTTCCTTCCCCGAGTCTGGAGTAAGCGCTAGGCAGATGGTGCCTATGTTCCCAGCCCCAATGAAAACCCTCTACTCTTTGCCTAGCCGATTGGCCATGCTTCACATGTGTTGCCAAGACACTCTTGACTAGAGAAATCTTGCCCTGTGTGAGTCCACGGAGAAGACTCTTAGAAGTCTATACCTGGCTTCCTCCAGATTCTACAGTGGGCCTTTTCTCATTGCTGTTTGCTTTGTATCCTTTGACTGGAAAAAATAATAGCTATGAGTATGACAGCAGGCTGAGTATGTCTGTACCCTCAGAGTGAATCCTCCAACCAGAAGGTGGCCTTGGGAATTCTTGACACAGAAAAGCAGTGGTGAGAAGAAAGAAAAACCCTTTAAGCTAAATGATTATAAGAAATTGATGCTTAAAATCGTAGGAACTTTAAATTATTCAAGTGATAGCATTCCAGTTCCAATGACCATGGGGTACAATTTACAATATGAAAAATATTTTTGGGATGAGAAGCAGGAAAAGGTAATCGAATAAGTAGGAGAACATTTTATCAGACAAAACTCTGCTAGGAAAACCATGAGAGAACAGAAAGCAGGGCCCAACCAGGTGAAATTAATTAGAAATTTTTTCTCCTAAGCCATAAATTAGCACTTAATCCCAAGACATAATGTACTTGAAAAACTCAAATTTTCCCCCTAAGCTTTAGACTAAGCCTTTCTTTTCTTCAGTGATAAGTATTGTACAAATGTATACAAATGTTGTTATGCAGAAGTTTGAAGGCAGACCCTGGAGACAACTTTACAAGGATGTTGCAGAGAATAACAAACAAGCACTTTAAGAATGAGAAACAACAATGAATAATGAATAATGATTCTGCTGGGAAGCTGAGGATGACTGTCCTCAGGGAATTATTTGTTGGATCTTTGATTTTTCAATATGTGATTCTCAGAGATTTCTTAGAAGTGAATCCCTTGTGCAGCTTAGGTGTTTCAGATCTTGGAACTCTGCTGTAATCCCTGGAATATATGAGAAAGAAATGTTTGTTTCAGCCTCTACTACACTGCTTCCAATGGACATCTTTGCCTTCCGAAAAAAAAGAACGGATCTTTCTTTTATGAATTGATTTTCTAGGTAACACTTTATAAAAATTCTGATCTTCTCTCCCCCTCCAGTAATGTTCAATAATTAATTTAAGTGAAATTCGCATAATATTAAATTAACTATTTTCAAATGAATAATTCAGTGATATTTAGTATATATACAATTGTTATACAATTACCACCTCTAGTTCCAAAACATTTCCATTGCTCCAAAGTAAAACCCTACTTACTACGTAATTTCTCCCCATCTGCTTCTCCTCCTGGCCTCCAGTAACCATAAATCTGCATTTTGTTTCTATGAATTTTTCTATTCTGGACATTTTGTATGAAGAGAATTAATAATTCCCAATTCTGGCCAATGAAACATGGTCACTGACGAGGGGTTTCTTGGAGAGAAGTGACTAGAATGTGACTCGAGAAAGGGATATTCTTTTCTGCCTCTGGACCTGATATTGGCCACTGCTGGATATTGGCCACTGAACAGGAGGCAGAACCCTCCTGCTGAACTTGACTGAGCAGAAAGAACTTGGGTCTGTCGCTGACATGTTCGAGCTTCCGAATGAACCAACATGGACGTCTTCCGACTTCTTGTTGTATGCGGTAACGTATCTTCTTGTTTAAGTGATTTTCAAATTGGCTTCTATTACTTGCAACCAAAACATCCCAGCAGACAAAAGTATATAATTCTACTACCTTGCCAAGTGTATTTAAATAGTAGTTTTGAGGAAAATATGTTTATGCATTTGTTTATGTTTATGCATTTTATTTATGCAAATATTTATGCCTTTGTCCAGTAAATCATTAATGAAAGGTCTTTTAGGTGTAGAGCACTATACTGTGTGAAGAGAGGACAATCGGGAATAATAAGATTTAAAGTAATCTAGGAGGGAATACGGGACGGGCCCCCAATTGAACATAACACAAACCTTGTTAAGTTACTTGTGATGCCACAACACAATGCTGCTAGCATGTGAGTTATTTTTCATGAAAGTTATTGTGAGTGCAAGTTATGCCAGAATCCTCAGCGTGGTCAGCTCCTTCTCTCATTTGCCAGAATAGGATCACCTGCCTATTCATACTTCAGAGCAGTCCCAGGTAAAGGCAAATCCCACCAGGATAACCTGACCCTCTAGATGCAGACAGAAAGTTGAGATCTTTGGGGTCTGCTTCCCTCTCAGAGGAGGTAGACTTAGGGAAGTAGAGCTCAAGCTCCTTAAAGGTACAGCTGCTTATGGTTGAAATGCACTCAGCCTTCCGCTCTTACAGTCCATCAGGGGAGACTCTTCAGGCTCATGAGCCTCAGGCTCCTTTAGCACATGGACATCTCTTTAAATTTTTTAAAGATTTAATTTATTTATACATACAACAACTGGGGTATAGGCCAGAAGTGTGGGGGTTGAGAGGATCCACCAGAGACAGAGTGGGGAGCAGAGCAGGCATATGGACTGAAATACACTGCTGAGGGGAGGCAGGAGAGGTCTGCTGCGCCATGTGGGTCCCCTCCCTGGCCGGGGATCGAACTCATGCTGCAGTGGCTGCGGAAGCCCCACAGTGCCGTGCTCAGCAACTTGTGCCATCAGGGAGGCTCCGGGCACATGGACTCTGTAGTGGCAGGAGGGGGTGTCACAGGAGCAAGGTTCAGGATGGTTCTGGACAGACGGGTCAGGGAAGGAGAGTCTTGGAGCCCTCGGTGGCTTTTCATACTTTATTTAGTAGACGTGGCCAGGTACATGGCAGGCATGGGTGCCAGGGGGCCAGGAGGCTGGCAGGCCTCCCAGCCCCCAGCGCATCTCACCCTCTCGGCTGCTGCTCCTCTCACTGGTATTGTTGGTCGGCTGGTCCTCACAATTCTGTCTGTTGGTCCTCGCAGTTCTCTGTTGATCCTCACAGTTCTGGCATCCTCATGACTCCGCCCATTTAAGCCTGTGTCCAACTCAGGTGTGCCCACTTTCCACCCTGGAATGCTCGCAGCACCGCAGCTGTCCATCATCACAGTGGTGGGAGGGTGGAAAGACCTGATCAACCTTTACCCTACAGACTCCTTATAATTTTCTGTTTTTTCGTAGTTGGAAAGAAACTGCCCAGGTACCGTCCTCGCCAATGAGTGAAAGTCTCACTTTGTAGAAAAAACAAGCACGTTTTCTGATTCTTAATTGTTTAGTGTATAATTATGATCTTTTTTCCTTCGAAATGAGACTCTGTGTGAGAAGATGGTGTGAAAGTAACAGGCTCCCACATTGCTACAGTCCATTAACTGGCAGGAGGCTTAAGGAAGGCAATTTTCAAAGTCATAGAATTGTCACTTTCTTTCACCCAGTACTTCTGCTCTAGTATTTTCTCTAAGAAGGAACTAGGGAGAAGGAGAAACTTCACTGCCACACCATTAAAGTAGAGTTCAAATTAGATTTCTTTGGGGGAGAAAGGAAATTACTGAAAAATAATTTTGTATAAATATCTTCCTTTCCTTGGGGACTTATCTCAGCTGGTCACATTATTACTTTGAATCTCTAATTACTGTGAGGCAGGTGTTAAGAACTTATTTTTAAAAATGAAGAAGCAACAATTTAGAAAGTTTAAATTACTTGCCAAAGATGAAAGAACTACTAAATGGAAAAGGCAGTATTTAAATCTAGTTCTTCATATTCATCCAAAATTCAGTTATTTCATTTATGGTACAAATTTAATTGATATCACATGTATTTTTCAGGGTTTTTTCCCCCATGGCCTTCAAAATAATTATTTAAATAAATTACCAATATTCTGTTAGCAATTATATTTCAAAATTGTTTCATAATATTTCATAATGGCAATAGGAAAATACATAATATCAAGTCAAAATACAATTTAAGTTTGTATTTACCCAAAACAACTGCATGAAAATACTAGAAGGAAACATTAGTCAATAATGTTCACAGTGGGTAGGATGGAATGGGATGAGGGCAGAAAGAGCACAAGGGACTGAGGTGATGGTGCACAGGTGAAATGGTGGTGGGAAATCCATGGGGACCACAATTGATGTCAAATATATATAAATGAAGGGAAAAAATAATGTTCATAGTGCATCTCATTACTATCATTTCTTTTAGGGTGGAACTTTTTTCTAGGTAGGATTACAGGCAATTCCTCCTCTTTAACTTCTATTTCCTTGTTATAAAGTTGTTTTTGCAAGAATTAATGATGTAAAGCAAGCACTTGGAAGTTCATACTTCAGAATCAAAGTTTCTTCTCCTCTTGTCCTCCAGTCCACAGGCCCTGTAAGCTGCCCTCACAAAGACTTTACCTATTGACAGGTCTTATCCTAATTACACACACCTCACAGACAAGTTTGTTTTCTGTTTTGTGATTCATCTCATTATTTTAACAATATTGGAGCCAGAGCAAAGAGGTTACAGTTTCCTCCTTGAAGAATTAATTTCATCGGAGCGTGACACCCCAAGCAGCGGTGGGTTTCCACAGGGATGTGTGTGGAAGTAGTAAAGGATCAGCCAACAGGGCACTTTCCTTTGATAAAAGCACACAATACAAGTCCTAACAATACTGTGAAAAGTGAAGAGGTTAACAAAAAGGTCAAAAGCTTATTTCAAGAGAAGGTAAAAATACACCCATTGAGGATTCCTGGTTTTCATTTCTATGAATAGGGAGAGATCTGTGGGGATGGGCCATGGCAGGACACCAGCAGCCATGCTCAGCCCTCAGGAGCGTCTTTTGATGTGGTTTGGTTGATACAGGCATGCTAGGTAATAGGAAACGTACTAAAGACAAAAATGGGTAAAATAAAAATTAGTGAACTTACGATCTCGCAAAATGCTAACTTTGAAAGATGGCATCTTCCTGATGTTAAGTTGTTCTAAGATCATCTCTAGCACCTGAGCAACAAAGCAGTCTCTGTTCACACCCCACCCCATCTCATTACCATCACTAAATTCATTTCTTTGGAATTTTCTTTCTCCATTCAACAAATATCCAAAGGCCTATTAGCTGCTTGAGACAAGATTTGGGAGATTAAAAAATACGTGATCTTCCCCAGTAAGGAGACATATGTTAATCAAAAAACCCACAAAAATATATACAACTGTGATAAATGCTACCAAACCAGACACACACACCCCCACCCCCCCACCCCAACTTAGTTCTAAAAAGAACATAAGATGGAATGAGTCCAAATAACGGTGAATAGCAAGGAATACCTAGGTGTAGGGTTAGAGAAATCAGGTCCTCCCACCACTGTGATGATGGACACCTGCGGTGCTGCGAGCATTCCAGGGTGCGCATGCGCAAGTGGGCGCACCTGAGTTGGACACAGGCTTGAATGGGCGGCATCATGAGGACGCCAGGACCAACAGTACTGACCAACGCAAGCAGCAGCAGAGAAAGAGGGAGAGAGAAGAAGCAACTGAGAGGGTGAGATGCACCGGGGGCTGGGAGGCCTGCCAGCCTCCCGGCCCCCCGGCACCCCTGCCTGCCGTGTACCTGATGCCACCTCTACTAATAAAAGCATGAAAAGCCACCGAGGGCTCCANCCCCCCCCCCCCCCCCCCCCCCGCCGTCTGCTAAGAACCATCCCCGAACTTGCCCAGTGTGCCGTTCTTCCTGCTGCTACACTAGGGAATAAAGGGTGAGTCAGCATTAACAAGTGAAGAGAAGAGATCAGTGCATTCCAGGCACAGATTGCCTTGGGTCTGGAAAGAGCAAAGTCCTGGCAGCGGGTTGGCATGAAAGAAAGCAGTGAGAGGGCGGGGCCCCGAGGCAGCAGATAAAGCTGGGGAGTCAGCCCACTAGGGTCCTTGAAGGCTAGTACATAGCTTTGTCTTTATCCTAAGAACAATGGAAGCTAAGGTCACATTTTTGTGGTCACATTTGTTTTTAAAAATTCACTCTGCTGGGGCCTCCCTAGTAGTGCAGTGGGTTGAGCGCCGCACTGTGAAGCATCCTAGGCACAGCAGCTCAGGTTGGATCCCCCCCCAGGGAGGGCACCCACATTTCACAGCAGACCTCTCCTGCCTCGCTCTGCTCCCCTCAGTAGTGTACTTCAGTCTATCTGCCTGTCCTACTCCCCACTCTGTCTCTGGTGAATCCTCTCACCTCCGGCGCCTCTGGCCTGTACCCCAGCTCTTGTGTGCATAAACAAATAAATCTAAAATAAAAATCACTCTGCTGCAGCGTGAAGACTGGTGTGCATGAGAGCATGCGTGGTGCCCTGGGCCACAATCACACTGCTGTGTCCATTTTCCAGGCAAGGAATGTTGGTGACTGGGACTACAGTGGCATTACCAGTAAAGTCTGATAAGAACATGGGGGGTGAGTGAAAGAAAAGGCTTTCTGCATTATACTATAAAACTTGAAACACACTAGAGGATGTTGGATATTTGAAGGTAAAGATTTGGTGGTGTCCTCAGGACTTTGTTACAGGGCAGGGAGGGGGCACCCCAGAACCCCCAACCTGCCCTCTCTGAATGGGTTCTGCCATCCGCTGCATCAAGACAAACATATAAGACCTTTAATGGAAAGGAAGTTTAATACAATTGGGGAACAATACAGAAAGGACAAAGAACATAGTTACTAAGTCAAGCACCCAAAGTTACCCATTTCCTTGAGGGTAAAAGTCCAGCCAAATAGGATTGGCCCAAAGCAAGGCCCAAAAGTCTGCCACACATCTAAAAGACCTTTCAGTGAAGACCCCATAGAAAAGGGTCAGAAAGAGTCAGACAAATCTGGGAGGAAAAGAGCAAAATCAAAATCAAGGTGAAAGCTGCCATTGCTAACCTCCCCCACGGGTCTCTCACCCACATCTGTTCCAACCAGTCCAAGACCAAGAAGCAAGTGCAGTTTCTTCACATGTCCCTCTGCTCCACGTGCCTCCTCCAGGTCTCCTTGCTGCTCTCCATCCTGCTTCCTTCTTCCTCCCTTCCTTCTGTCCTCTCATCCTCCTCTCTCCCCTCTCCAACATCTTCTTATCCCTGCTCAGCCCCACCCACTTAGGGTGGAACCGGGATTCTGGAACTTCCCCCTTTCCTGGGGACCACCCTGTTACAACTTGACTCACTCAACTTGTAACCCAACCTCCTCCTGATGCACCCTTAGGGGCAGAAGGGCCTGGGGACAGCTTCTTTCTGACTCAGGCAGACAGGGAAAGTAGCAGTCCTAGAGCCCTCAGTGACTTTTTCAGGCTTTTATTCATCTCCCTGCATCAGAGGCGACCAGGTACATGGCCTGCAGGAAGGCCCGGGGTTGCCAGGAGGCTGGCAGGCCTCCCAGCCCTGGTGAATCTTCACTCTCTCTAGGCTTTCTGGTCTCTCCTGCCTGTACTGTACTCCGCCAATCTGTACCGCACTTCCCCCAAGTCCACTGCCACACTTCAGCTGCTGCTCCTTCTGCTCCTGCTTACTCTCTGTTGCTGGCGTCCCCGTGAGGCCACCCTCATATAACCCGTGTCTCAGCCCAGGTGCGCCCACCTGCACGTGCCCACACCCTACTGGAGGCACCGCCATCAGGCATGCGTGCAGGACCACAGGTGTCCATCATCAACACTAATGGCGAGAGGGTGGAAAAGCCTGATTATTTTCATTTACCTTACTGCAGAGGCTGGAAAGCTATACATCTCATGGCCTTGCAGTTAGATTTGCAGACGTGATTTGGGATGTACCAATCAGAGGCATTCAGGCAAGGCGTTAGTTTAGAAATGAGGTAATAAAAGAGAAGCAGGATTTGAGGTGTACATTTTGCTGGAGCAGTGTGTAGCAGAAGAGTATGGATTTAGCACTTCTGCCATGCCTTTCTGATTTAACAGGGACCTGCTGGGCAATAATCTTAGTAGCTCAGTTCTGCAGTGCCAGGCACATAAATACTCAATACATGTGGGCTGTTACTAAGTATTGACAGCAAATAATGCCATAGGCTGTCCATGTGCTATGGAGACAGTACATAAAGCACAATGGAATGTGTCATCGCTGAAGTAGTTTCACCCTGAAGGAAATACTGATTCATGGCTTAATGTATATGCTACTGGTGTCCTGTAGGGTTAGAGAAATCAGGTCTTTCCACCCTCCCACCACTGTGATGATGGACACCTGCGGTGCTGCGAGCATTCCAGAGTGGGCATGCGCAGTGGGCGCACCTGAGTTTGATGTGGGCTTAAATGGGCGGCGTCATGAGGATGCCAGGACCAACAGGACTGACAGTACTAGTGAGAGCAGCAGCAGCACAGCAGCCAAGAGGGTGAGATGTGCCTCCCAGCCCCCCGGCACTCATGCCTGCCATTTACCTGGCCACCGCTGACAATAAAAAGTGTAAAAGCCACCGAGGGCTCCAAGACTCCTTTACCCTCCTGTCTGCTACGAATGATCCCGAACCTGCCCAGGGTGCCTCCTTTCCTGCTGCCATATGTCCCTTCACCCCTTTTATGTTCCTTTCTAAAATAGCCTATCCTCTCACAGTCTAAAGTGCTAAAAAATGGTTTCTGTCCAATGGTTGAGAGAAAGCAAGCCTGTTGACAGTAAGGTAGACAATCTTCCTCTAGAACATCCCAGAATATTTAAACATCTGTTGAAAATGACTCATTTGGAATTAGAATGAACTTTGACTTTAGTTACACTTGAGAGGATTCACTCAACAGGAATTGTGTCTAAACCAGGAAGTCAAACAATTGCAACTTCCTTTACAAGGCTGATTGTCATAAATAAGGATTTTCGATCAAAATGTTAAAAATGTCAACAAAGACATGTAGGAAGTGACTCTTTGCTCCTAATTCCCAGAATAATTTCTCCCTTCTCTGAACACATTTTGGTACCTCTCTTAGGACATTTTCCAACTTTTAGCTTGTATTGTAGCTATTTATGTCCATGTCTGATCTTCTCAACATATGAAAGTGTAAAAACATTGAGGGCAGGAGCACCCACTGATTCATCTTTGGATCCCCTAAAATTGCCTGCTAAGAATGACCTTTTATCCAAACAGGCAATTGATCTGTGTTTAATGAAGGAATAGGTGAGTTCTTGTGCAGTCCTCAGTCATGAGTTCACTAACATTTTGAGAGAACGCTTACAATAATAGGTGCTCCTTCTTAGTTAAATACGTTGATTCACTTTTCAGATAACCATGAGGGAGAAAAAAAACAGTAGGCCTGTACAGGATGGGGAGGGTTGTGTAGGTGTTTTTCCTTCCTCCCATCGTTGGTACAAATGGCAAAACAGAGGACTGTGTAAGAGGGTAGGAGAGGCAGCCTCTGACCACCCACAGGTTGTGTGATGATAGTCAAGATGCTAGAACTCTCTGGGTCTTAGTCTTTGTCTCAGAAAATGGATTGATGAGGTTGTAGTTCTGCCTCAGCACATTCGTCTTTCCCGTCCGGAAGACTGAAGCTCTAATCTGATGACTTCAGACTTACTCTTAAAATGACTTAAAGGTCATGGTACTCAGTAAGGCTATTCAGCTTCATCTTATATGCTGACCCCAATCCATTAAGAGTGTCAGTTGTATCTTCTTAACACACAGGGTTGAGCATCCTAAGGCCCTCTTTGGGCTCAGTGGGAGAGACGGCCTTAACACTGGTATCTGGCTGGAGGCAGGGAGGGCAGTGGCAGCAAGTAAGCTATTACTTGTCATCCCTGGTCTAGCCCCCAGCATCTTACTTCACAGGAAGAAAATGAGAACATAAGCACATAGCTTATTCTATGCCAGGCCTTGTGCAAATGGCTTTTACATGCACACATTTATTTATTTATTCTTCAGAAAGTCTTGAGAAGTTTATATTATTCTGATTCCATTTGGCAGATGAAATTTCAGGAAGCAAAATTTGTCTGAGGTTCATACTGTAGAAATCCATTATCTTTTAAGCGCTTCCCCATTATGCATTCTAACCTGTGGACACTTACTATTTGCTGGGCAAATGGTACTCAGCCAGGCATGACTGCCCTTCAGGGAAGTCTCACATGCCTGGATGTGTCTCCAATGCCTGGAGGCTTTTTGGTTGGGGAAGGAAGGGTATTCCTTTATTTTTTAAAAAGATTTATGCGTACAAGAACTGGGGTACAGGCCAGAGTAATGGTAGGTGATAGGATTCACCAGAGACAGAGTGGGGAGCAGAACAGGCCGACGGACTGAAATACGCTTCTGAGGGGAGCAGCGGTGAGGCAGGAGAGGTCTGCTGTGCCATGTGCTCCCCTCCCTGGCCAGGAATCGAACTCACGCTGCTGTGCCGCAGATGCTTCACAGTGTGGAGCTCAACCAGCTGTGCCACCAGGGAGGCCCTGGGTATTTCTTGAATTTAGTGGGTAGAGGCTAAAGATACTGCTAATTGCATAGGACAGTCCCTCACCCCCACCCAACACACACACACACACACAGAGCAAGGTGGTAACTGACCCAAATATCAATAGTGCTGAGACTGCGATCTCTGAGGGAGGCTAAGTGAAAATTGTTTTCAGACTGATGATGAAACTCTTCCTGTGTAGCTCAGTAGGGTACAATTACCATTTCCATATTGCACACAAGGAAAGGTGTTCTTAGAATCAGGAAGTGTCACAAGACAGGAACCCAGGTATTCAGATCCTAGAGGCCTCTGGATTTCCCCACCAAAATGCTCCATTATCATCAGCTTCCTTTACTATCAGCACAACAGGCCATTGGAGTAACACCTGCTTACCTGCTGTGAATCTCAGATGCTAAGAACTTTCAGCCAACTGAAAATTTCCTACCTGGTGGATGTGTCTCCAAACATAAAAAAAAATTGTTCAACAGTTCAAAGAAGGTCTTTAGAAACTCTTACTATAGAGCCATTCTTTTCTTAGCAGACACTCAGATCTTTGCTTTAAAATAAAACTAAGAAGAAAGCTTATTTTAGAATGTTAACAGGTTTTTTTCAAGAAAAATTAGCTCTGCGTGGGCTTCAATTTTAATTTTTTCCTTTTTGTTTTTAGGAGCTGGTGAGCCTGGAAGCTTATGCAGAAGCAGAAAAGGAAACGAAACTATGAGAAGACACTGCGTGATTCCTCTTCTCGGAAGCAAGGCATAATAGCAGTAGGATTAAATCTCATCTTGTCCAATTAACTGACTCAAGTAGGAATAGAAATAGTATACTGATATATTCGCACTAGACTACTTGGAAGAAATTAATGACAAAACCATGGACTCAAAATGCTAGTTTCCGTACATAAAATCTTTATGCAAATAACTCTTTCAAATACAAGGTTTGTCTCCCAGAGAAAACAAAGCTAGCAGAACAGGATGAATGTGAGGGATGGAGAAAGAGGAAGAGTTTACACATTAAAGTGCATGGAAGAGGAAGGGGAGGAAAGAACAAGCTTCTCTAGGGAGAGGAACTCCTGGAAAATGGAGGCAGGGTGTGGACCGCAGTCTGAGCTGCTGGAGCTTGAATCCAGGCCGGGCTTGAATTAGGAATGAAAGGTCCGCGCGCTGACCCGACACGTGTGTTCACACTCAGCGTTCTTGGGGCTCGGGATTTAAGAACCTCCATTCATTCGCTTTTAAACCTTCTCCAAAAGGTTTCCGGGTTGCAACGCAGGCTGCATGAGGGTGGATTGGTTCTGTAGCAAGTCGGGGTCCTCCTCTCCTCCTTCTTGGCCAGCTAGATCTACGTATTCCGCGATGGAGATGGTTCCAGAAAGCGAAGAACGAAGCGCGGCGCACCAAATGTGAATCGCGTGGCTCAGAGGAGACCCAGAAACCTTAATTTTGCCTCAGCTGAGAGACTGCAAAAGCGGGGAGCGCCGCAGGTGGCGGGAGATACAGGGACTTAATATTCTGGAGCCTCTGCTCTGTGCCAGACTCCTGGCTTGGGAAGCTACACTGTCCAATTTGCTGAGGTGAGTTCGATGGGTATTCAGAGGTGACAGCTTTTGCATTTGCCGTTCGCTTTCCCTGGAGCGCCCTTCCAAGGCTGGGGTGCAGCATCTGCTTTCCAGTTTCAGGAATGTGTAAAAGCCGACGCCACCAAGAGGCCCTCCTGCTGTTTCGCAGCTCCTTATCACGAGTATCACTTTTGAAAGCTCTACTTAGTTTTTACCTCAGTGCTCACAGCTCATCAGTATTTTCTCCTTCGTATTTGTATATGTTGCCCTCCACCACCAAATGTATGCTCCACGGGAGCAGGAACCTATGCACTATTATCATAGCTGCATGCCCACCACGGCTCCGGGCACAGCCGGCGCCAAGTAAATGTTCACTCCCTTTCTGTCTCCCCACTTGAGGCACTGGACGCTTTTGCAGTCTCCAAACACACCCCAAGTGATCAACTGCTTGCATTCAATCTAGGATCAAAGGCGGCCGGGAGGCAAGCGGGGAGGCAAGTAGGCGGAATTTCTATCAAAGAGCTCAAGCATTTTCATTTGACCATGACGCCTTCTATCCCTTGCCCTTACACACGAACAGCGCAAAACCACACTCCCCTCGGGTCTTCTCCAAGGACCCCTATTCTTCATGATTATCTGGCAGTCAAGGGCGCTGTCGCTACGCCAGTTCGCCTTTAGTCATCTCGTGCCCGCGATGCTCCCTGCACGCATTTTCTCCGTCCTGGCTCCTTTGGCTACTGACGTCCCCCAGTCGAGTCTTCTTCAGCCCTCTGACCACACGTAGCTCCTGGAAGCTTCTCCTCAAACCAACCAACCTTTCCCACACCACCTTCTCGTCTCTCCCCGGGAGACGCCGTTTGAGGAACATTTATTGAGCGCCTACGGCGTTCAGGTAGCTCCGGGGGTCCTTCCCGGGCCACGCCGCGGCTTTCACCCCTCCGGGCTGTTCCCACCTGTCGGGAGCTGGGGGTCCCGACTCCCCAGCCTGCGTCATGGAACATGCCGGCTCCGCCCCCGGGTCTCGCCCCACCCCCTCCACGAGAGCGGCTGATGATTGGTGGGAGTGCGGGTCACTCTGCCGCCCGCCCCGCCTCCCCGCGTGGCCTCGCCCAGGGCGGGCGCAGGCCCCTCCTGCGCGCGCCGCCCCGGCTCCCCTCCTCCCGCTCGTCGCGCGGCAGCGCGCACCCAGAAGTTCTGGGCAAAGTATTGGGAACTGGCGGCGCGATCGCAGCGCCCGGAGCCGCGCGGGCAGAGCCTCTCAGCGTGGGGCAGAGCCTCCCAGCGCGAGGCGGCGGGCGCGCAGCTCGGCCCCAGACCCCGCGGTCGGTGCTCCGGTGGCCGAGTCCGCCCGGGTCTCCAGCGGCTGGTGCGGGAACTGTCAGCTGCGCGCCGTGAGGGACGGAGAGGCTCAGCTCGTCCCTCTCGGGTCTGCGGACCAGCCCCGGAGCCGTGCACCGCGGGACTGGGCGGCGTCCGCGGTAAGAGCGCACAGGTAAGCGCCCAGACGCCCGCCAGCATGGTCCTGGGGTGTGGCGGGGGCCCGGCGGCTGTGCCGGCTCGAAAGGACAGTGGTTTCGGGGGCGCCGCCAGGACCGGAGTCCGCTCCAGCCGCCGGGGGAAGAACCGGCGGGTTAGGCAGCCTCCAGCCGGCGACCTCGGCTTTGGTGCTGCTGCCAGCCTCCCGGGAGGTAGGGCCAGGTGCTGCCCCCCTGGGGCTCGGGCCCTTGGGGGACGGTTCGGCCGGGGGTGGCGGCGGGAAGGGGCTGAGCGAGGGGGCCTGGGTTCAGGCTCCAGAGGATGCGGCGCCGAGGCGCTGTCCTGGGCAGCTGGGGGCGCGGCGCCTGGGCGGCAGGCACAGGAAACCTGTTCAATTGGGCCGAGCGTGAGGGTTCACCACATCCGCGGGATGGGGCGCGCCAGAGGGGACCCGGGCGACGTTGCAGACTCCGGGCTCACCCGCCTCTCCGTGCCCGGCCTTTTCTGCGTCCCGGTGCCTCGACTGGCGACCGAAGACTCGGTCCGCCACGGGCTTTCAACACCCACGGAAGCATTTGCAGCCCTTGGAGTCACTAATGGACATTGTCTTAGGTCGTCCAGCTATGTAAGCCCGGTGTTCTTCTCTCTTTCGGTAATGCAATTGACCGCTCACTTTCTGCACACTTGGACTCTCCCTTTCCGTCTTACAAACTGCCAGTTTCCTCAGTCCGGCTTCTGAGCTAGGGGAGCTGTGAAATCGTTGCTTCCGATGTGTCTGGGAATTGCGCTGAGAAGCATCTGAGACTCTCTCCAAAGCTTTGCCCCTACCAGTTGTTGCACTGATGCTCAGAGTTTAAGTACCGGGGTGGGGACATTTAGAAATATATTAACATGTAGCTGCAAAAGAGGTCTTTCCACAGACAGGTAAAAGTATAAGTCTGACATCCGGTTTTCCACACCATACTCACGAGCATCATACAAAGTGCAGTCCCCCTTCTGGCCGCAGGAGTCCATTCAGGCAGGCCTGGCTGAAATGCACCCAAACTAAATGACCTCCCCCTCCAGCAACTTGCTAGCACACACCATCTTGTTTAATGTTTACCATAGCACTCATTCTCTCTCTGAAATTACCTTCTTGAGTCGTTTTCTATTTGTCTTGCCCCATTAGAATGGACTGGAATGCAAAGCAGACACCTTATTTGTCTTGTTGTGAATTCCATCCCCAGTGTCAAAAACTATGCTTGCCACACTGTATGTGAAATACAGAAATATTTATGGAATGAATGAATGAAAAATATGGGGAATGGTGATTTCCTCACTGGTTTTGTTTTGCATGTTTATTTATCCATTTGTTTTCATTTGGAGAATGTACAAATAAATACTGTTGATTTTTCTATTTGTTATGAACAGGATACATACTGGGAACTTTGCTTTAAACTTTGCACTAGTCTTATTAGCTAGGTAGCTCTAATCAAATGGGTAATTGAGGCTCCAGCAGGTAACCAGTTTACCCAAGATTATCCTTGAAGAACCAGAATTCTAGATCATTTTCTCTCTATTGTGCTGAGCTGCTTCCAAGAAACTAAACTAGTTTCCACTATTACAGTAGTTCTGTTATATACTATGTAGCAACAAGGTTGCCTTAATTGTATCATCTCATTTAATCTTCTTTGAAAAGCACTGCTGTGAAGTTGTTTCCAGTTTTACAAATGAGGAAACTGAGGTCTAGTTCAGAAACTTGCAAGGGGTCAATAGAAAATTGTTAAGCTGGGTTTTATTATTCGCCTTTCAGGTTAAACCTATATAACTCCTTCCACTACAGTGAAATTTCTTCTGCTTCTTTTAATTAGCTGTTAACTCATGGTAGAGTTGATGACATAGTAAAACCTTCTGGAGTTGGTCTATAAACTTTCTGCTGCTAGTGTCAAATGTCTAATTGTACTGGATTTTGCACTGTTGAAACTCGTTTAACTGCCATTGATTTTTGTGGTTGAGTTTATGGTTTGTGGGTCTGGTAGATGAGGAACTTCTAATATAGGAGGGAAGGAAATTCTCCTTTAACCTAAATTTAAGTTAACTTTCAGCTAAATTTAAAGAGAAATACTGTTCACTATGGTCAATGAACTTGAACAAATGCCGCTTTATGCCTCTTAAAGTTCTGGAAAGCGGGCTGGTTTTTCTGTTCCCATAAGTGGAATGGAGTGAGAGTGAGAAGTTGGAGAAGAGGGCTGGGTTACCACTGAGAGTGCTAGTGGCACAATAGGGGATGAGACAAATTAAAAATCATTTTATTCTTCTGCCTCCATTCCAGTTTTAGGGAGTAACATAAGATTTTCCCTATCTGCGGGCCTGGATAATCTGCAGTTTTATTTTTAAAGCTTTTCTTGGCAGTACTGTCTTTTCTCACTTGTTAATTCCACTTCAGGAGTACTCTAAGGAGAACCCTACATCCTTGAATGCCCACAGAAATGAAAAAGTTGTGGGGTCCTAAGGCAGATGGAGGTCGTTGAGGGAGCATAATAGAATATTATGCATAATAGAATTGTTTGCCACTCCCTGCAAATTCCTTTCCTGTGTTTATCTCATTTACTGAATTGCTAGCCCTCTCCTCTGAAAACTTCCTCCTTGACTTCCCAGTTACTTCTGTTCAGATCATGTTTATGCTCATCCTAACTCTTCTTTCTCTCCCAAAAGCCTTTTACATCTATCTATCCCTCCCTGCATTATCCCATCATTGTTTAGGAGAATTTTCCTTTTTCATCCTGCATTTATGTCATAGTCAGGAAAGTTTTTTTTTTTTCCCCCCCGAACAAAGATCTTATATAATTATTAATGAGCCAATCTACTAGTACAGAAGCATACAAAGAGAAAACATGTCCAGGTAATAGTGATGCTCCAGTGGGATATGGTAAAATGCTAGTGATCTTGAAGCAGCATGAATGTGTGGGCCACCTCTTGTGTGATACTTCTTGTAGGCCCAGCCTGGTTCTTCTCCAGTGTCTCCTCTTGGAATTGTACCTGATTTTATTACCAGTTTTCGTTCTAATCTGATGGGCAATGGAGTGATTCTGTTTTTGTTTTCTGCCAGCTATCTTTTGATCCTGAAAGGCTTGTGAGAAGACATGGTGAGGAACTGTCAAGGGCATGCAACCCCAGTAGCTGCTGAACTGTTTGTGCCAGGTATTGTTGTACAGGCTGCTGTGAGTTACTGCTTTTAATCCTCAGGGCAACACCGATGGAGCTGAAACGCAGACCCAGTTCTCTTTTCTACCTATTTAAGTGTAGACTCCCCAGACTAATGTCAGATCTGGCAGCCTAGGGCTAAGTGTCTACCCTCAGCTCATCATTCCCCACTCTGTGCACTGGCAGCCTGAACTCCGTTTATCAGTAAAGCATTTTGTCTCTTTCTTTTGCCTGAAAGTTCTTTCATTGTCTTTTCCTATGAAAATCCGAGGGCTGAAATCACTAACCACTTCTGCCAGAATAATCTTTCTGAACTCAATCTCATGGCTTTAAAATAAACAAACCCCCCCTCAAACATAGCCCAGTTTAGTTTCTGACCAGTCAGTATTTTGGCTTCTTTCTTTTCTTCAATACTTTATTCCTTTCATGTCCTCCACTTCCCATCCCTGTACTTCTTGGCCAAGTGATATATTCAAATGTATTATCTCTTCCCACTAGATTGTAAACACCTTGAAGGCAGGGCTAATATGTGTTTCTGTCTCTCACATCACTTAGCCCCTACCCCGTCCATAGCAGGCGCTCAATTAAAAAGAGAATGTGAAGTAATATCTGGATATATAATCTGTTAGAATATTCCATGAGAAAAGAAATTAAAATGTGGCATTTTACTTTCTACTTTTCGATCACAGCACTCAATGCCATCATCAGTTTATGGTGAAACAGTAGAAATCCTAGTTATTTAAGTTCATGGAAGGCACCCATCCTGGTATCTCTTGCTGTTGGATCATGGATATATTGCCAAGAGGTCTCAAATTCATACACATAACACAGATTGTCTGTAGAAGAAATATCTTGCCTTTCATATGCACTGCTTTTTCATATATATGGTAATGTTGTTATTAAAATGTATTAGCACTGTTAGGGAATTTAAACTAAATTTTTGTCAATATTTGATTGATTAGTGCCTATTTCACATTTATAACCTGATTACTGGATCCTCTATGAGTCAGCTCAGGCTCAGAGCTCATCACTCATAACTTTGCTCTATGGACTCCCCTCAGTTCAGCACCTGCCTGTACCCCTGGGGTTATGCATAGCGTGCTCTGGCCACCTAGTTTTTGCATAATTCTCTGTCCTTTTCCTTATTATTATTACTACGGTTTCCTCTTCACCCAGGTTGTGCCTGGTTAATTCCCACTCATCCATCACATTTCAGCCCCATGGCACCTGTAGCAAGTCTTCCTCTGCCACCTGCAAGTTGAAGATGAACACTTTGAGCACTTGTGCCCCTTTACAGGGAACAGGTGTGCTGTTTTCAGCCTGACTCCCTAAGCCACTGACTCTTTTGCTTTACATTAGAATCACGTAGGGATGTTTTTAAAAATGTTCCCTATGTAAACCCCGAGTTTCAGGATCTTGGAGTAAGGGGGGTCAGTTCCTGGAATTTTATTTATCTAATAGTTTTACTTTTTGTCATAGATTATTTGATAATTTCCATTTCCTTTAATTAGTACATGAAGGCACCCTGATTTAAATGTCTTATTGATCATTTCAGAATTTTCATAATGTTTGTATTGATTTGTAGAAAGGGAAATGCTTCACATTTGTATTTTCAAGACTTGTTGAAATGGAATTTTTAAAGAGTTTTCTCATTCTGTGTAATTGCTGAATAGTATTCTATTCTGCAAGTATAACAAACTTTGTCAGTTCTTTTTTATAATATCTACATTGAGCTATAATTCACATATCATATAACTCACCCATTTAAAGTATATAGTTAAATGGTTTTTAGTACATTTGTGTTGTACAACCATCATCATGTGTTGTACAACACTAAATTATTTTCTAGATCATTTTGTCGTTCCCCAAAAGACTTTTTATGGGTAAAGACTCTCTAAAGAGGGGTGGCCTCCCTTGTGGCCTAGGGGTTAAGTCTCAGCACTATCACCACTAGGACCTGAGTTTGATCCCTGGCCAGGGAACTAACCCACGTATGGTGCAGCAGACCTTTCCTTTCTCGCCCACTGCTCCCCTCAGCAGTGTTTTTCAGTAGATCTACTCCCCACTCTGTCTGTGGTGAATCCTCTTATCACCCTAGCACCTCTGGCTAACATCCCAGTTCTTCTACACAAAAATAAATGAAATTGAAAAAGGGGGGGGGGGGAAGAGAAGCAGTTTCATTTGCCATATAGCCACTGATCTACTTTATATCCGTATGGATTTTGTTTCTTTTGACCATTTCATATCAATAGAATCATGTACTATGGGATCTTTTGTGTCTGACTTTTTCTACATAACAAGATGTATTCAAGCTCATTCCTGTTTTAGGATGCAGCAGTACTTAATTCCCTTTTATTACTTAATGATGATCCATTGTGTATATATGGCATGTTTTATTTATCCATTTGACAATTTCATGGAACTCCTCCTTTTTTTCTTACAACTTACCTGAGTGATCTAATGTGCAGTCAAGAACTAAATTGGAAGTTCCTTTAAGTCTTGTTAATTAACTTTGGGGCTAGAACAGTGCCTGGTACAAGATAGAAGTATGGTAAACCTCTGAATAAATAAACAATTTACTGAAAGTATTACTCCTGGTAGGTTTCTGTCATTAAACATATTTCTGTAGGTTATTCCTCTTATGAGAAAGATTGGAGAATATTGCTTAAAGTGCTTCCTTCTTTGTTGAAGCTTATAGCAGATAGGATGTCAGTCCTAGGCTTCTCTCATCTACATGAAAAATTTAAAACTAAATGGAATAGCAGCATGAGGGAGTAGAAAAATTGTTCGGTTGGTTATTTATCTGATTCTTTCATTCTGAAGTTAATGAAATATTTCCTTCATCTTGGGAAAATATAGAAAATACAGTGACTTCATTGTTCTTAGTCACATTGTTTATACCCTGAAATTGAATTTTTCCTGGACTTCCTTTATAATCACTCTGCCTAAATCTCTTTGTTTGGGAGTCATAATATTGTTTCTAGACTCCCCAATACCCATGGAATATAAATGGCTTATGATTCTTAAATTAAAAAACAATAACTATAATAATAATATGCAGAGTTAAAACTGAGAAACAGATTGCTTTCATGTACAATATGTTTATATGAAAATTATGTTGCTATCTAGATGTCTGTGTTTACTTGCAGAATAGTCGATACTGAGATAATATACTCAAGTTTTGTGAAGGGGAAGAAGAGTGTGTGTGTGTGTGTGTGTGTGTGTGTGTGTGTAGATGGGTTAGGAGAGAGGATCATTACACAGTGATCCTAGAAGTTTGCTTTCGTGTCTGTGATTTCTGAGATCTTGTGAGAGTAGACCTGGATTGGAACACAGCTTGCATGTAAAAGCAGAACAGAATTAAATTACGATGAGCAGCCCAACAAGGGAATCATTATAGGAGCTGTGACTGTCAGTATAAAATCAAGTTTATTATTTTGTTTACTCTCTGTGGTTAAAATATTAAAATCTATTTTTCAATGTTGTATATCAGTAAATCATACACCTTTCTCAGTAGAACACTTCTCTACTAGTATTTTAAAATATATAATGTTAAATATTCCCATATCTGTTTTCTGTCTTGATATCAAATATTCATTTTCTGTCTTGATAGCAAATATTCACCAGAAATTGAAGTTATAATTTTTGTCTTATAAAACAACTGTTCTTCCAAAAATCATTTGTGGTGGACTGAGAGTTGTTAAGAAACAGAGGTTAAATTTTTAATCTCTCACAGTATTTAACTTGAAGACAAAACCTCACATGAGCATGCATGTGATTTTTGCTTGCACATTTGGCAAGTGTGTGTTGTGCACAGACTGTATGCCGCTCTCCAGGTGGGTGTAGGGGACATGGGGCATTAGAAAGGTATGCAGCTTCTCGTCAAGGAGTCTAGAGTTTAGAAGGTGATCTAGATGTTAAACAGTCATGGAAATCTCAGTAATTATGTGGGGATTTGTGGTGCAGAGGGAATGAGTCTGGATTTTAATTAGGACCCTGGAGAGAAAAGCTCCTTTTTTCTGTAGGTTGTGATTCAGGCTGCTGACGGTTGGGAGAAGGAGGAAAGAGACTCTGTCTGGGGAATACTCAAAGGAGGATGAGAGGCTAGAAGTCCTGACCCTTTTGTGTCTTTCTGCTGATTGGAGGAGGCCTGGTGGACCTGACATAGGCAGAAGGGTTTAACTCTTCTTCTGAGGTGCTAAACTGCTTTCTATGATGTTACACACAGGTTTGTTTATTTACTAATGGGAATCTAATTCAGAGTTGAATTTTTACCACCTTTGCAGTTGAAACTGAATGAGATTTAACAACTTGTTCTCCAGCACCATGAAAGCAGCTTAAAATAACTTGCTGGCACCAACTGTAATGCAACTCAATTGTCTAGCAGCTAAGGTGAAGTGAGGTCAGGATATTTGAAGGTCTAAAAAATGTAGGGAAAGACCCATTTGGATTTTTCTTACAGGTTCAGAGTTCCTTCTAGCAATTTTCTGGTGAGTCTAGAATTGATTGAAGAGTCCTTTGGAGCTTGTTGGAGTTCTTAGGGAATAGGGAACCTTCCTGCCTTTAAAGGTGATGTTGATAATTGTAAATAAAAACAAAATAATAACCATGGCTTTAACAGGGGAGCACTTACTCAGTGCCAGGCTTATTGCTTTGCCTCTAATAACTCACGAGGTAGCTGTCATCATGCCAATGAACCGAGGATGGAATGAACAGTTACTCGCTCTGTGGTTGTCCAGCTTCCATTTACCCTTCTTGATTTGCCGTCGAGGAATCACTCTTTGCCTTTGGAACCCATTCTCATCCAGCCTGGAAGGCCCCGTCGGCCAGACCAGCCTCTGCCTCTTGCTGGACTCTGATTCCAATGCCAGCGGTCATGGAGACGCCAAGAGCATGTCCTGACCAGACGCTGCCTGTGTGACCCATTGTCGTGGTCTGGCCTTCTGCCTCACAAAGCTGCCTCAGTGCTTCTTACCTTTGCTACCTCCCCTTAGTTCTTTGGACTGATCATTTCCCAGTACCCTTTCTTTGGTTTCATTTGCCAGATTGGTCTTATCTTTTTTTGTTTTTTAAAGATTTATTTATTTATGCATACAAGATCTGGGGTACAGGCCAGAAGTGTGGGGGGTGAGAGGATCCACCAGAGACAGAGTGGGGAGCAAAGCAGGCAGATCTACTGAAACACACTGCTGAGGGGAGCAGCGGGCGAGGCAGGAGAGGTCTGCTGCGCCATGTGTGTCCCCTCCCTGGCCGGTGGCAGGGATCGAATTCGTGCTGCAGTGGCTGCAGTTTGCTTCAGAGTGCGCTGCTTAACCCACTGCGCCACCAGGGAGGCCCCCAAATTGGTTTCTATTGCTTTCACTCAAAAAAAAAAAAAAAACACCAAAAAAATCCCTGATAATGGTTTAGAGAAGTTTAAGTAATTGACCCACAGTCACATAGTAAGTGACGGAACTGAGATGCAGTGGGTGTTTTGCCTCTACTGCCAAAGCCTTTGACCAGGGAGCTCTCAGCATGATGGAGAATTAGGGTCTGGGAGTCTCAGGATCTCATCCCAAAGCTTCTCCTTTGTGGCCTTTGGCCTCTCACTGCATTTCTGCTGAACTGAATATGTCAGATGAATATCTAAATGGCACCCAACTTGAGATTTCTTCCTACATGAGAGGGAAGCTTTCAATATGAGGTTTCAAGTGTGGTCTGAGGCAGTGGTTTTCAAAGTTTGGTTCTAGGAAAAGCTATATTGTGACATCACCTGGGAACTTGCTAGACCTGGGGATTCCCAGACCCCACCACAGACCTATTGAATAGGAAGCTCTGGGGATGGAGAACTGTTTTTGTTACAAGCTTGCCAGGTGATTCTGAAGCACACAAAAGAATGAGAATCACTGGCCTAAAGCATTTTCATTTTATTAGAAAAAAATTTTCTCAGTATAGGAAGTATCACAGAAGAACTTAGGGGTAGGGAACATGTAAAACTTAATTAGCCGTAGACCCATCCTCAAAGAATAGTCACTGCAGCTGGGGAGACAGGTATCAAAACCCAATTGTGAGAGACATGTAAGAATGAGGTACTTGATATAAATGAGATGCTGAAATGCCCTTGGAGCCGAGAAAGAGTTACGGGAGACCTTTAACAGAGAAGGGGGTATTTGAGCCAAGTCTGGAAGGACACATAGGATTGAGAAAAGGAAGGCGGGCTAGACAGAAAACACATTCTAGGCAGAGAATGTGGGATGAACTAAGACTGAAATTTAAAAAAAGAATTATTTATACATACAAGACCTAGGCCAGAGGTACAGGAGTGAGGTGTGGTGAGATGATTCACCAGAGACAGACTGACTGAAATACACCGCTGAGGAGAGCAGGGCGAAACAGGAGAGGTCTGCTTTGCTGTTTGGATTAGCTCCCTGGTGGGAATCAAACTGCAGTGGCTGCTGATAGCTTCATAGTGCTGAGACTTAACCCCTTGCACCACCAGGGAGACCCTAAGAGTAACATTTTAAGGAATGATGGAGTCTCTAGTTCAGTGACATGGACTGTTTTAATAGGAACAATGCCAGAATTAGGGATGGGAGGAGAGATTGAGGCTCAGCTGGGGTGGAACCTGAATCTCATAGTAAGGACTTTATTCTGCAGACTTTGAGCAAGAAGATGACAAAGTGGGAGCTGTCACCGTGAAAGTGTTCTAGTGGTGATTGAAAAGGTCAGAGGCTGGGAGTATAGGCCTGGGTACATGAGATCTCACACGAGAGAGGAAAAGAAAGACAATACAGAAATAGTGGGAAGTTAAAATTCCAGCCCTTGAGAACTAAGGGCTAGCGACTGGATTGAGGAAGAAGGTAATGGTGACTCCATGGGAGACAGGGTGTTGGTATAATCAAGTAAAACAACAAAGTTATGTCACACCTTCCACCAAAATAAATTTCATGTGGATGAAAACTTTTACAACTAGGAAAAAATTGTAGAGTAACATTTTAATAATACTGGAAATGGGAAACCCTTTCAAGGTATGACAAAATACAGAAACTAAAACAAAAGGTTCATTCACTTGACTACATACGAGTTTTTTGCCAAAAATTTCAAGCTGTGTCAAAAAGCAGTCAATATCTTTGCAAAAATTATTGCAGTGCATGTTATAAAAAGTGTTATTTCACCAATATGTAAGTAACAAATCAATAGCAGAAAGGCCAGTGATGGGAAGGAGGCTAATCTTCTTTTAGGTCCTCTAGGCCCTTACAGTTGCAAGAACAATTAAATTGACACAGGACATTAATATGAGAAAAAAAACCAAGTTTCCTGCACCTGCAGGTGCCATTATGAGTATGGGACCTCTTGAGGACCAGAGCAGCTGGTTTATAGAGCTTTTAGACAAAGACAGAGACATCCTTGAAAGTCTTGATTTGGATGATTAATTTAATGAGCACAAACAGAACCTGAAAACTTTATAGAAATAATGTCTTCTTTCCTCTTCGTAGACGAGACTAAGGAAGAATAAGAGATTAGTTTCCTAGTTTTAGGAAAGAATAATAAACAGAGGAGAGAATAATCCTTATTTTAGGAAAAATGGAGGTTTATGCTGTCATTTATTCATTGATTGTTTCTTTAATTCAAAACGATTAGTATACTACTTTGGTACACTTTGGCAGCCTGATATGGGAACCAATAGCAGAGGCAAAATATAGTTTACAAAACTGCATACAAATGACTTTTAAACACATGAATACTTTTAACGTTGCTCATGAAAAATGCAAATTAAAACCTTAGTGATGGGGCTTGGGTGGGAGAGGAACTGGGATGAGGGCAGAAAGAGCACAAGGGACTGAGGTGATGGTGCACAGGTGAAATGGTGGTGGGAAATACATGGGGACTACAATTGATGTCAAATCCATATAAATAAATATAAATTAAAAAAAAAACCTTAGTGAGATGTTCCTTTTTGCCTATCAGATTGGCAAATACAGCAAAATGGGATAACACTATTGGCAGAGGTTTGAGGAAATAGGTATTTATTTTTTCTCTCTATTCATGTAAATTTGACATCATTTGTAGTCCTCAGGGAGTTCCCACCACCATTTCACCTGTGCACCATCACCTCAGTCCCCTGTGCTCTTTCTGCCCTTATCCCAGCCACTCTTCCAAACCCCCTCCCCAAGGTGTCTCTGATTTGTCTTTGTCTCTTTGTTTTTGTTGTGTTGTGATTTGATTTTTTTGTTATATTTTGTTATATATATTTGATTTTTTTGTGATTTGATTTTGTTTTGTAATAATACCAAGGGAAAAAGAGAGGAATACAAATCTGTAAATATCCTACCAGATCTTCTAAGCAATGGCGCGTTGAGAGCTGGCTCCGAGTCAAGAGAGATGGCTCCAAAGGAAGAGAGAGCCCAAGGCTCACCTCTGGTTTTATAGCCAGCTGGCTGCTTACCTCCACCCTCAGGTCCCAGAGATCCACTCTTCGATAATCATCTTATCGGACTTGTGGTTCTGGAACCCTGGTGGTCTGGAGTGGGGTTGGAGTCCACACACCCATCTGTGTAATCCATTCAGGACTATCCTTCCCCCTAACATTCTGACTTATTTCGCTGAACATAATACCTTCTAGCTCCATCCATGTTTCTACAAATGAATGACTCTAGTTTGTCTTTTTTGACTGCTGAATAGTATTCCATTGTGTATATGTATCACATCTTCTTGATTCAGTCAGGCATTTATACACGGTAGTTGGAAGTGTAAATTGGGTCAAGCTCTGTACAGAGCCATTGGCATTATCTGTCAAAATTACAAGTGGATGCAGTCTTTGAACCAGCAGTGACAAGTCTGTGAATTTTATCCTTCAGGAAAGCAAATGCATCAATCATGTATGTGCAGAGTTATTTATTGCAATGTTGTTTGAATAAATATAATGTTACAGGGCAACTCTAATATAAAATGGGCTTGCCTGACTGGGTCCTCACCCAGTGTGCCTGCACACTCAAAAGGCACTTATAATAAGCACTAAATGCAGGCACATGTGACAAAAGTTATTAAAGGGTTTTACTTTACAAAAGAAGGGGAATAAAGTAGAAATATCATAAGGAGAAGAGAGGGTTACAAATCTGTAAGTATCCTACCAGATGTTCTGAGCTGGAATGCAAAATGGCGTGTTAGTAAGAGCTGGCTCTGAATCAAGTGAGATGGCTCCAAAGGAAGAGAGGGGAGTCCAAGGCTCACCTCTGGTTTTATATCTCAGGTCCCAGAGATCCACTCTTCAATAATCATCTTATCGGACTTGTGGTTCTGGAATCCTGGTGGTCTGGAGTAGGGTTGGAGTCCACACACCCATCTGTGTAATTCATTCAGGACTACCCTGCCCCTAACCAGATCACTTCGTAGTGGTGCAAAGACATCTTCCTGGACTCTCTTCCTGTACTTCGTGGGGTTTTTTTTTAGGCTGGCAAATAATCAAACAAGCATCAGACAGGTTGATGAGAGAAAAAAAAACAAAAAGAAGTTTTAATCATAACCTGTGTACCTTCTGTATTCTCCTGAGTACACGGGAAAAACCCAGTCTGATTGAGCATCCAGCCCATGTGGCTTCGGCTGCCATTTTAAATGACTTAGCTAGGACAGGAGAGGTTGGGCTGGGGGGAAGGGAAGGTCAGCTAGGGAGTTTTTTGGAGTAGGCACAGTAGACAGAGATACACAGATTAACATCTGCCTTCTGCTTTGGAAAGAGATAACGAGATTAGGTCTTCCTAGGAGATGCCTTTACAGAGAGTAGTTTACATGTAAATATTAAAGCAACCTCTACCCAGCCTTCTGAATTCCTTGGGGTAGGGGATTTTTGCTCTGTGCCTTTTTAGTTTTGCCCCAAGTTACGTGTGTTATTTTATTATCAAATAAATATATAAAACAAGCAAATGAAAAAAAATGCCAGAATTTCAGGTGTAAGTGACTGTTTTTTAAAGTATCTGATGACTAGAGAGGCAAAGTAGAAAAAGGACTAGATCTTAGGAAAGAAGAATATTTTTGGTTTTGGACATTTTGCACTTGAAGTGCCTGGAAATGTCGAGCAGACAATTCTGAGAGACAAAAGAGCTGATAATTTCTTTTGGACAGTCAGCAGTTTAGTTGAAATTAGGACTATCAGAAAGGTTTGCAAATGAGCGACAGGTGCCAGGAGAGAAAGGCTGCATGTGTAATGCCAGTCAAGAGTCAGGTAGGGGAGGGTTAACTAGTCACAAGGAGAGCGGGCCATATACGAGTCAGGTAGGGGAGGGTTAACAAGGAGAGAGGGTCATATACTGATAATAATTATAGACTACTTTTATGAATTATCTGTGAAAAGCAAGGCACTATTCTAGGTCCTTTGGGAAAGAACATCACTTATTTAATTATCACAACCACTCTATCGGTTGCTTTTATTTCTGTGATCACTAGTGAATGAGGGAGAATAATTCCAAAGAATAAACCAGGAGAGAGCTTCTGGGAGGGATGGAAATAACTTGAAGAGTGTAAGATTGTAGGCGTCGGGACATTTCAGGCAGAGGGTAGTGATGAAAGATCTAAAGGAGGTGCTGTGATGTGGTGAAGAGAAGATATTCCTGGGGTCTTGCTGGTGGTGCCTGCTATTCCCTCTGTTACAGGGCAACCCTAATATAAAATGGGTTCCCCTCACTGGGTCCTCCACCCACGCGCTCAGAAGACTTTTAAAAAGTCCCAACTTCAGGTACAAAAGTTATTAGCAGGTTTTATTTTACGAAAGAAGGGGAATAAAATAGTAATAATACCAAGGGAAAAAGAGGGATACAAATCCGTAAATATCCTACCAGCTCTTCTAAGCAATGGCACATTGAGGGCTGGCTCTGAGTCAAGTGAGGTGGCTCCAAAGGAAGGGGTCTGGCTCCTCAGTAAGAGAGGGAGCCCAAGGCTCACCTCTGGTGTTATAGCCAGCCTGGCTGCTTACCTCCACCCTCAGGTCCCAGTGATCCACTCTTCGATAATCATCTTATCGGACTTGTGGTTCTGGAACACTAATGGTCTGGAGTGGGAGTTGGAGTCCACACAACCATAATCCATTGAGGACTACCTTTTCCCCTAACACCTCCTCTAGTGAATGGAGAATCACAAAATGTTCTTGAGCTGCCGAGGGTGCTTTACTCAGTTCAACACAAAAGTTAAATGTATTCATGGAGCACTTACTGTATAGTCATTGATGGCGAGGAAGGATGGTAGGAGACAGGACTAACTTCTACAGAACTCTGTGGTCGATCATGGAGATGTCTAGTGAACAGATATTCCTGGCATCTGTGTGCAGACAGAATTATGATGGCTAGTTCAGATTTACTCACAAGTGTTTTTTTGACTTGAACTGAATTTTGACTGCATGGTGATATGTTACTTATCTTCTTCCTTTTCATCTGTCAGTATGTTTCAAGATGGAGGTTATATTTCTTAGAGGGCTGCAAATGAGAAATAAGGATAAAGGAAGTAAGTGAAGTAAGTGAAGAAATTATTATTTGCTTGTATTTTTATGTATATGCTGTCTGTATGAGTTATACTGAGAAGTAATCCCTTCTCATGAGACACACCTGCTTCTGCTGGAGAATCACTGTAAATCTTGTAAATATATGTGCCTACAGGCATAGTGTGAAGTTTCACCCTAATTAGGTTTTCAGCTCAGTCTTTCTCTAGCCTAGTGTTGCCTTAAGTTTTTTTCCATGTGTGTCATTAGGAAACATACCAAAAATGACGTGTCTAGAAGGAAAAGGCGACTAGGCGTGCGTGGCCTGAGTAAGGCGCAGCTTTCGACTTCTTCATACCCACCCACAAGTGCACCCATTCTCCTGACTTGTAATTCCCACTTTCTTGGTCTTGATCCCCTGGGCCAAAAAAGCATTCCAATTTGCTGTGATTTTCAGTTCTGTATTATTTATTCCTTGACGAAGTCATGGTTTTGAGCCTCTTTTATTTCCTGGTATCCAAATGTCTTCTTGTCATTGGTGCTTGTAAATGCAGGTACAGAGAGGTGGTTATATAGTGTATATGCCATTTCTGACCCACAGGTTAAGACACCGTTGTCTGATTAAGGCTGAGGATCAGCATATTGGAAGTCGGGTCTCTAGAATTTGCTGCCTGTGAGCCTAGAGGTACCTTGATTTTCCTTCATTACAAAGACTGCCATGGATTATTTGAGCAAAGTAGTTGCCCATTTGGGGGGAAGGGAGGAACTTGGGGCTAGCACTAGCTAGTTTATTCCTGCTGGCACTGAGCAGGTCGTGGACTTGGAGGTCCCCACTTCCTACTGGGTTGTACCATTTCTCTTTTCCCTTCTCAGAGGATTAGTAAGTGTTAATAGCTATGAAGGGGGTTCTGGAGGAAATGAGAGATTGTTGGCTGGGCAGGGAGCCAGCAGAAGGGGCAAGGAGCCAGCTGGAAGCTTGTGGCCTTTGTGGAGGGGACCCAGTTATCACAGTGGTCAATCACTTGCTCTTGGTCAGCAGTTCTAAACTTCAGTAGCACCAGAATGACTTGCAAGACTTGTTAAAACACATTGCTAAGCCCCACCCTCAGAATTTCTGATCTGGTGGGTCTGTAGTAAGACCTGAGATTCTGTACTTCTAGTAGGTTAAAGTAAAACTAAAGTTGTTGGTCCAGGGAGCCCTGCGAAAGACCAAGCGTTTATTCACTGGGCAAAAGAATGAGTCTTGACTACCCTGAGTCTATTCTGATTTGTAGAAGAACCAGGCACTTAGGGTTTCCTGAGTCCCCTTACTTTGAATAGCATTTCCACATTTGCAAACCAGGTTAATACACTCTGCTTCTCACAATGAAACAACCTTGGGAGGTAGGCAAGACAAGTCTTAACCTTGTTGTCCAACTGGGGAAAATCAGCCTGTGGCTCTTGGGTAAGGGGAGTGACTTATCTGCAGGGCTAGATTTTCTTAGCTTGAGTGGCCCTCCATTGCTTTCAAAGCTAGGGGAAAACTTTAAGATCATTTGCTCTAATAATGTTCAAAGTCTGTTTGTTTTAATTACACCAAGCAACTTTTTGTTTTATTTTTTTAAAGGTTTATTTATTTATGCATACAAGAACTGGGGTACAGGCCAGAGGAGTGTGTGGGGGTGGGTGAGAGGATTCACCAGAGACAAAATGGGGAACAGAGCAGGCAGATCTACTGAGATACACTGCTGAGGGGAGCAGTGGGTGAGGCAGGAGAGGTCTGCCTGCCAGGGTCAGCTTCCTGGCCGGGGATTGAATTCCTGCTGCAGTGACTGTGGATGCTTCACAGTGTGTTGCTTAACATCCACACCACTGGGAGACCCTGCAGCTTTTTATTTTATTTAATTTATTTTTTTTAAGATTTATTTATTTATGCATACAAGCACTGGGGTACAGGCCAGAGGTGTGGGAGGTGAGAGGATTCACCACAGAGAGCGGAGAGCAGAACAGGCAGATCAACTGAAGTACACTGCTGAGGGGAGCAGCGGGCGAGGCAGGAGAGGTCTGCCGCACCATGTGGGTCCCCTCCCTGGCCGGCAGCAGGGATCGAACTCATGCTGCAGTGGCTGCGGTTTGCCCCATAGTGCGTTGCTTAACCCACTGCGCCACCAGGGAGGCCTAACTTTTTATTTTAAAATAGTTTAAAATTTGGGCCCGCCCTGGTGGCGCAGTGGGTTAAGCAACGCACTATGAAGCAAACCGCAGCCACTGCAGCACGAGTTCAATCCCTGCCGCCGGCCAGGAAGG
>JAGFMF010011726.1:5287662-5326970 GCA_019455555.1 Galemys pyrenaicus | reverse complement strand
CGCTGCTGCCCTCAGCAGTGTGTTTCTGTCAATCTGCCTGTTCTGCATCCTGCTCTGTCTGGTGGATTCTCTCACCACCCCCACACCTCTGGCCTGTACTCCAGATCTTGTATGCATAAATAAATAAATCTTTAAAAAAAAAAGATAAAATAGTTTAAAATTTATAGAAAAATTCTGAAGATAGCACAGAGAGTACCTGTATGCCCCATGTATAATTTCCTCTGTGATTACCACTGTACATTAGTGTGGTACTTTCTTTCACAATTAATGAGCCCAAATCAGTACATTACTATTAAAGAATGCCTTTATCCAAATTTTCTTGGTTTTCACCTTTTCTATTCTCAGTTCCGTCTATATTATGTTTAGTTGTTATGTCTTTTTAGCCTCTTTGGGTGTGACCAATACTGAATCTTTCCTTGTTTTTGATGACGTTGCCAGTTTGAGACATCGTGGTCAGGTATTTGTCTGATGTTTTTCTCATGAGTAGAGTAGGTTATGGATTTTCAGGTGAAGGCCACAGAGGTAAAATGCCATTCTCATAACGTCATATCAAGGACACGTAATTTCATCATGAGCTAGCACTGTTCATATTGACCTTGATAACCTGGCTAAGGTAGTTTGCCAGGTTTCTCCATTTATTTATTCATCCAATCAATCAGAATTTCTATCAGCATAGACTCAGGACTATTTATTTTATGCTTTGGGTTATAATCCAACAGTATTTTTCCTTGTTGCTTAAATTGTTCCAGTTTTGGCTAGTGGGAGCTCATTCAATTGACCCCATGTCCTGTTGACATAAGCCCACCATTAGCTATGTTTTGGGTGTGTCCTTTCTTTCTGGCACTGTAAGATGCTCTAGGCTCATCTTGTATTATTTCCTGTCCTAGTAGATTTCTTGTCTTAGTATATTTCTAGCCCTAGGATAATTTTTTAAAATGTTTCTCTTGATTTCACCATTCATTACCAGAGTCAACACCCACAGTGAAAAATACTGCCCTGTTCCCACCCAGCACATAAAGAAACTTGGAACAGTAGTTTTCCAAAATCAAACGTTGTTAATAACAAAGCGAGAACTAGGGCCAGGTCCTCTGGGTGTCTAGTTCTGTGCCTTTCCTACCATTTCACGCTGGCAAATTCTAACTTTCGGATCCTGGTTAAGCATACTCCCACTGGACCCATGTCCTCGTGCATAAGCAATCAGACACGAACTCAGCAGGAGGTGCCACTGTGTGCCCAGGGCAAAACAGGGTGAAGAATCCTGGCCAGATTCCTGTGGATACTGCCATGACATGTCCATGCTTTCCTACCAGGAGGGATTTTGGAATGGCAAACAAGTTACAAAGCCACAGAATGTGACTGCCATCAGAAGATTGGAACTGAGTTTTGAACATATGACTTGCCTCTGTTTTATAGGGAAGTGAAGGCTTGGGGGTGGGAGGTGGACAGAGGGATTCTTGTAGAATCTATAAACTCTTCTTTTGGGTCCCCCTCCCTTCCATGGGGAGAGAGAAAGAAATGAACTTAGGGGGCAAAATCCTCACATTTCACTTTATCCTAGGAACTCTTGGGATCTACAAAGATAGAACTGAACGGATGTCTTTGGTGTTTTAGGACCCAAACAACGTGATTAGGGCCTGCTGTTATACCAAGACATTTCTGTTCCTTTGTGTGAGGAAATAAGTCAGTCATCAAAAAGCAGGTCCCATGATACAGAGAATAATAATGAAGTATCCATTTCTCATGAAATTCCATTTTAAAAACTGTTTTATGTTGTTGTTGTTTAGATTTTTTTAATAATCAAGAGTGGGAGTTCTACGTATTCCTACAAAGGCATTGAGAGGTATAGGTAACAAGATGTATTGGCATGCTTTTCTTGTTGTGCGGGAAACCCACCCAGCCTAAAGACAATTTGAAAGAAAATGTATTTGCTTATGCTGCTGCAGTGTCCAAGAGCTGTTCTGGTTCAGGCATGGCTGGATCTTGGCGCTCATATCATGTCATCAGGGCCCTCGTTCTTGTCCTCTGCCAGCCTATTTTCATCTGCCTTCATCTCAGGAAACCTTTTCCACATGATCCCTCTTAGTAGCTATAGACTGTTTTCCTCCGTATTAAGTAGCGCTATTAGTTCTGCAGATGTTTGCTGCCTCTGGTTGTCTGTGCCTTTGATCATGCCCTTAACCCTGAACTCATTCCTGACCCCAACTTATTAGGGCTGTTAATGGCTACACGTGGACAGGGGTTCCCTGCAGAACCAGGGAAGAGGTGGTTCCTCAGAGGTAGATTGACATGCTTAGGTACAAGAAGGCTGACTTGGCTGGACAGATAGAAATAATGAATGTCTGTCCTCTATAGAGTTGTGAACACAGGGCAAATGCTTGATGAATGAGTAAATGCTCAGCTCTGATGCTGTCCTGAACTTTGTATTTTTAGTTCTTTCTCAACCCTTATTTATTTTGCAGACTTGTGAATTCTTCTAGAGAGTTCTTACTCATTCCTTGATTAATGTACTCAATGGACTGTTGGACTTTTTAGGCTCAGCAAATGCTCTTCTTGCCATTCCTATTGCTAATATCAAGGCTAATTTCAGCTAGTCTTAGCTGATGGTAGTGATTCTCTCTTTGAACCTATTTAACCAAGTCAGTGTTAGACAAATTCTGATGGATTTTGGCTGAATGATCAGCATAGATGCCTGTAATAAATATGCTTTACTATTAGGAAAATGAGACAATCTCCCAATCTTTCATTGTCTTTTATCCTCCCTTTATTTATATATATATTTGACATGAATTGTGGTCCCCATGGATTTCCCACCACCATTTCACCCGTGCACCGTCATCTCAGTCCCATGTGCTCTTTCTGCCCTCATCCCATTTCCTCCCCCTAATCAAAAACCATTTTGATTAGGCTTCTCATTCATTTATGTACTACACAAAGTGTTTCTGATTTGTCCTTTTTGTTTTTGTTGTGTTGTGATTTTGTTTTTGTTTTTTTTTCATTATTATTATTATTATTATTATTATTCTTTCCCTTGGTTCCTTATTTGGTTCCCTTATATTTCACCTAGGAGTGAAACCATACGGTGTGGTTTTTTTTTTTGCCTTCTGACTTATTTCGCTGAGCATCATCCCTTCTAGTTCCATCCATGTTTCTACAAATGACTCTAGTTTATCTCTTTTGATTGCTGAATAGTATTCCATCGTGTATATGTACCACATCTTCTTGATCTAGTCATCTATTTTTGGGCATTTAGGTTGTTTCCAGGTCTTACCTATTATAAATAGTGCTGCAATAAACATAGGAGTGCAGGTATTCTTTTGTGTCAGTGTTTTTGTGTTCTTTGGGTATATTCCTAGGAAGGGATTGCTGGATCATATCAATTTTCCATTGTTTGTTAATGCCATTGTCTCTTAATGCTCAGATCATTAATGGCTAAGTCTAATCCTTCCTTTTGCAAGGGAGAAGCTTTTATTTTTTAATATTAAGGGGAACCAAGAATTACTAGTTTCAGATTTTGAATAAATTTACTTGAAAATTTCATTTTTCAAATCTGTCTCTTGTTTTCTGTGTCACTACATGCCTTCTGCAAATCTCATCACTTATTAGCTCCTTTGCATGAAGCTGGACAAGGTAAAATCAAGAGATACAATTAAAACCTTTACAACATCCTATCTCTTTTTTGGTTCTTTTTGGTGGTGCTACCTCCTTGATGATGCTTCTGTTCAAAACCATTTTATACATTGTCCAGCATGATGAATTATCTGCAAATTTCTGATTAATCATCTTTTGGGTGTCTCCTTTCACAACAGGAGTTAAAATATAGTTGCAAAATCACCTCACTCTGGTGGTTGCCTAGACTTCAGCTCTTCCCTTTTGCCTTCCTCTTCATCTTATCAAGATCAAGCTAAAAGTGAATTAATGCCAAGTTCAAAAGAGGGTAAGTATTTGGGTTTGTTCATCCATCCCGGGGTGCCTGTTGTTTTCGTATTTTATAGTGCAATGACAAGGATTTTTTAAAAACCTGTCTCTATTAGCACAGATTATTGAGTTTGCTGTATATTGATTTTTATTTTGTCCTTTTTCTATGTTTCTTTGAAGCACTGCTTGACTTGTTCAGTGCCATCAATACTATTTTCCTTTTTTTAATCTCCAAAATATTCGTATCCAGGCTATGGTCAAGATTTACAAAAACCATTTGGATTAGGCTTCTCATTCATTTATGTACTTACTACACAAGCAGGGCAATGCATGTCTTTGTGTTATGAGAATATTTTTAGGAGACTAATGAGGTGGAAGGACTTGTGTTTCATGCTCTTGGTTTCCCTCTATTCAGACACCTGCATTTGCCATTAATTACTACTCCCATGGAACTCTCGTCTTTGTTGTGCAGTGTGTTAAAATAATATTGGGAGGGAAGCTTGGTGCTAAGGCACATATCTGCATTGGAATAAATAGTTACTTTTTTTTTTCTTAGCTCAACAGAAGGCTCATTTAAGAGTAATTGCTATTTCGGTGCTATTTTAAGGAGGTTTTTCTCTTTTCATGTTTTTCTGCAATCTTTGCCTGTTTCCTATTGCTGTTGTCCTCTGGTCACCTTATTTTTTTTCTTAATCAAAAAATTATGAATACCATTTGGTGCCTTCTTCACTGTTTCAGAAATAGAAAATTGTTTTCTGTGGGATTTCTTTTTCAGTAGTGGGCTCTTGGGTCAAACCAGTTCACATCAGTTGGATTTGCAAGTGGCTGGTAATCACACGGCATTTATTCATGGAAGGTGTTTTAAAATGAATGTTCTCTTTTGAAGGGTTAGCCTATTGCTTTTCTTTTAGGTACTCTCTTTATTGAAGTGTAACATATATGCAGAAGAGCATACGAAATGTACATGTATAGATGAATGCATCTGTATAGCCAACATTCAAATCAAGAAACAGAATATTATCAACACCTTAGAAACTTCCTTATATAGCTCCAGTCCTATGCCAACCCAAGGGAGTCTTCTGACGTGTAACCCCATCAGGTTAGCTTCACTGCTTTCGGAATTTACATAGATGGAATCATAGACACCACTGAGTGAGAGTCACTCATACTGTGATGTGACCTGATAGTGTGTTCATTCTCCTTGCTATTAGAATTTCAGTTTATGGATATTCCCGAATTTATCCATACTATATATAAACCTTTGGGCTTTTCCCATTTTAGTCCATTAAAATTAGTGCTTCTGCAAATGTTTTTGTATATGACTTTTAATAAACAACATATGCATTTTTGTCAAGTATATATCAGGGAGTTGAATTTCTAGGTCATAGGATTGACCTATATGTTGCTCTAGTAGATGCTCCCAATCAGTTTTCCAACATGGATGCACCAATTTATATTTTCTTTAGCAGCAGATACGAGTTCTAATTGATATGCATTCACACTTGACATATTTAGTCTTTTTCATGGGAACCATTCTGTTGGATGCCTATGACATCTTGTGATTTTTACGTTGTACTTCCTTGATTAGGAAAGAAGTTGATCACCTTTTATGGGTTTACTGGGAATTACTTTTTGCTTTAAAAAACACTTTGATCATAGTTATGTTCTTTAGACATTGAAGTCACAGCCAAGATTTCAGTTTAAAAAAATGTAAACAAAAACTTAGAAGAAAAGATCTTCTAAGTTTATTTATTAAATTGTAGTATTAGCCCCCTAGGTCAAAGAACAAGGCTCCAGATCTTTATTTTATGTTATTAGCTCCATCAATAGATTTACAACATTGTTTTGGAAGTTTAGGGGCATACATGCAATTGGAAATTCTCAGTCTTTATTTCTAATTCAGGCTTAGCATGCAGCATTAATTAAGTCAATGTGTTTGATGTCATAAAGATTGCTAAGATGGAAAATTTGGTCTTGAACTTTTAGCAGCTTTTATATGTACAGGGTAGGATGAAATGATGCCATTACAGAGCTCTAAAGTATGCTCTGGGAATCCAGAGGAAGGAAGGAATCACTCCTACAGGAGAATATGGGAGTGTTTCATAGTGAAATGTCTTTGAATTTTGCTCAAAAATTTTGTGACCAGCGGTGGAAGGAATGGGCATTTCCCTAAAAGTGGTTCATTTGGGGGAATAGCAAGTAGCTCAGAGCAGCTGATCATATCATGTACAGAGGGATGTACAGAAAGAAAGTAAAATGGAGTAAAATAAATTCTTTTTAATGTCTAAAGAGAATACTACCAGTCAAAACCGGGCCAAAATATGCCTTAGAATTAAACAACTCAAAACACATGGAGAGGGCCTCCCTGGTGGCGCAGTGGGTTAAGCAACGCACTATGAAGCAAACCGCAGCCACCGCAGCACCAGTTCGATCCCTGCTGCCGGCCAGGGAGGGGACCCACATGGCAAGGCAGACCTCTCCTGCCTTGCCCGCTGCTCCCTTCAGCAGTGTACTTCTGTTGATCTGCCTGTTCTGCTCCCCGCTCTCTGTGGTGAATCCTTTCACCCCCCCACACCTCTGGCCTGTACCCCAGCTCTTGTATGCATAAATAAATAAATCTTTAAAAAAAAAACACACTCATGGAGATGTCATTATTTCCCAATATTCTGAGCTTTAACAACAGTGTTTGACAAGAGATTATATTATTGACAAATATGTGGTGAAATAGTTCCCATCTATCCTCTGGGAAGAGAATAAATAAATGTCTGTAAACCTCTATGGAGGAAAATCTGGTAATCTTTTTCAAAATTGAAAATGCGTATACTTTTGACCTGACAATTCTCTCAAAAACCAAAAATGAAAAGACAAGGACAAATTGGGGACACATGGTGGGGAGGGGAGGAGGAGGAGGGTTGAGGGCAGATGGTAGCACAGGGGACTGAGGTGATGGTGCACTGGTGAAATGGTGATGGGGAATACATGGGGATTACAATTGATCTTAAATATTTATATAAATTGAAGGGAAAAAATAGAAAAAAAAAAGCGCAAGGGACTGAGGTGATGGTGCATGGGTGGAATGGTGGTGGGTACTCCCTGGGGAATACAAATGATGTCAACTATAATTACTTAAATAAAAAAAACGCACCTTATCTAAAATGCCTTCTTAATGTGCTTCGTGTATAAGCTCGTGTATACATGCTTTGCTCGTGCTTTTATATGAGCTAAGACCTTAACATAAAAGATGGTAAGTACCCTGATGTGGGAAATGAATAAACAAATCAAGGTCTCAACTTCCTATGCAGCCGTGAAAAATTAAGATCTTAAGTTACAGATCAATATGAAATCTTCTCAAGCATTTAGCATTAAACAGGAAAAGAGAAGGTATTTTTTAAAAAGTGAATTATGTCGACTGGGGAACATGCACATGTATCTGTGAAAACAGGTGTGAAGTCAGTTCTATTCATTCTTTCCTATTGGAGAATTAGGTGGTGGGTGGAAAGGAACAAACTTTTTACCATGTATCTTTTGCCACCTTTGAATTTTCAACCATGTGAATATTACCTTTTCAAAATAAATAAATTGCTTCCCCTTCCGTACCCCTAAATAGGAAATGAGATCGCACATGATTTTAGTTGCAATCTGTTATTTTTAGGTGATCTATTAGGTTTGCAGGGCATTTTCTGGTGTTTTCCCTCTTTGTCTTCACAATGGACAGACAAATAAAGCAGTTTTTATTTCTGTTTTATAAATGAGAAAGCTGAGACTCAGGTATTTAAGCAATTTGCACAAAATCTCTCAGTGACTCATGTTAGATTTGGAAAATCCAGTGTATTGTTTAATAGCTTCATTTATTAAATTTTATTAAAAGGACAAAAGGCAAAATTAGTATTAGAGTATTTTTAGGCCGAATGAATATGTATTGACTAAAAGTAATTGAAGATTAGTTATCAACAAGTTTCTTTTTTTAGAAAATTTTATCTAGATCTTTACCTGTATAGTATTACCACTGTGATCAAATCTCACAGTGATCTAGATTAGAGCTAGATTAGAACTTTGTTTCAAACTCTATCCCTGAATAAACATGTTGAAATTCATTAAGAAAAATGTGGTTGAAGGCCTGGTGAGTTTTCAAATAATACCACAAGTAGATTTATTTGTTTGGGGGATCTAAAAGTGTAATGTTTAATTATTTTTTTTAATTTATGGGAAGGATTTTCTTAAGCCTTAGTTGATGGTGATGAGTTTTCTTTTTCTGTCTGTTCTGACATAATCTCAGCAAAGATCATGTGAGTGTATTATGTTATTTCAATAGCATTGTGCCTTTTCCTTTTAGAGTATTATATCCCTCTTTTATTAGAAGCAAAACCTATTCAAGTAGAGAGACTGGAAACCATTTCTAGAATTGTTTGAATAACAGTTCTACCACTAGGTCTTGTTTGACTTTCATTGCCCCGAGAGAGGCGGATAGACATGCCTTATTCCAGTTATGCTGATGAACAGTTTGAACTCATGGGTGTGGAAGGACGTGCCAGTATCTCTCCACTTCAGGTGGGGAGCTGATCATGAATACAGAAACTAGAAATACTATAGAACAAAGATAACTTATTTTAAAAATAAATTTTAACAAATGATGAACTCCATGAGAAGAAATTAATGAGGGGTAAGGAGTTTTAAACAGTGAGGAACAAAACAATATATTGTCTTTGGAAAATAAAATTTGATTATCAAAATGAAGTTATAGAAGTAGCACAAAGATAGATGGGAAAACTATAAAATATAGAAAAAGGGGTATATTCACAAGGAAAATTATAATGAAGCTAAAAGTTTTAACTCTAACAATGGACCAAGTTTATCTATAAAAAAAACTTGCCAAGAAAAACCTAGGCATCAGATATACAAGATAAGATAAAGATGCTCATTTGATAATTAAGAGAACCATGAGAAAGGCAACATATACTATAGTGCTTCATGCTTTCATTTCTTTTTTTTTTTAAAGATTTATTTATTTATGCATACAAGAGCTGGGGTACAGGCCAGAGTCCAGGGAGGTGAGAGGATTCACCAGACAGAGTGGGAGCAGAACAGGCAGATGGACTGAAACACACTGCCAGGGGCAGCAGCGGGCGGGGCAGGAGAGGTCTGCTGCGCCATGTGGGTCCCCTCCCTCCCTGGCCGGCAGCAGGGATCAAACTCGTGCTGCGGTGGCTGTGGTTTGCTTCATAGTGCGATGCTTAACCCGCTGCATAGCCAGGGAGGTCCTCACGCTTTCATTTCTCATAACCACAAGTACATGGTATGCACAGGTGAGAATAGGGAACATTAATCAAGGATGTTTTTATCACTAGCTATATTCTGATGTGACTGTATTGCTTTAGTTAATAATCTGTGTATTGGCCTCTTGTGCAGATGTAGAGTTATCTCAGAATGGAAAGAACTGGTTAACTGGGAGACAGTTGGTGCTCTGGAGACTGAGCCAGGAATCACCCTGGAATAAGTTTTGCAGAATTTCATTACAAGAAGTTTTATTAATACTTTGCATGACAAGTGTCTTCACGATCCACATGGTTTCCTGGGGTCAGCACTGAGTTCACACTTGCATGGTGACTGTGGACCTGAAAGAGCCAGAGTACTGTCCATGGAGGTTGACTCAAAGCGCGGTAGAACTGGACATTTTTGTTAGTCGTCTGGAGTATGAAGTGGAAATCATGCTCTTAGAGTTTGCAGATGGTACAAGCAGTTGGTATGTTAGAGGTAGTCGGAAATAGCTTGATCTCCTGGTTATGAATACAGGGTTTTCTCAGCAAGGACAAGAGCCAGTTTGAAAAGGTCTGTACAGTCACAGTGACTAAGCTGCATGGCTCTGGATGTGCGAAAGAAGCACATTTATGATTCCAAAGATATTCAAAGACATCTACCCTGTGAAAGGCAGGTATTTACCAAATCCCTGCTAATGTGCCAGCCTCCTTGTGGATGTTAGGGATATAATCTTGAACAAAGTCCTGCACTCATCGAATGTGCATTACAAACAAATATATATGACAGGTGATACTAAGTGCCATGGAGAATATTAAAGTGAGGTAAAAAGGTTAGACAGGATAAGAGATCCGGAGTTGTTATTTGATTTTACATAGACTAGTCAAAGCCCCCTTTGATAAGGTGATGTTTGAGTGGAGACCTGAACAAAGAGATGAAACACAGGCTATACCGTGTGTAGGGAAAGAATTGTCCAAGTAGAGGAAGCTGCAAGTGCAAAGGCCCAGGGGCAGGAAGGTGCTTGAGTGGTTGAAGAAGGAAAAGTAGCCCAATTTGGGTTTGCGAAATGTACAGAGAAGTGGCAGAGGTGATAAATGAGACATAGGGTGGTGATAATGTGGATCATATATAAAAAGAAATATAGAATGTTTATGTTGGAGGAGGGGAGAGAGAGACAGACTTTGGTAGCACAGTGCACCTGAGGATCAGATAGTAAAAGTGTCAAGAGTAATTAGAGGGATGTTACTAGAAAATCAGGTGGTCAGGAACAGTTTTTTTTAGAAACAGTGCATACAGATAAAGAAAAGAAGCATTTACCAGTCTAAGAGTCTAGTCTATGGAAAGAGAGCACTTGTCTGGAAACATCTTTATTTTTAAAATTTTAAAAAAAGATTTATTAATTGATGCATACAAGCACTGGGGTACAGGCCAGAGGTGTGGGGGGTGAGAGGATGCACCAGAGACAGATTAGGGAGCAGAACAGACAGATCAGCTGAAATACACTGCTGAGGGGGAGCAGCGGGTGAAGCAGGAGAGGTCTGCTGTGCCATGTGGGTCCCCTCCCTGGCGGGATATCAAACTCATGCTGCAGTGGCTGCGGATGCTTCACAGTGTGTTGCTCAACCCCTTGTGCCACCAGGGAGGCCCTAGAAACACCCTTAAACCAAGGAAAATTTTGTAGCATGGGAACACAAATGAGGGAGAATCACTTGGGTTTGTGTAGAAGGAAAGGTTGCTGGGCATGGAGACTGACTTTCTATTCCAGATGGTAGAAACCAGACAGCTCTCATGTGCCCTAGAGGTGATCAGAGCTTCCCTGCAGGCCAGAGCAGGGAAGACATCTATGCAGTTGCACACTGGCAGAGCAAAAACTCAAAACAGTGCTTTTTGACACTGTGTGAGTTTTTCCATTAAACCAAGAATTGGATGAGTGCAAATGGGGAAAAATCTGAGAAAAGCAGGTTGTGAAATTACATGTACAGTAGGAACCCAGTGACAAAAAAATTACATAGGTGAGCAGAAAATGTTCAAGGATGAAACAACAAAAATTAATAATTGTTCCCATACATGGTGGACTTGCAGGTGCTATTAATATGTATTTTTAAATACTTTTCCATATTTTCTAGAATTTCTGAATACATTGAACATGCATTACATTTCTTAATTAGGGAAAAGTATGAGTTTATTTGTAACCTATATGTTTTGTTTAGATAAGACTTAGTACTAAGTACTACTGAGGAAGCTTGTGGTACCTACACTCTGTCTTCATGCAGATCTTTTTTTTTTTTAAAGATTTGTTTATGCATACAAGAGCTGGGGTACAGGCTAGAGTCACGATGGGTGAGAGGAGTCACCAGAGACAGAGTGGGGAGAACAGGCAGATGGACTAAAATACACTGCTGAGGGGAGCAGCAGGCGAGGCAGGAGAGGTCTGCTGTGCCATGTGGGTCAGCTCCCTGGCCGGGATAGAACTTGTGCTGCTGTGCAGTGGCTGCTTCACAGTGCAGTGCTCAACCTGCTGCACCGCCAGGGAGGACGAATGCGGATGATTTTTCATGTGCCTATCTGAGGCCATCCATCTGTGCATTTGTTCCCAAACTCCCTTATTTAAAGACTTTGTTTATGGTTATCCCCCTCCTTCTTGCATACTAAATATCTCCATTTACTAGATTATTTCCATCAATCTCTAAATGTACAAAATATATCCTGAATCTAATCCAGTTCACCAGCTCCTCTCTGGCCCATGCACTGTCTCACTTTGTTCTGCTCTACTGTCCTAAATGGTCTCTTTTTCTCCTCTCCACCCCAACAGCCTGTCCTCCATACAGCAGCCAGGGAGTCACTAGAATAGAAGCCCCACGAGGGCAGGAAGTCTATGTCATGTCCACCACTATGTTCCCACACCAGAAAAATTGCCAACACAATGTAGGTGCTGAATTAGTTTTGTTGGGGGGAATAAATAAATTCCTGAATGATACAATCTCATTAAGGTGAGGAACTAACTAGCAAATGAATCTGCTACTAGCGTTAAGCAAATTCATAAATGATAGAGCTCTAAAATAAGTTCATTAAAAATCAGTTTGCTGAGAGCTACTTACCTGCCAGATACATTTCACATGCTGTAGGTATACACAGCAGTGAACAAAATAAAATCCCTGTTCTCATGAACATCTCATGAACATCCCCTGAATATCTAGTGTTCAGGGGAGAGTGTGGGTCTTTGAGGTCACAGTTATTGTGGGGTGATTACATTCTCCCTATCTGCTTAACTGCTCTAATTTCTGCTCTCTCCTAAACCTGTGCCATTGGATGGACAAATAGCCCATTAATTTAATGCTACTGGTTAGAACACCTGGCAGTGGGAACACTTACAAGACCCAGGGTATCTTTCTTGTTCTTGCTGAAAATGGCCAGTTTTGAAATTAAAGATAGAGTGCCAGTGAAAAGTGATTGAAAAGTGATACTTTGTTTGTTTGGGGTTCAAGTTTTAAACTCTTTTTATTGTGCTACTTGGACAAAACCTCAGTTTATTTACAGGAGGTGAAAAGGAATATAAAGTTTGCCCTTCTGACCCCCCACCCCTTTGTTCTGTGTAAGAGAATTGCCCAGGCAACACTGAATAATATGGTTGGAATGGTTAGAGTGCTATTTGTCTAAATACTTTCCTTTAAGCAGAAGTGCCTGGGTTAAATCGGTCTCTAGTGGATGTGTTTATATGAATCCAAGTAGTATAAATGACTCTTGGCATATGAGTAGCTATAATGACTTTCATAATTATGTGGAACTTTTCAAACTATTTTGGTTTGATGCCTTATGACTAATTTGACATCCTTATGGAAAAGGGATTAAAAATAACTGCTTCTATAGGTGCAGAGAATAAATAAGAACTTCATGTTTAAAGAGCTCATAATTTTCCAAAACAAAACATAAACACCCAACTTCCAATGTGTTTGACCAGAAAGACTTTTCAGGGCCTAATAGTGGCAGCGAGATGATTCCTGCGGCTCTGGATAGTGTTTTGGCTTGAGTGACTGTGTATTTGGTCTTCATAGCTATTATGCCTCCGTAAAAACTGTGGTTCTTGGAGAAGGTAGAGGACTGGAATACCATGAAAAAGGAAGAAAAAGATCTTGGATAGTAAAAAATTTTATGTGATTTAACTAGGACTACTGCATCCAGTGTTTCTCAGGCCCTCGATGAGTGTGTTCTAAGCTCCAGTCCTGTGACTGAGGAAGAGCTTCAGATTATCTGTCACTGTTATTATGTTAATTAGCATGAAGATTATATCTGCAGGAACTGTTTTGTCTAACATTGTGTAATATGACTTATCCTGGGATGCTTGCTGCATCTTGTTCTTTCATGTCATTGAAGCTTTAATAGAGTGCCGGATGGCACTGCTGTTTATTGAATGGAGCTTTGTTTCTTGTTCTAAAGCGACTTGGCATTTTCTTTTCTTTTATTCATTCATTCATTCATTCAGCCAGCATTTGAGCATCAACTGTGCCAGTCCTGAAATAGGTAGTGAATATAAATCTGCAGTTTCTATTTAAAGTGAGCTTCCTTCCTTGGCTAAGAACTACTTAATCAGTGAAGTAATCTGTCTGCTTCTTAATGTGCCTAATCCTTTTTTCTGATCATCTATTTGACTTTCATACTGAGAATAATAACAAGTGCTAATTAATAAACTCCTATTCAGGAAGAAGATTTAAAATCTGGCCATAATTCATCACCCATACAATATTTTACTAAAAACATTTACACCCAAATGCTGAGCAACATTTCTTGCAGAAATTGGAAATTAGAACCTGTTGGTATAATTTTCCCTAAAAGAAAGGGTTGCATGGTTTGGAAAGATATGGGCTCATTCCCTGGCAGAGTTGATAAATGGTTGGCTATTGGGAGTTCAACTGTAAATGGGTTATCAGTGCAATTAGAGTGCTGAAGCAAAACTGCTCCAGTGAAGGTTTTAATCTATCATCGTTTAAGGAAATATTATGTTTCAAAGAACCCAGAGTTATTTTAGGTCAGGTGGAGGAGGGAAAAGAGGGTTGGTGGGGAGCTCTGTTGAGTCCCTCTTGTTCATAGATTCACTATATGGTTTGTATATTCTGAGAGCCAAGGAATCCTGGAGCTTACCTAGCCATATTCTCCTTAGGGTTGATGTTATGCTCAAACTTAGGAATGTTGTAGAATTTTGCCCATGAATTTTTCCCTTGTACATGATACATTGAATTAGATGAAAATGTTGAGTGTATCGTATTGAGTGTCAAGGAAGACAGAAGGTAAACCTGGAGAACCAGGTATATGGTTAGTGGTTACATGACAATGGGCAAATCTTGACCCTGTGGGCCTCAGTTTCTCTGTCCCTAGAATCAAAAGTTTGAGCTACTTACTTTTTGCTTAGCTTCTTAATTTTTTCCCTCAATTATGTTTAGATTATTGATCCTAATCCAAATTGAGTATTAGTCTTGCCGAATAGAATTCTGTACCTGGGTAGTTTCAAGTGCCTCTTGACTATTGCATTCTAAGACTTTATCTCTGTCTAAGCTCCTTTTTCAAAACATGAAAGAATGACTGGGAGAAAGCCTCTTCATATTCACTCCTGTTCCTCCTTTAGTGATTGGGCGTTATAATCCAGTTAATAGTATCCCTAAGAAATGTTGCTCTCAACAGTACAAAAGCTCTCTAGTTTCTTTCACGCCTGAACAAAATGATTCCCTTTATTATTTTTTTTAAGTGAAAACATTTGAGGTCTTGCTGGAAGTGTTTATTCATTCAAGCTGAAAGATGTACCGTGGGTGTAATGTCTGATTTCAGAGCTTTTGCAGCAGGTTTATGTCTGGAGTGTTTTGTCTCTGTTTATTTCTATTTGTTTATACTGAAATTAATAGTTTTTCTTGCAGACCATGGGAGTAATGGATACAGGTTTCTCGCCTGTGGTGCTTTCTGTCAGCCTATACATGGAAGAAAAAAGTAAAAGATTTTTTTCCTGTAAAGTCAATTCTTACATCTTTATCAGTGAGATGTAAGTTCCTTGGATATCCCAATATCCAACTGAGGGGTTGAGGGGAAGAGATGAAAAGGTATTATCGTGTGAGTGTGTGTGTGTGTGTGTGTGTGTGTGTAAAATTATAATGTTTAGGTCATAAACTCTAATGACTTCTGGCTTTTGTAGACCTCAATTCTTTCCCCACTCTAAAATTGTTATTTTGGGATTTTATTATTTTGTATTCACATTCATCGTTATGGTCTTTAAGTATATACTTAATATTACTCACCTTTTTGATTTGCATTTACTTTACATTTTTCCCATTTTTGACTAGAAGGAATATGAAATTAAGTATAAATCTTCTATATGTAGTTGATAATGTAATTATGATTTACTTTTTACTAGAACAAGAAATTGCTTTTATTCAAGCATTTTCAATTTGAAGAAACTTGTAAAAAGGTCACATAAGGATCCACTTATGTTAAGTCTGTAAAAAAAGATTTTTACATAAGATTTCGAATGATTTGACAGTCTGTTTCCATCATCCCAGATTTTTTCATTTCTCTCCTCCCCAGTTTCCATTCCCCAGTACCATAATCATTAATAATTGGTGTTATGGGAGTAGGTGGTGGTGATTTAAGTATTAAATGAGCAAAATTGTGGGACTGTGATGCAATTTTGTATAAATTCAACCTTAATCTATTAATTAAGATTTAAGCTTATCTTTATATAAATATGAACTTTTTTTTTCAGCTCACATGCAGTCTCCTTTGATTTTGTAACTTGATCATTAGCTGTTGGGCGTTGCCTTTAAACAGACCTTTGTGGTGATCTGAGTCCCAAATTACATAATCACTTTTGTTCTGAGTGAACTTGTTCTAGATGGCCCTCTTTGCTTTTTACTCTTATCTTTGGCCAAGAAGTTTTCATGTGTTGGTTGTTGAACTAAATTATTTCTACTTTTCCCTTCTGAGAGCTTGGGTGAGTTTTTTTGCCTACCTTGACTTTAATACTACACATGAGGACTTAAGCGAACATCAGTCAGCACAGGCATTTTGATTCTTGAGGAGCCCTCTCTCACCAGTATGTGTATATGTGTGATTGTTTGCAATTTAGGGATCTCTGAAGAGTTATAATTTCCGTGAAGTGGAAAGGTCTCACACATGACTCAAGCCAAGTGCATAAAACCATAATATGAATTTTTTGGGAGGAATCCACTTTAAATAGTATGAATATAAAATCAAATTGGCAACAAAAAAGGGGGACAGTAACAGATCTCTTAGCAAAGTTCAAGAGACCGGCAACAGAGTATGTGGGACAGGACAGGACAGCTCCAGAAATCCATCTGTCTGCAAGGAGGGGAGGGAGCCACTTCTCAGGGCAGCGTGCCTGTGCATCTCCAAGCTCTGGAGAAATCTTCAGGGCCAGGGTAACATAGTCCATAGCATCTCAGATTGCCTCAGCTTTTGTGCCTGTATTTACGCCACTTTTCAGAGGCATGTTATCAGGACTACCTGCTAGTTTTGATTAGGTAGGGCCATCCACACAGCTAACTGTGTTGCTTTTTACTGATAACTAAAGTTGCTCCCTAGTACTTGTCCTCACCTTCCCGTCAGTCAGGGTCACCACACAGAACATCTTTTCAGGATCACTGCAGTATCGATCAGTGCTGTGTGTTTTTGTGTGTATGTGTTGGGGTGAGGGAGTATTTGCTCCTAGAGTCTTGATTGCCTTGATAAATATTTTCTTTGGTAAGGAAATGTGGTGTGTTCAAGTTACGTTTCCTTAGGAACAGGAGCTTAGCCCTGCTATAGAATAAATAACTTTGAAAGGCATTGCTTGGGAACTTAAGCGTTTATAATTGCATTTCTGTAGGAAAAACAAATTGAAAATTCCGGGCACTTGATTTACAACATACTGTCGAGTCATAAAGAAATGGACAATGGGAGACTCTTTAAGGCCAGGTACTCTGGCTGGGTCTGGCCATTTACCGTATCACTGTTGTAAGACTTGTGAAGTGAGTTCACCTACGTGTTTATCATCATTTTGAAGCAGAACTCCCATCAACTATGGCCTCTCTCAGTAGTCCTTTCTTCTATGAAAGACATGTTGACCAGAAAGTATAGTGACTTAAGTTTATAATATCAGTTTATTAGTGTGATGGGTCACTAAACTTAAAAAAAAGAAACCGTTCCCTCCTCCAGGTTGAAGCGGTCATCCTCATTGAATTATGTGAAAGAAGGAGAACCTTGGAGTGTAAGAATACGAGAGATGAATGGGAGTCTATTTTCATTTTCTTATTTTACAGACAAAGAAATTGAGACCTAGCAAAAACTTGAATGATGCTGTCTTAATAGCCTGAAGGAGTTCGGTGCAGATAGTTTATGTGGAGGGTGATCCTAGAAGCAGAAGTGAAGGAGCAGGATGAGAGCCAGGGAGGGAGAAAAGCCAACTAGAGTGTAGTGAAGGCTGATACTATAGGCATTTGGGGCTTCACTGTTCCTTCATGCTGGTTTGGAAGAATGGGAGGAGAGCATTCATACAACCACCTCTGTCGTTCTGCCCGTTCCTCTGTGCCTGTTGAGGGATCCATTAATGTGCTCACTTCTGGATTACTCTTGTCTTCAGGCTAAGTTGGTTCCCACCAAATCTGGAAAACAGGGGAGACACCTATGTTGCCCGTGATGGAAGCTATCTGCTTAAATCTACCCTACTTGGGACTCCCCACTATGGATATGGCTGAAAGCAGAGTTAGGCTGAGGGAGAGTGACAAGGGCATCAAGAGTATCTGCTGCGGGGCCTCCTTGGTGGCACAAGGGGTTAAGCACCACACTATGAAGCATCCACAGCCACTGCAGCATGAGTTCGACCCCTGGCCAGGGAGATGACCCACATGGTGCAGCAGATCTCTCCTGTCTTGCCTGCTGCTCCCCTCAGCAGTGTATTTCAAACAATCTGCCTGTTCTGCTCCCTACTCTGTTTCTGGTGAATCCTCTCACCCCCAAACCTCTGGCCTGTACCCCAGTTCTTGTATGCATGCATACATAAATCTTTAAAAATAGAGAATCTGCTGCCAGTGCCAAAAATGGATTGATTGTATAAAGTACAGCCAATGATTTCATTGAATTGAAGACTTAATTATAAAATCCACCATTAATTTATATACCAGTAGGAAAGAAAATTTACCATTATGGAAGGAAAATATGCTGTCAAGTAAACTATAGTGGGTATTACATGCAAGACACACCTAATATCAGAAATACTGAAATGTAAGGGAAACTGTGCCCTAGAATTAATGAAATACGGTATAAAGTGAGTACTATGAAGCTATGCCATAGGTCTGTACATCCAACCATGGAAGAATATCCAGAACACATTGTTAAGAGAAAACTGCAGAACACAAAATACATTACATATAAATATATGTAACTGTATTTCCAGTCATGTAAATAAAGAGATCGATAAGTTCTCTGTGGATTTACACTAGACTGCTAATATTAATTCTCCTCATTGTGATTAGATTACTAATTCTGTTTTCATGGTGAGAGTGAAGTGTTATCATGAAACTGACAAAGAAGAAATAAAGTGGCCACCCTCCTCAACCTTGGGTGGCTGGTGTCTTGGTCAGTCATTGACAGATCACAAAGGCAGGTCACAAATCTCCTCCTAATATTGTTCGATTAATTACAATTTCTGTTGACTAGGGAACAGTATTGCCACTAGGAACAACTGGTTTCTCTAATGACTATTATGCAACCACGCACTTTGTTTACATATCTCAGAAAAGCTTTTTCCCAGGGAGTCACCTCCATATTCCTCCCTAGCCCCCCATTAAGATTTTTGACCCCTCCTCTGCCCTTAATTATAGCGACCTTGAGAGAATATTTGCCTAGGCAGCATTACTTAGCAGGTGTAGAATTAAGGATACCAAGACTTTTAACAGGTGATTTGGGGATTGTCTACATCAGTGATAGGTGGAGATTTCTTCTTACATAGGATGGATAATAGATTAGTAGGACTGGAAGAAGTGATCTTAAGTATTTTCCAATCTAATACAAAATTGATTCTGTAATTTCCTATACAGTTGTGCTGGCTTATCATTTAGCCTCTGAAAGGTTTTTTGGTGATAGGGACCTCAGCATTTTGTGAAATCCATCCTAACTATGAGCTATCAAATCGCTAAAAGCATCTTTTTTAAAAAATTAATTTGTTTTTTCTTATTTATATCTGTTATATCATTGTGTATTCTCCACAAAATTCCTACCACCAGTTCACCCGTGAACCATCACCATAGTCCCTTGTGCTCTTCTCTCGCCTGTTAAAAGCACCTTTTTTATATGATAAGGTAAATCTGATGTCTTTGGTACAGCAATACTTCAAATATTTGAAAACGCCTGGACTTCTCCGACATGGTTTTGGATTGAAGCTGTCTGTGTTGGGATTCTGATCCTTTCAAAGAATCTCATCGCTGATTTGACACAATTTGAAGCCCCTTATAAGCTGAAATTGGGCTTACTCCTGAAATCCCTTGCTGACCTCATGTGGAAATCAGTAGCTTGTTTCACCCTTTAATTCATTTTCTCCAGACCATGGAGGGAACAGGAAAGACATGACTTGATACATTTAGGTTTTACCCCTTGTACTTTATGGTGATACAGCTGTATGTCACCCATTGGGTTTTTTTTTTAAGTTGTATTTATTTATGCATACAAGAGCTGGGGTACAGGCCAGAGGTGCGGGGGTTGAGAAGATTCACCAGAGACAGAGCGGGGAGCAGAACAGGCAGAGCGACTGAAGCACACTGCTGAGGGGAGCAGCGCCACATGGGTCCCCTCTCTGGCTGGGGATCAAACTCACACTGCTATGTAGTGGATGCTTCACAGTGTGGCACTCAACCTGCTGAGCCACCAGGGAGGCCCTTTTTTTTTTTTAAAGATTTATTTATTTATGCATACAAGAGCTGGGGTACAGGTCAGAGTCGCGGGAGGTAAGAGGATTCACCAGAGACAGAGTGGGGAGCAGAATAGGCAGATCAACTAAAATACACTGCTGAGGGGAGCAGCAGGTGAGGCAGGAGAGGTCTGCTGTACTATATGGGTCTCCTCCCTGGCCGGGGATCGAACTCAAGCTGCTGTGCTGTGCTCAACCTGCTGCACCACCAGGGAGGCCCCTCCAACATTTCCTTTAAGGCTAAAAATTTCCAGGTTTGAAACCACTTGAAAGTTTTTGTTTCTCAGCCATTGGTAGCCACGGGAGACTGATCCTCTGTGACCTGTCCTTGTTCTTAGCACCAGCTCAGGGAATTTCTTTACAGGTCTTTGTATTGTATTCGATTGGTTTCTTATTTCCGTCTCTTATTTCCAGGAAAAGATTTACAATAAATGTAAACTTTAGATTTAAAAAATCCTTATTATTCTTAAAGTCTAATCTTTAAGAACAAATCTCTTGCATGTTTGACATACCAAGAGTGGGTGGGGAATGGTGAATAGTAACATTTTACCCATTTATAGGAATTCAGTTTTGTTTTTATTTTTTTAAATCACATTTTAAAGAATCATAGAAGTCTTCAAAGGGAACTTGGTACTGTTGAGTTCATTTTCCATCTGATGTTTTAATTCTCTCTAAATACCTTGACTTGACAGCATCAAGGGCAGACAACTCCCTCTTTGCTTTAGGCAGCTCTAAGACTCCCTAGAATGATCCATGGCTTTCTTTGTGTTCGAGATTTAAAGGCCTGAATAGGGCAGGAGTAGTGAACAGTTAAGACTCATCATTTTCACTTTGAGCACCAACCAAATAGCAAACCTTTATTGGGTGCCAGTTGGGTGCTGTGTGAAAGAAAAAGAATTAAGACAGTTCTTATGCTCAGAAAGCTCATGATGTAGATGGAGTCAGTTTCTCTCCCTCTCCCCGTCACCACCCCTCCACTTGACCTGCTGCTAAAACTCACCACTCCTAAATATATGCTGACAAGTGAGGTTAGCAGAAGAGGAGGGAGAAGTTGCTCTCACCCAGTGGGCACCGTGGACCTGTTAGGGGGAAAGGTAATCCTAAATAAGTTATGGGTGTGTAAACTCCAACCCCCACTCCAGACCATCAGTGTTCCAAAACCACAAATCCAATAAAATAATTATCAAAGAGTGAATTACTGAAACCTAAGGGTGAAGTTAAGCAGCCAAGCTGGCTATAAAACCAGAGGTGAGCCTTGGGCTCTCTCTCTTACTAAAAAGCCAGGCCCCTTCCTTCGGGAGACATCTCTCTTCCTTCGGAGTCACCTCATTCAACTCAAAGCCAGCTCTCAATGCGCCATTGTTTAGATCTGGTAGGGTATTTGTGAATTTATATCCCTCTCTTTTTCCTTTAGTGTTATTACTATTTTATTCCCCTTTTTTCATAAAATAAAACGTGTTAATAACTTTTACCACGTGTACCTAAAATTAAAACTTTTTAAGTCTTCTAAGCGCGCAGGTAAAAACCCCAGTAAAAAAAAAAACAAACCCATTTTATATTAAAGTTGCCCTGTAACAGACCCAGAGCCTGCCCTTTAGAAATGGGCCCAGCACAGATCATGGGCTTATATAGCCTGTTGTTGCTTAAGGGTTCAAAAGTCCAAAAACTATTCTGTGACCCTCTTGTTAAACTAATCAATTAGCTAAGCTTTGGTTATTTAACAAAAGAAGATATTTGGCCTGAACAAAAAAACCAAAAATATTTCCCTCAGAGTGACTCATACCAGGAATGCAGTGTTTTATCTACCACATTGTTTAAATAATTGAAACTAACCCTTTTAAGCACTGGGTGGTTTTTTTTTCTCCAATGACTAGAAATTCTCCTCATTAACATTGTTAGGTGGAATCTGTGTACCTGCCTCTTGAATGTGAGTGGTTTGCTATGGAATATGGAATATGGCGTATCGCTCTGGCTCTAACACTAGGTCATAAAAGACCATGCAGCTCCTGTCTGCTTCTTGGGACACTGGTTGTGGGGAAGCCAACTGCCATGTAAAAATGTCTATTCTGAGATTGCCATAGTGGAGAAGCCATACATAGGCACTCTACTCAGTAGCCTCAGCAGGGTTCCTAGCATGCAGCCAGCATCAGTTACCAGCTTTGAGAGGCAACCATCTTACACCCACCCATTTGGGTCCTCAGATGAGTCCAGCCCCACCTGGCATCCCACTGCCTGCACATGAGAGCCCCTGACCCAGCACTGCGCAGCCACGCCTTTCCTAAGTTCTAGACCAGCGAAATTATGAGCCCAAATGGTTTAAAGCTGCTTAGGCTTGGTGGAATTTATTACATAGCAATAGTAGTTGAAATAAATATTAAAAATAGTTTGTATCAAGTGCCTTCTATCACTCTCAAATGTATTATCCACATTTTAAAATTAAATTTTATTGATTTAAAAATAGTACATAATTTCTTGAGTATAGCTTCACACCTCTATATGAATCAAAGGTCTGGTGCCATTCTCACTGCCAAATTATGTACATTTTTTAACAGACATAACCATAATTTGAATCTCTTATGAGCCATGAATATCTTATATCTGACATGTGATTAATGTACTTAGGTCCTCAAGCTGTACAGTGAGTTGCAAAGAAATTCTGGGCTCCTCCATCTCTCAAAGTCTTCTGCATACTTCTTATTTCTTGTTGCCAGTAATAATTTTTATCATATTTGAGTATGCCACTTACAACATGTTAAGCCACCTTTAAAATCGTTATAGTCAAACACATCATGCTACATTTAATGAGATGTTCAAAAAAATGATTTAGCATGCACTTGTTTTGTGTTGAGCATTGTTCTAGGTGCTGGATGAGATGTGAAGCTTCTAGAGAGAAGTGACTTTGTCACTGAGGGTTCTAGCTCCTGGAATAATACCTTTGTTTGCTAAGCCTTTTCTGAATGAAGAGACACCAGACACTAAAGTAGGTGGTCAGAGCATCCGCTCAAAAAGGATTCTATCCTTAGTGGGGAGAATGTGTGAGATGGAGATTCTCAGTCTGGCAGAAAGAAGAGCTACTTGAAGGAGGGCAGGATTTCATGTGAAAGACAAATAGGACTAGATTTGCAATGGAGTTGATTTTTGGGGTCTCTTTATTACCAAATAATGGCATAGGTATAGTTTATAAATAACTTGGCAGTGAGCATTTTGACTTCCGAATACTGCTTGCTGACATACCGGGAAAAAGAAGTTAATTACCAGGATATCATCAGGTAAAAGAAATCAGATATGCACTCATGGTGTCAGAATTATTGCTTCGTGTCTTATCATTCTAAAATGTCTTGATATTTATGTGGATGTAGCCCACTCTTTACTTAATTTCAAATTTCATATTAAGGACAGTAAGAAGGGTTTCATGACGTTGTAGACATTGCCACATGAGAATATAAAAATACAATTTTTGTGGTGCAGACTTTTGTATAAAATAGGACAGATAGACGTGCTTCTGGCATTCCTTCTCTTCTGCAAGGAAAAGAGGTCAGGTTTAATCAGATACCTAATTCTTAAGTTTTGCTATTACATTGTTCACACCTGGAGTTTCTTATATCAACATTGTAGTTTTAGTAATCAAGTCAGGTGTGTTTATTTCAAATAAGAAAATAGAAGTTCTTGCTCAAAATTTCACAATAAGTTGAAGAGGTGGTGCAGGCTTGTGAATCTGATTACACCTCAAAGTCAAGGCCACATTTTAATTTTTTATTTTCTTAAATTATTCTTTACTCTAGATTGATACATATTTCATTTCTTCCTTGGTTTCCTTGCAATTTAAGGGAAATGATAGGTTCAGAGTCTGCTATCCATGCTGGCAAGACAGATAAAACAAAGGATTCTTAATTAAGCCATCATTGTCTCTTCTGGTTTGTTTTTAACCTGTAAAGTACATTAAACTGACTACCCTGAGCACAGTGAGTATCAAGGAAGAACCGAAAAGGAAGGGCCAAAGTCATGTGTATTTATAATGTTTATTCTGGTAGTGACATTTTCGATAGTCCATTCCAGTTGAGCTGCATCATCGTGAAGATGTAATCAATATAGGGAATGTGTAAGTTTTTCTCAGGGTCACATTTCCATTTTATTAAATTCTACTTGCCTGATTTCTTTCCAAACTGAATGTTTCTTAGCATGACTCCAATATGAGATGGGTTTCCTTAGAGAAAGCATTGAGTGTTAATTCTGGTCTTAGTTCAATGGAGGGCTTGGAAAAATGTTCCATAAATGATATGGAAATAAGATTTGAGATGATAAATTTCTGGTCGTGAATGTAGTACTCTGTTACAGTGGTGATTTTGGAGGTGGGGGTAGAGATTTGGGAAAATAGTGGCATTTTTAGATAGATCTTTGTAGGGTCAGAGAATGATCAGGTCTTTCCACCCTCCCACCACTGTGATGATGGACACCTGCGGTGCTGCGAGCATTCCAGGGCGGGCATGCGCAGTGGGCGCACCTGAGTTGGACATGGGCATAAATGGGTGGCGTCATGAGGACGACAGAACTGCGAGGACCGACCGACAGGACGAAGGAGCAGCAGCAGAGAGAGAAGAAGCCGCCAAGGGGGTGAGATACACTGGGGGCTGGGAGGCCTGCCAGCCTCCCGGCTCCCTGGCACCCATGCCTGCCATGGACCTGGCCACCTCTACTAAATAAAGCATGAAAAGCCACTGAGGGCTCCGAGACTCTCCTTCCTTGACCCTTCTGCCCAGAACCATCCCGAACCTTGCTCCTGTGCCACTACAGTCTTCCAGAGGAGATAGGCTGTAAACCAGACCTCAGAAATTTAAGGACTTAATGTGACCACTGAAAGAGAGTGTAAACATATAGTTGACACTGTTTATTGATAAGAAAAAGAAATTCTTCCTCATTTATAAAAGATTAAAAATTTTAGAGAAGTATAAAAGGTACTTGGGAAGGAATTTGTGACATCATGTATAAAAGGTACTTGGGAAGGAATTTGTGACATCATGCTGTGGGAATTGTTTGTTTGTTTAGTATTAGGCTATGTTTCCTCTAAAGTATGCCAGGTACAGGTGTGTGCCTTGTGCTGGAACCTAATCTGTGGAAACGCAAACTGACATACATAAGTAATGGGACAAGTCTGACATAAACACTTGATAACTGTTTTTACAGCCTCCTGTTTGTTTTCTCTAGTCAAACATTTCGACAAATGTGTACCCAGACTCCATTACTTACTTCTGGTATGCATATGTCCCTTTGTTTTTTTTAAGTTAAATTTTGCTGTCTTCATTTTCTTTGTTTTGGCCCGTAAGTTTCCTAGTGATGGATATGCTGACTACTAAATACCACTTCCCAGACAGCCAAGAAACCGTGTTCTAGGACCACCTTGAGTGGGCATTTCTTCCTCCCATAGAATGTTTTGGGGCCAGTTTAGGATTTTTTTTTTTTTTCATAATGAAACGATGGTACGAATGAACAGAATGAAATGTTTTCTGTCTTTTCCCTTTAAACTTCTAAGCTGCTCTGTGGCATGAGTATCTCAGTCACCGTGTCATGACTTGCTACGGTCTGACTCAGCATTGTGGAACGAGAGGTTCTGATTCTACAGCATGAACAGCACTTTTGTGGTGCCGCAGATATGGATGGTGTAATTTCGTGACATCTTAAAACTCTTGTCCTATTGCCACAGCTAGGATAGAAGATCGTAAGGATGTAGTCTTATACAGACTTGAAATAAATTGAGGAAACTTGTTAAGTTATAGGGGGAAACATTCTGAGGTTGCATTTTATCCAGAAGTTTCTTCTAGCTCAAGCCAGTGTTCTTTCCACAGCCATCAAGAGGACAATGTAGGCACTGTCATAGCACCTTATCTTTGCAGAAGGAGCAAGAGTCATCTCCTTAGGCTCCAGCATTGCACAGTTATTTGCAATTCAGTCTCTTACAATTGTGAAATCTGAAGAGCAACAGTTTATTGTTTATTTATTTTTTGGTAACTCATTTGGTGACAAAGTTTGACCTGAGCTGACATGAAGCTGTTTATCAGTTAGTGGGAATATTCATACATTTTGCTGTAAAAACATTAATGTGCTTGACTGTGAGATACTGTGCCAGGTCCTGCTGGACATGTTATTATATTGTGTAAGTACTATAATACTTACTGAAAATCAAAACCAGAAAGCAACAGTTTGAAATATTTCTGATTTCACAAGTTTTAGAAAAGGAACTAAAAACTTGCACTTAAGAGGAGGAAAGATGTCCATCCTCATGGAAACACAAACTTTTGTATCTTGCATTTGTCCCAAGTTCACATTTCAGGGACTCTGAATTCTCTTTTGTTAAGTAGATGAGACCTGATACCTATCTCTTGGCCATCAGCACAGGATATGTGGATTATCATGTGAACTATCAGATCCAGGAAACGGAGAAGCAGTGTCTGGATAAGAACTGATTGCTTATGCCTGACTACAGGTGGATCTATGCTGTAGTCAGAGAGCTGCTCTTTGCTGCATTTAAAACTAAGGCCATTTATTAATTATACATAAGAATGCCTGTACTTAGATTGACTACTCAGTAAATTTGGTATCGTTCATTCCATGTTGTGTAAGTTCTGTCCTTTTCAGGTAATCCATTATTTTCTTTAAAAAGTTTCATGGTATGAGAACCTCTGCAGATATTGTTAAGGGGATGTTAGAGTCAGATGGACTCAATATACATTTCTATTAATGTCCAGAGTATGTGGAACCGATAAGCTGGGAGCTGCCATAGGTCTTACTCTTCCTGTTGTACGATGTGTTACGTAGAGGAAGGTGAGCAAGATGTAGCTCTGTGCTCTCAGACAGGTGTGAGGCACATCACTGTGAAGCCAGTCCAGCTTCTTGTGCTTCTAGGCTAAGTGGAGCAAGGTATGATAAATAAAGTTGAAAAGGAAGGTTGGTACAAGGGAACCCTCACATGCCACCACTTCAGATTTGGAACTTCTATCATGTAATGATGTGTTCCACTTCAATTAACAAATCACGTTATTTTGTTAGGTTAGATATCTTTACTGTTAGCTGCTAGCGTGAACAAGTGGGAGTTGGTATCAAAAGTTCTGAAAATGTGGAGAGAAACTTAAAATGGAGGGAAAATATGTTTTGTGTCCCCTTTCTGCAGTACAAGAACAAATTGCATTATTTGATTTCTTGTGGGATGTAGGGATGGTAAAAGCTCATCTTGAAAGCCACTGCTCTGGGTGTTGATGAGTCACTACAAGACAGTAGTGACGTGATCTCAGAGCTGTTGGAGAAGGTTCTGTTCGGTAAATGTGTAAGGGGTGGTTTGAGAGCCCAGTAACTGGCAAGTTAGGTAAGAGCCATAACAGTAGCCATGTAGGAAAAAATCAGTAATGGGTCCTGAACTGGGTGGGTTGTGAAGAAAGAAAGAGATAGGAAATGCTGAGAGGAAAAACTTCATGAAATATCTTAAATACAATTGATTTGTCTCCAGTCCTCTCATTTTATTCCTCAAGGCACATATAATAAAAAGGAAGACCCAATTAAGAGGAGTTGGCTGATAAGAGAAAGGGTCTACTGGGATTTCTCCTAGGTTCTGGTGCCACACAACTGTATCTCTAAAAGATTATCTGTCTGAAACTTGCTACACTAACAGAATTCTTTTAAAGGAATCTTTAGATTCAATGGGTGTTCAGAAAAAAAAAAATAGAATAGGGTGGGAGTGTCAAATCTCAGGTCCTAGCTGTTGTTTATTTTCTTTGTGCTCCTGGTCTGTGCTGTGTCCATTTCGGAGACATGTCTGACATCCTCAGTCACTTTCCTCATCTCCTTCGTTCTCGTGACCTTCCCTTCCACACATCTCAGCAGCCCTCCCATGGCCATACCTTAGAACCTCCTGAGTTTCTGAAACTCCCTTCCCTCTGTCAGAATCTCTCTGTAGTGCCAGCAGGGGCACAGAGCAAGTTCTCAATGATTCCAAGCAGATGGGTCAAGAAGTCCCGGAGCCCTCAGTGGCTTTTTCAGGCTTTTATTTATTGCACCATTATATCAGGTACACGGCAGGCAGAGGGGCTGGGTGCCAGAAGGCTGGCAGGCCTCCTATCCCCCGGTGCATCTCGTGCTCTAGACTGCTGTTCTCTGCCTCTCTTCTACTGGAGTTCTGATGACGCCACCCTTATGTGCCCCATGTCTCAACCCAGGTGCACTCACTTGCACATGCCCACTCAGGCATGCGTGCAGGACCTCAGGTGTCCATCGTCACACCAGTGGCAGGAGGGTGGAAAAGCCTGATGACGTTTCCATTTACCCTACACCTCTCTTTCCTTCTACTTTCTCTCACTAAACCTACTTTTCAGGCCACTTGCAAATTTCTTTTTTTGATCCTCATCCTACTTTTTTATTCTGCCTGCTTTTACTTCCCCTGCTCACATCACTACTTCTCAACTTAGCAGGACAGTAGAGTCAATCTTTGGCTTGTCAAACTCAGGCACAGTGATTCCCTCACCATTTTGGTCTTCTGCAGCACTCATCTCTTTGTGCAGCTCCGAAGCAACACAGCAGTCTACTTCTGTCTCCATGCTTGTTCTATGACTGACTACTGGCTGCCTTTCCAATTTATGACTTTCCGGCTAACAGAACCCCTGATGTTACTTGGAAATCATTGTGCTGGTCCAAAGTTTCACATCCTTCCCCATTTTCCAAACCTTCATTATTTTCTTTGAGAAAACAGCTTTCTCCTTATACTTATTCTTAGCATTTGAACTTGTCCTCATCTTGTTAGAATTAGAGGTCACTAGAAAGAAATTTTCCCAACTTTATATACAGCCCCAGAGTTCTTAACATTTTCCTTCCTTGGTTATGGAGCTGTGCCTTTCTACTCTAAATCCTGTTTCCCAAACCCTCTCGATACCATCCTGTCTGCCTTGTATTTGTAGTTGTATTTGTTGGGATGATTTGGGCTGCAAATAACAGAAAACCCAAATAGAAGACACTTAAATAGGAATGCAAACTGGTCCAACTACTATGAAAAGTTCTGTGGCAGTCCCTCAAACTACTAAAAATGGAGCTTCCATATGATCTAGTAATTCCACTCCTAGAAATCTATCTGAAGGACACAAAAGCATTCATTCAGAAGGACATCTGCACCCCTATGTTTATTGCTGCATAATTTATAATAGGTAAGACATGGAAACAATCCAAATGCCCAAAGTTAGATGACTGGATTAAGAAGATGTGGTATATTTACACAATGGAATATTACTCAGCAATCAAAAAAGAATAAACTCATGCCATTCGCAGCAACATAGATGGAGCTTGAAGAGATTATATTCAGTGAAATAAGCCAGAAAGAAAAAGAAAAAATATCAAATGGTTTCACTTAAAGGAGGAATGTAGAGGAACCAAATAAGGGGTTGGGGGGAAAAAGTAATTATAATAAAGTAAAGATCAAAATCATCAGGCAGCTGTAGATCAGAGACATTCTGAGCAGGGTGCAGGGAGGAAAAAGACTATGGTGCTGGTGCACGGGTGAATTGGTGGTGGGAATTTCATGGGGAAATCATACATTGTACAGATGTGAAGGATGATTGTAGGGTAAATGGAAAAGTGACCAGGCTTTTTTGCCCTCCTGCCATTGGTGTCAATGATGGACAACTGACGTCCTGCATGCATGCCTGATGGTGAGCACCTCAAGTAGAGTGTGGGTGCACCTGGGCTGAGATGCACGGTGTATAAAGATAGCGTCACAAGGATGCCAGCAGGGAGAGAGACAACAAGCAGACAAAAGAGAAAGGCAGAAGAAGCAGCAGTAGTAGCAGATACATGAGAGGCTGGAGAGCCCAGAGAGTAAAGATGTGCCAGGGGCTAGGAGGCCTGCCAGCCTCCTGGCCCCACAGCCCCCTGGCCCCACAGCCCCCTGCCTGCCCTGTACCTCGTCACCTCTGATATAAAGAGCAATAAAAGCCTCAAAAAGCCACTGAGGGCTCCAGGACTCCTCCTTTACCTGTCTGCTCAGATCGTTGAGAACCTGACTGTGCCTTCCTGGTGCTACAAAGATGTAATAAATATACATGAAAAATAAAGAAAAGAGAAGAAGACACTTAAAATTAGAGGCTGCATCCAAGCAGTCTTGGAAGTAGGGCAGTTGGAGTTGTTTCATTCAGTGACTGTGTGGTGTCACCAGGGAGCCTGTTCTTTAGTCTTTCCTCCCTGCCACTCATAGCTAGTTAATGTTATAGTCTCTCCAAATGCACCCCAGCTCCTCATTGACCTGCACCACAGTCATGACAGAGAATGGGATTACCAGATAGCTAAAGAATTGTCAAGGTTGGGCCTCCCTGGTGGCGCAGTGGGTTAAGCAATGCACTATGAGGCAGACCACAGCCATTACAGCACAAGTTCAATCCCTGCTGCAGCCAGAGGGGTGACCCACATGGCATGCAGACCTCTCTTGCTGCATCCTACTGCTCCCCTCAGCAGTGTGTTTCAGAGTATCTGCATGTCCTGTACCCCAGTCTGTCTCTGGTGAATCCTCTCACCCCCGGTACCTCTTGCCTGTACCCCAGTTCTTGTATGCATAAATAAAATCTTTAAAAAAAATAATTGTCAAGGCTGATAACCTGGGTTGGTGTTCAGTTAGTTTCCCCTCAAGCAAATAACTTTCCAATGACTGTACAAAATTTGAATTCTGTTAGTCGTGGAGAATCCCAGGGAGAGTGGTTATTGGGGAGAAATTGCCAGTGTCTTCCACAAACACCTCAGTATGAAAAGACTTTGCTTTCTTCAATTATGAGCAGAGATTTTTCTTCCTTGTCTGAATATTCTCTTGGTTTCCTTCATTACCTTTTTCTCTCTCTTGCTCTTAAATCTTGGTTTTCTCAGGGTACTCACCTAATTATCTCTTCTTGATCAGTGGTGTTTCCTGTAACTCTTAATTATGACTATGATTTTATCTGGCAGCTTTATGTTGACAGTTCTTAAATCTGTATCTCTACACTGACCTCTGTCTCTTGAACTCCATTTCCTTTTTTTTTGTTCTTGTGTTACATATCTTGTATTTACTGTGGCAAAGACACCTTTTCTTTACTAATAGACTTTACCCCCCCTGGGTATATTATCTCAAAAGAGAAAAGCAAACACAGCAATAATAGCTGCAATGAAACCTCATTATCCAGTCATCCTTGCAGCTCAGCATGGCTAATTAACTAATACCTGGCCACTAAGTATTATTTAGAATTATTGTGTGGGACTTTAAGGAAGACTTTAAAAAAAAAAAAACAACTCTCCAACTGGGATTATGCCCTTTTTGCCCATATCACTTTCCTTTTTTCAGTCTTCAGATCTGAATGATGACTGGAGTTTCAGAAGTCATCTTGTTTCCTGCATTGGTCTTGAAGATGGAAACAAAATGAGAAGGGTGCCGGGTTCTTTATCCCTTCTATGAAAGGAAGAGTTAGCCCCTCATACAGTCTGCCTTCAGTGTCTCAGCTCCCATTGAAAAATTTACATATATTACAAGACACTGAACTTGAATTCAGTGGGAAGGTCTTTTCAACTTCATCTTCCACTGGAACCTATAACATCAAATCGTTATAAAGTTAATAGAGCCTGGGTTTTGGAAGAGTGATAAAAAGTACTCTGGAGGATATACTAAAGTTAAATTTTCAACCAGGAAAATACCTAAGAAAAATTAGGTGGTGATTTTTAAAAAGGATTCTTTCCTTGAGAATGTACATACCATTTTTTGGGTCTTTTCTCTTGCTTTATTAAAGTAATGCTAACTTGTTGCAAAAATAAATGTTAGAAAACCATGCAGTAAAATTGTTAGAAGAAAATTAAATTTTGATGTTTTGTCGCTTTTATATCATTATACAAAAATGAGGCCATCTTATAAGTACTATTTTATAATCCTTGCAATATTGTTTTTCCCTCACCCTCAATTATGTTTATTGACTCAAAGTTGTTTTATATCTTTGTTTCTGACCTGGAGGTTATAGGCGCACACCTCTATAAATGTGTACTTCCAAACATGCCCAGCACCAGTGCCCCAGCCAATCCTCCACCATGTTCCACCGGGCCCCTTTCCTCTTCCACTTCCACCCTGCTACCTTCCCCCTCTGATTGCCTCAGTTTTGCAGTCAAATGTTGAAAGTTTATTATCGGTTTGGTTTTGACCAACACTTTGCTATGTTTCTCTATATTCCACATGCAAGTGAGACCATCAGTGTTTGTCTTTCTCCTTCTGACTTATTTCTTTTAGCATGATCCTTTCCCGTTCCATCTATGTTGTTACAAATGGTAGTTCATCCTTTTCTATAGCTGAGTTGCATTGCATATATTATGCTATATTTTTCTGATACATTTCTCTTAGGCACTCAGGCTGTTTCTATAGCTTAGCAATGGTAAACAGCACTGTAATGAACCTGGAAAAAAATATCCCTCCAAATTTCTATTCTTCAAGTAGAAACCTAGGTGTGGAATTGCTACATATGGTACAGCCATTTGCCATATTTTGAAAAATCTCCATATTGTTTTTCATAGGTAGGTTTTCATTCCTACCAGTAGTGTACTAGGCATTATTTTTCTCTGTGTCCTCATGAACAGTTATTATTTCTGGTCTTTTTGATTTGGGCCATTCTCATTGGTGTGAGACGGTATCTCATGGTTTTGATTTGCAGTTCCCTGATAACTGACAATGAGTACTTTTTTCATCTACTATTGGCCATCTGTATGTCTTCTTTGGAGAAATATCTATTTAGCTCTTCTGCCTATTTTTTGACTTAGTTATATTCTTTTGTTGCGGTGCATGAGTTCTTTATATGTTTTGGCTATTGACCCTTTATCAAATGTGTTATATGCAAATATTTTCTCCCATTCAGTAGGGTGTCTTTTTTTTTTTTAAAGATTTATTTATTTATACATACAATAACTGGGGTACAGGCAAGAGGCGTGGGAGTTGAGAGGATTCACTAGAGACAGAGTGGGGAGCAGAACAGGCAGATCAACTGAAACACACTGATGAGGGAGCAGCGGGCACGGCAGGAAAGGTCTGCTGCGCTATGTGGGTCACCCCCCTGGCCAGCGGCAGGGATCGAACTGGTGCTGCAGTGGCTGTGGTTTGCTTCATAGTGTGTTGCTCAATCCACTGCGCCACCAGGGAGGGCCCTTTTTAACTGATAGTTTCTTTTGCTATGCAGAAGCTTTTTAGATTGGTGTAGTCCCATTTGTTTAAATTTGCTCTTGTTTCTCTTGCCCTTACAGACATTCCACAAAGATATCAGTGAAACTAATGTCATGGTGTGTGTGTGGTTTTTTGAGGCATTATTGGTTTACATTGTTCTTTGTATTTTGAAAGAACAAGATTCCAGCCCTCACCTCCCAAGTGTTATTACCATCATCCATGAACATGGTTTACTGGAGTGTTTCACCTATTTTTTCTTCCAGTGTTTTATAGTTTGAGGTCTCATATCCAGACTCCTTTAATCTATTTTGAGTTAATTTTTGAATAAGATGTGACATGGTGGTCTAGTTTCATTCTTTTGCATGTGAGTCTCCAGTTTTCGCAACAAAATTTGTTGAAGAGACTCTCCTTTCTCCAGCATAAACTCATGGCTCCTTTGTCATAGATTAACTGTCTATAGATGTGTGTTTTTACTTCTGGTCTCTCAATTCTATCTTATTTGTCTATATCTATTTTTTGTTCCAGTATGCTGTCTTTTTCTTAATCTGTCTTGGGTATGTGTCCATATCTACCAATATAGTTTTATCACTCTTAAATTCAGGCACAATTTATATTCTAACTTACAAAAAACATAAATGTATAGCATCATCACCATCAAAATCAAGATATAAAGCATCTTTACATATACGAGATATAAAGCAAAAGGCTCTTTTATCATAGCTCCTTTGTGGGGATAGAACAGTTCTGTATCTTGGTTGTGGTGGAAGTTGTTTGAATGTAAAGGCATGTGATAAAATTTCACAGAACTATAGAAAATAACATACATCTGAACAAAATGAGTGCGTGTAAAAATAAGGGAAAATCTAAATAAACTTTCAATCTAGTTAGTTGTATTATGCCAATTGCTGTAGTTGTAATATGTAAGAGCTTACCATTTTTGGAAAACTAGGTAAAGGGCACAGTGACAGCTCTTTCCTATTTGGCAACTTCTTGTGAATCTATAATAATTTTTTAATTAGAAACATCTCTCTCACAAGCCTCTTTATAGGCTTTTTTTTAAGGCTTTTGTATAGATACTCAATAAATTATTTAGCCAACTCTCCATTTATTTTCTAAAGTTTTTTTCTAGTACAAATAACTTTGTGTTGAGGAACTCTGTACATATTTTTCAAAAGAAGTCATCTGTTATTTAAAAAAACAAACCACTATCAGGTATTTGAAGTCATGTTCAATGACTACATGCAATTTCAAAATCATTCATTATAGACAATGAGGCAATATTGTCTATTATAGACAATGTGCAATAGGGCAATATTGTCTATTATAGACAATGTGCAATAGGGACAAGTAGGGAGATGTTTGGAGATGTAGGGAGATGTTTCAGCAAAATTATAAGTTCTGGCTTTTCCAGCTGCCTGTTGCCAAAATCTCAGGGGTGTTGAACTCTGCACTACAGAATAGAAGATATAAATGAAAGTACAGCTTAGTACAAATACAGGTTATTATATGCTTCTCAAGGGTGAAATATTTCTAGAAAAGATCCATCCTTCTAAGGTGAGCTGCTTGGTAAACTGGTTTCACAGTTCTTATTTAAAGAATAAAGCCATCTGAGTTACACTACATTTTCCTGGTATCATTCATCCTAATTTCTAATCTGATTTTAAGAAGACGAGCCTGGACACAGAAATCTTGAAACCATAATGCACTTCCTGCTACTCCTCAGTGGTTAGGTGGTAAAAGGTGGATATGTTTTTGGGGAAAGCACACATTTAAAAATTTGGGCCCAGCAGATTCCTTATATTCTAAATATTAATGAAGATAGTCGTTGTTGTTGCTGGGTTTTGACAGTAATTTTCCTTTCAAATTTATTCTATTAGTGACCACTTTGATCTAAGGAACTCAGTTATTTAAAATCATAAAACTTTTAACTCAGATACATAAGAGGAATATAACGAAAGGATTATTGCTTTTTAAACATCAAGCAAAGAAGACTTACACTTGTTAATAAGATCAATGTTGAGCATGCTGTGTTTATCTCTGTCATATTTGAATACAAATTTGTTTTTCCAATTTTCAAATGAGACCTGTATGGAAGTGGTGAGATTTAACTTTTCACACATGAAAAACTGCTCTCACATGACCTTATTTTCTATCTCTTCCAAATGCTTACTCTTGCTTCCAGCTGAGAAAATTGACTTTCTCTCAGATTCCCATTTTAGAGCAATTACACATATGGTCTGTCCTTCCTCATCAGCTCCATCACATTCTGTCCCATCCTCCTTTTAAACTTTGCTTTTCTCACTTTATCCACGGGACTATTTATAGACTAAACCAATGAAATGTTAACAAATCTTAGAATTTATAGTTTTACCCTTTCAATTTATGCTATATCAAGCTCTCTATATATCTTGGTGTAAGTATGTTTTACTCTATTTTTGACTAAACTTTCACATTTTGATTGCAAAAGGAAGTGGATATTAACTTTTATGAATTGTCCACCAGTTTACTTTTCTCGTAATTAGTCAGGTAAACATTGGCTTGGGTAAGCGTATATGCTGGGACATGTGCAAATATTTCCTCACCTGCAATTCAAGATAACTGGATTATGAAAAAGCAATTTTTTTTCATAACACGCTTAAAGTTTTGCTCAACTGTTAGTTTTCTTTGAAAGTAGAAGTATAATCAAAAGTATTAATAATGACCTAAGTATTCTTGGCTATAGAGGTTGATCTAGTTTGGGTTTTTAGACAGGCCTATGATTGTCTATATAGTTTTTTGGATATTTTTGTTCTCTTTTGCATTTCTTCTTAGTTTTAACCATTCATAACTTAAGATGTTATTGTCCCCATGAAATATTCAGTAAATTTGAGGACTAACTCAGAATCCACCGAGAGAAAAACATTCTCAAACTTTTGTTTGCATGGTGGTTTTTTACCTTCTTGGGTCTATTGCTTTTTAATTCTAGGTCAGTGCTAATAGATTGCTGAGCTGAAATGCCTCATATTTGACTCCCTTTTTGGGAGTTTGCAGATGGTGCTAATGAGCTTGCCCTCCATGAACACGTGCAAAGACTGTCCTCTTTGTTCTGCACTTTAACCTTGAGCCATGAAGCCCCCTCTCAGCTGGGCCCCATTCTGCAGGCGTCTGTCTGCTTGGCCTGTTATTACTCCATGAATCACCGCTGGCCTTATTAAACTATTTTGGGCAGCAGCCTTTCCATTCTCCTCCCATGAACCGTGACGATTGGGATTGCTGCAGCAGCATAGGCCAGTGTGGAATCTGAATTTGAAGGAAGGAAGGCACCTGGATTGTAACATAGCATTCTACCCAAGGGGGCAGCAGGGTCTGCCCAGGAGGCACTGTGTATCCTGAAGTTTTTCCTGTCTTTTTTTTTTTTTTAAGATTTATTTATGTATATAAGCACTGCAGTACAGGCCAGAGATGTGGGGAGGTGAGAGGATTCACCAGAGACAGAGTGGGGACTAGAATAGGCAGGTCAAATGAAACACACTGCTGAGGGGAGCAGTGGGTGAGGCAGGAGAGGTCTGTTATGCCATGTGGGTCCCCTCCCTGGCTGGTGGCAGAGTTTGAACTCATGCTGCAGTGGCTGCAGTTTGCTTCATAGTGTGTTGCTTAACTCATTAACGCCACCAGGGAGGCCCTTTTCCTTTGTCTTAAAAAGTGATCCCCAGGGACCTCTCTGGTGGTGCAGTGGGTTAAGCAATGCACTATGAAGCAGACTGCAGCATGAGTTCGATCCCTGCTGCTGGCCAGGGAGGGGACCCACGTGGCACAGCAGACCTCTCCTGCCTCGCCCGCTGCTCCCCTCACCTGTGTATTTCTGTTTATCTGCCTGTTCTGTTCCCCACTGTCTCTCGTGAATCCTCTCACCCCCACACTCTGGCCTGTACCCCAGTTCTTGTATACAAATAAATAAATATTAAAAAAAAAGTGATCTCCAAAAGGTCATTTAAAATGCTTGCATGTAATGCAATTTGCATTCCATTTCCCATACTTTTTCTTTACCCCCGGCTTTTCCTTTCATTTTCTTTAGCATGTTTATGACCCGACTACTGTTGCTGGTTTTCTCTTGCTCTTGTGTTCTGACCCACTTCATATCCACAGGCCCCTCGGGGAAAGCAGTACTGTTCAGTGGATCAGAAGATAGCTCCCACCAGGCAGGTCTGTGTTTGAATCCTAGTGCTGGTGAGCAAATGACATAACCCTTTCAAGCCTCAACTGCTAAAGTTTTAAAGTTGGGGAACCGCCCAGTCTCATAGGATGGTATAAAGATTAGCAAGACGTGTCGGCACTGGCTCTGGGAACCCAAGCACCAGTAGAACTAATCCTAGGGAAAGTTCTCTTGCCTTTTTAAGGAGACATTATATGTGGGCTAAATGTTGCACTTTAAAGGTCAGTCCCTGACACCTACAGAGATTGACTTGTCTGCTGACACATAGCTGTACATGGAAGAGCAGGGGTCAGAACCCAGATTTCCTTTTTTGTTTATGTGCTTTGATGACCCTTCTTTCTTTTTTTTATTTTATATATATTTTTTACATCATTCTCCCTTTTTGTACAGTGCATGCTTTCTCCCTTTAAGTGTAGTCCCCACAAAATTCCCATCACCATTCTACCTGTGCACCGTCACCATAGTTCCTTGGGTAAGAACACATTCCCTCCCGTTTTGATCCTTCTCCCACCCCCTCCCCTGCAGAGTGTCTCTGATTAGAACCCAGACTTCCTAACTCCTACGGCAATGTTTTCCCATGTACCGTGTCACTTCTCCTTAGGCTGCTGGCTCAGGGCCACTTTTGAACTGTTCTGTCTTGTCAATGAAAGGGGGTATTTGTTGTTGGTCAAAGATACTTTTTCTGTGTAGTGCTTCATATTTCTCTTCATTCCTCGCCCCTTAAAAAAAAAATAAAAGACTGTGTATTACTTTCCCATTGCTGCTATATCAATCAGTATTACTTTATACTACAAATTTAGTGACTAAGAACACAAATTTACTTTCTTATAGTTCTGGAGATCAGAAATCTAAAAATGAAAGTATCTGTATGACTGTTTCTTCTGAAGGATATTGTTGAGAATTTCTTTTTTCTTCTGACTTTTAGAGATTACCCACATTCCTTGATTATGGCCTTACAGCACATCTTTTCTCTCTCTGCTTCCATCATCATATCTCATTACACTTTTTACTAACTCTAATCACCTACCTGTCTTCTGAAAAGTCTCTTTCTCCTGCTCAGTTTGGGCTCACCTGCAGTCCTACCTAGTCTCCCCATCTCCAGGGCCTAAGTGAATCACATCAACAGCCATCATCCGCTCCAGGGATAAGGACATGATATTGGAGTGTGCTTATTCTACCTTTCAGACACCCCCCCCCGCCACCTGACAGTCCAGGATTCCCCAATTATCCATTTTTATAGTTTTGAATAGTTTGAATGTTTTCAAATCAAATCAGATTTATTGGTGTACACACATATATTATTGCTAGTCACTTTAGCTCTTCACTCTGTACCCCATGCAGATTTCTCCTTTGGAATAAACCTATTCTAGAAATGGAAAGTGTAGAAGTGGAAGCTATTCTAATGACTGTTGAAACTCCTTGTTTTACCCTGATGTTGAAGAGACAAGGTTGAGAAATGGATTTCTGGAACCATTCCCCCAGCTCACTTTTGGCTTAAATCCATTCACTTCTTGTTATGAAAATGTTAAATAATGTTTATTTTTCTTTTTTATATAAATTTTTTAAATTTACATATATTTGACATCAGTTGTAATCCCCATGTATTCCCCATCACCATATCACCAGTGCACCATCACCTCAGTCCCCCATGCTCCCTTCTGCCCTCAACCCTTCCCCTCTTCCCTCCCTACCAAGTGTCCCCAGTTTGTCCTTGTTTTTTCATTTTTCGTTTTTGTTTCTTTCTTGTTGTTATTATTATTATTATTATTGTTCTTATTCCTTTCCTTGATCCTTATTTGGTTCCCTTATATTCCTTCTAGGGGAGGAAC
>JAGFMF010011726.1:5205461-5286619 GCA_019455555.1 Galemys pyrenaicus | reverse complement strand
TACTTCTGTTGATCTGCCTGTTCTGCTCCCAGCTCTCTGTGGTGAATCCTCTCACCCCCTCCACACCTCTGGCCTGTACCCCAGTGCTTGTATGCATAAGTAAATCTTAAAAAAAAAAAGAATATCTGCTAATGTTTGTCTTGTGTCCCAGTATGTGGTCAATCCTGGAGAATGATCCATGTGCACTTGAGAAGAATGTATATTCTGTTTTTTGGGGGTGTAATGTTATATATATGTCTGTTAAGCCCCTGAGGTCTAGATCCTTGTTTAGTGCTCTGATATCTTTGCTTATTTATGAAAATGTTAAATACTTTTTAAATTAAAAAAAAATCTTTAAATTCCACCATGTATGTGGATGGAGCTAGAAGGGATTATGCTCAGCGAAACAAGTGAGAAGGCAAAAGAAAAATACCAGATGGTTTCACTAGTAAGAGGAATAAAGGGAACCAAATAAGTGACCAAGGAAAAGAATAATAATAATAAAAAAACAAAAACACAAAAAGACAAGGACAAATCAGGGACCCTTTGTGGGGAGGAGGAAGGGACTGGGATGAGGGCAGAAAGAGCACAAGGGATAGAGGTGATGGTGCACTGGTGAAATGGCGGTGGAAAATCCATGGGGCCCACAATTGATGTCAAATATATACAAATAAAGAAAAAAAGTAAAAGAAAAACTATTCGACTATGTATGTATTTGAGATTTTGGTTTTTTTTTTTTAAGATTTATTTATTTATGCATACAAGCACTGGGGTACAGGCCAGAGGTGTGGGGGGGTGAGAGGATTCACCACAGAGAGCTGGGAGCAGAACAGGCAGATCAACTGAAGTACACTGCTGAGGGGAGCAGCAGGCACAGCAGGAGAGGTCTGCTGCGCCATGTGGGTCCCCTCTCTGGCCGGCAGCAGGGATCGAACTCATGCTGCAGTGACTGCAGTTTGTTTCATAGTGCGTTGCTTAACCCACTGCGCCACCAGGGAGGCCCTGTATTTGAGATTTTGATTAGGAGAGGTTTGTCACTTTCTTTTTGCATATAGGTCATATGTGAATCATTGTCAGCAGAAATGATGAACTCATTCAATTAGGGGTCCTTCTTCTAAAGCCAGGGTCCCTAAGCCCTTAAAATCTCCATGCAAGGTCATTGAGGAGTCAGACCTCTTAGTGCTGTACAACCTTATAGGGCTATTTATTTGTGAAGACTGGACTTTCATTAGCTTTTTCAGAGATTAGTGATCCAGGAAGGATTAATGATCAACTGAGATGGCTTGTGGGTTGTTTTCCATTGCCCCAATAGGTAAAAGGCCCTTGGGATTATACTGCATATATTTTTTTAATGTGGGATTCTTTTTTAGTTGCAACTCAACTTCCCCCATTCATATTGAAATAGACCTCCCACTGACACCCCTGTCTTTGCTGTCAGCAAGAAAAGGTTTATTCTGTTTCTGCTGGCATATTTGAGATATCTTTAGAACAAGATACGGGAAACCTTTGTTAAGTGTAATCTGAGTCTTGGATAGGCAATATATAATTTGTTTGTTTAGACAGGAATTAAAAATAAAAAGTGGTGTGCATGTGCTTTTTTTCCCCTCCCATATTCCCCTGAACACCAGATGTATTATTTGCATTTTTTTCTTTCCATACTTTTTTTGGAACTGAAAACGAATTTCCTTAGTGTTTTGTCCTGCATTTCTCCTTCACTTTAGATTCTCTATTTACCTTCTCTTGACTCCTTAGGTTTCTTCATAAAGAATGCATGATATTTTCCTGCCTTTATCATTAACTTTGCCTTCACCTTTAATTTATCCTTATCTTGTCTATGGGAGCCCAAATAGACAAGGACTGACTTTTGGAATTTGCTTAGTTTCTGTACACAGATAAATGAGGGATAATAATGGTAAAGAAATATTACATATACATAAAGGAAAATAGCAAATGAAATTCAAAGACTTGCTAATTCAGTCACTCCATACAATTTAAAGCTTAGTGAAGAAAACATAAAGAACCAAAGATGATTATTTATGCTTTTTGATTCAGAAAGATTTTTAAAAAAACACAAAAAACAGATACAACTTGTAATTAAGCTCAGATGACCATAAAAGGGAATTCATCAAAGTTCACTGATTTGGCGAACCAGCTTGGAAGCATCAGGCTACTAAGGGAGCCTTACATTGAACAGACTCTTCTTCCTTGATCAGTTCCTATTCCTTTTTTTATATATTTAAATATGTGGTATTTTGGAGAGATTTATTATTTTGGCATTAAGCAGAATATAGACACATTCTCTTTGAAAACTTTATAACATTGTAGAAAAATAAATCTTAACTCATGAGAACATATTACTTTTGATAGCGCATGTAAATTCATTTTTATTTAGCACAGGAATATAAGTTTTGTGCAACCTGACTAATCATTTTATAGGTGAGGGTGAGAGATGATGTTGGGATAGATGGTCTTTACCGCAATGTGCAGCAGTATGGTGACAAAGTTGGTGAAAAAATTCAAGACTTCAAACTCTGCTGCAGTCATTTCTCATCATACCATATTGTCTGCATTCATTAGAAAGAGGAAAAAGTAGAATGTTGAAGGAAACAGATTTCACACCTTGTAAATTAAACCACAATGAGTTACACTTACCCACCAGCATGGTAAAAATTGAAAAGGCTGACAATACCAAATGTTGGGAAGATATGGAATATCTGGAGATGTCTGATATGGCTGCTGGAACTATAAAAAGAGCAGTTTGGCAATTTCTAATGTTAAATACATTGCCCCATGGCCTAACAGTTCTGCTAATAAAGAGAAAAGTAAATATGGGAATCTTCTTAGTAGCTTTGTTATAACTAAAAACTGGAAACAGCTTATATGTTTACCAGCTGGTGAAAATTGTGGTATGCTTATATGATGGAGTACTACTCATCAATGAAAAGGAAAGAACTGTTCATACAATCAACGGTGTGATTAGAAATCAAAGACATGTTGAGAGAAAGAAACAGATATAAAAAAGAACCTTTTCTGTATGATTCTAGTACATGAAGTCCTGAAACAGAATTAATTGCTAGTGGAAGAAGTCAGAGAGGTGAAGTGAGCGTGGGAGTTGAATGCATAAAACATGAGAGAACTGTTTGGGTGAGGAAAATACTGTTGTGTTTGCATAAATTTATACATTTGTCCAGCTTTCATCAAACTATACTTTAAAGGGGTTCATTTTATATAAATAAATTACACCTCAAAATTTCCTCAAAAAAGAGGATAATGAGAAACTACAAAGGTGTTGAAGAGCAAAGGACAGTTGATAGAAAACATAAAATATTCTTAACAGGATTCAGAAGATGTGGTACATAGACACAATGGACTACTATTCAACAATCAGAAAAGATAAACTAATGCCATTTGCAGCAACATGGATGGAGCTTGAAGGGATGATGCTCAGTGAAATAAGTCAGAAGGAAAAAGAAAAATACCAGATGGCTTCACTTATAGAAGGAATATAGGGATCAAGGGGAAAAAATGATAACGACAACAACAATAACCAAAGGGGAAAAAACCACAAAACAAAAATACACAGACATACAAATCAGAGACAGTCTACAGGGGAGGGGGAGAGAAAGGGATTAAAATGAGGGTTGGTAAAAGCACAAGGGACTGTGGTGATGGTGCAAGGGGTGAATTGGTGGTGGGAAATCATTTGGAGACTGCACCTGAGAAAATAAAACAAATAGTGTCAAAAATTTTTTAAAGATAAAATAAAAAAATATTTTTTACCATGCCATTTTATTTTCTCTGGTCCTATTTTCTCTCAAAATCATGGTCCTTTTGTTACTGTCCCCCTGCCAGTTGTCTGAGAACACAGATCTAACTACAAGCAAGCATACCATTGTGAAAAAACTGAACAATCCACCCATATACATTTCCATAAACAAATTTCTTCTGTGCTGGAGGATATTTTGCCAACTTAAGCAGTAATCATGGGGATCATTTAGAGTTTCAGTTATTAATTCTTCTTTAGTTACCAAATTTTTACCATCATAACTATATATGTAAATAAAATAATACCCAGAGAAATGCCAAGTGCTTTTCTGTTCTCTAGGAGGAAGTTTAGAGGATTTGTATACTGAGAGGGTTGAATTTATAGCCACATTCTCTGCTAAAAAATATAAAAATAGAATTGTTGGCATCACAGTTGGTGTTCTGAGTCATATTTTAAATCTTGTAAGCCTGTAACTTAGCAAAATGCTATTCAGAAATCTCTGAACTGCATACACAATGTATCTTTGTCTTGCCAACTCCCCTGCCAGCTTCTTCCAGTGATTTCTTTGAGCAATGTCTAAGACTGGAATTGAAGTCATATGGGTTCCCTTATAATGAATTTTCAACATAAGATGAAAGTAGTATTGCTTCTGAGTCAAAGATCCTCAAGAGCTTCTCTTGCATTGTGTTGAGAATTATTAAGGAATCCAAGTCTCACTGTGGATAATCTAATTGAATAAAAATTAGTGTTTATTCAAGTTTTCTCTTGTTCCAATAAAATACAGTAGGGTCCCCAGTATTCTTTGTTACAGTTTTGACAACATTGCTTTCTTATGGTGCATTTATTAGTTAATTTATAGAAAATTTATTAGTATCATATGACAGAGAGTTTACAAGGCAACAAGACATAAGGATAAAATAATATTTTTATGGAAATAAAAGTTTCTGGAATAAGGTATGAGCAAGGACAGCCTGGTGTGTGTCAGCCTGAGAATTTTAAATCTATGTGGTTTAACATATCATTTAAGGCCAGTGTTTCTTTTCTGTCTGGGTGATCTGTATTGATGATACTGGGGGTATTGGTCTCCTGCTATTTTCTAGTGTCTGCCTGTTTCTCCCTTAAGGTTTCTAAATACTTGCTTTATGCATTTAGGTATTCTTGATTTTGGTGCATAAACATTTACAAATGTTTTATCTTCCTGTTGTATTGATCCCCTTTATCACTGTGATCTTCTCTATCTCATATTATTACTTAGGCTTTGCCTTAAAGTCTGTTTTGTCTAATGTAAGTGTAGCTAGCTATCTCACCTTTCTTTGGGTTTCTATTCGCATGAAAGATCTTCTATCCCTTCACTTTCAGCCTTACATCTGAAGTGAGGGTCTTATAGGCAGCAGATAGATGGGTCTTGGTTTTTCATCTATTTAACTGTTCTATGTATTTTGATTGGAGAATTTATTCCATTTACATTTGAAGTAATTATTGATAGTTATGTACGTACTTTCATTCTGTTCATTGTTTTCTAATCCATTGGTTGTTTTCTTCTTTTCTTGCATAGGTCCTCCTTTGTACTTTGATAATTTTCTACAGTGGTATGCTTAGATTCCTAAGCATGTTTGTTTATCAGGGAATGCTAAGGAGAAATGGATAGAAAGCCTCCTTTGAGCTACAATTGGATGGTGGCTACTCTACCACGTTCACAATGGGAGCAGAGGTGGCTGCTCTCAGTCTTTGGGAACTGCATGTAGATTGATATTGCTGGAAGATACACTATGAGGTGAATAGTTATGGAAATTGGGGCTTATATATTGTGAAGAAGGCTTGAGACTTCCTCTTATGAATCCATAGTCCTTGATCCCATGCATTCGAATCATCTGAAAGGTATTTAAAAAGTGTTTACATCTGGATTCCAGATTGTTGAATTGGAACCTTCAGAAAGAGGACCTAAGCAGGTATTTTTTCTTTAAAATGTCTGTAGATGATTCTGATTTGTAGCATGATTATTATTGCAAGTGATGAGTATCCACTGAAGAAATTTGAGCAGGAACATGACATGACCTCATTTGTTTGAACTGAAAATGAACAGCTGTCCATCTTGTAAACTGCCTCTGTTAGGTGCAAATAGGTCATTATCACTTCCTCAATTCAGACCGTCTTCAGGGGACTTCTCCCAGACGTAAATAACAGCTTCTAGTTACCAGTGCATACTAAGACATCGTATAGGATCCCTCTTAGTAAAATTGTGTTGGCCTCTTCATCACACCATTGTAAAATGAAGGCTGGTAACATTTAGCTCTAGAGCTATTTAAGAATCATTTTAGTCAACCTTTTCTATGTTACAAATATGGGTAAAAGAATGGCTGTGGAGTTAGACTTGTCAAACCGCCATCTTTCTGAGCTCTAAGTAGAGGGAAAAGCCTGGTTAACCACCTGTTAGTAGAATACACCTCTGTCTTACTTTTCTCCTCTTGTGTAACCTCTGAGACTATTTGTTTCGAACAATGATAGAGAAAATCAATGACTGTTCCTATCAGAATAGGAACTACATTTTTTGCTTTGAGAAGCTGGAAAAAGACAGGGGAGGCTTTCTTCCTCAAGAGTTTAACTAGGAAGGAAAGTCATCCTTGTAGAACTCATTGAAGACTTTTCAGTGCTTATTGTCTTGGAAGGAAGAAAGTTGTTATTAATTGAGAGTTCCAGCAAGGAGAGATGTGGAACCTGTATACTCAAATTGTACTCTATATTGACCTCCTCACCCTTTATCTACACATTCTTCTTGGGTTTATGTTGAAAGGGTAACTGAGGAAAGTTTGATACTGTAATACCTATAGGTCAACAAAGAGTCTAACCAGAATAATCTCCATTCAGCTGCTGCCTCATTTCATTGCACCCTTTGTTCATATATGTGGTATTTGAAATGCCAAATTCTGGGGTCATGGTCCTTAGTAGTCTTTAATAACATTTTAAATGTTAATTATATATAGGCGTCCACTGTGTTATTATATTATAAAAACCCAAAGACATATACAGAGAGGATAAATTTGCTTTGCCTCCTTTCTTGTCCCTTTGGATGCATGTATATGCACCGAAAAATTAAATGAGGGTCTCCCTGGCTCAAGGGGTTGAGTGCCGCAATGTGGGCCTTCTGCAGCTACTGTAGCACAAGTTCGATTCCCGGCCAGGGACGGGACCCACATGGCACAGCAGACCTCTCCTGCCACTCCTGCTGTTCCCCTCAGCAGTATGTTTCAGTCCATCTGCCTGTTCTGCTCCACACTCTGTCTCTGGTGAATCCTCATACCCCCTGCACCTCTGGCCTGTACCCCAGCTCTTGACTGCATAAATAAAATCTGCAAAGAAAATGAAATGAAAAAGAGGGCACTAAGAGCAACTATTGAAAGTTAATTTGTGTTAGTTCTAAATAAGGGGAAACAGCCTGAGCCAGGGCAAGTCTGACTCTGGGGAGCAATCTTGATCAGCACAGCTGGGGAACTAAACAGCCCTTCAAAAAGGGTGTGTGGACATGGACTGCCTCTGACAACCGTCAGCTTGATGAGCACCTGATTAACATGGAGATACCGAAACATTTAAACATGGAATTGCTTGCCTTAAAATACAATCAGTTGCCCATCTGAGTATCGGCACCAACCTACTGCACAGTGGGCAAATGGCAGGAATGTTTAGTAAATAAATAACAATATTGGGGAGATGCTTACCTCGGTGACTGTGGTTCTTTGAGGTAGTCATTTTATGCAAGAAGCCATATTGGGTTACAGAGTATGGTTGTCCCTAAAACATAGTGGGGGTTAGGGGCAACCAACCCTTGTACAGTTGAAAATCTGAGTACAACTTTTGACTAGCCCAAGCCTTATCTATACTACTAATAGCCTGTCATTGACTGGGAATCTCATGGATAATACAATATAAACAGTCAATTAGAACAACTTGTAAGTTATATGTATTATATACTGGATTCTTACACTAGAGCAATATCAAGGAAAGGCAGTGTCATTAAGAAAATCATAAAGAAGAGAAAATACTCTTATAGTACTATCTGCATTTATCAATATAGTATGTTTATGGCATTGTTTATAAGTACATTTGTTGTTAAGTGGACCTGTCCAAGGCCAAGTTTTTCAAGGGTCAGCTGTAACAGAGAAGTCACTAGAGAAGAACAGGTACAAAAGGCCATAGGGTGAGACTCTCACTCCTTTTTATCTTATTCATTTTATTTTTTTTTTAAGATTGATTTATTTATGCATATAAGAGCTGGGGTAGAAGCCAGAGTCATGGGAGGTGAGAGGATCCACCAGAGACAGAGTGGGGAGCAGAACAGGCAGATCGACTGAAACATACTGCTGAGGGGAGCAGTGGGCGAGGCAGGAGAGGTCTGCTGCGCCATGTGGGTCCCCTCCCTGGCCGGGGATCGAACTCATGCTGCAGTGACTGTGGATGCTTCATAGTGTGGTACTTAACCCCTCGTGCCACCAGGGAGGTCCTCATTCATTTTACTTTTAGTGATCAGATACGCTACCTCAGATCTATTCTAATAAAAATGCCCCAAATTCAGAAAATTATTAAACAGAGGGGGAAACCTATTGATTGTCATCCAAATGTAGCCGTTGGTCATCTCTGTGGGTATTTACTGTCACTTGTACCTTCAATATGCACTTTTATATAGTTCTATGCACTTTCATAATTAGCATTTTTAATACGAACCATTTGCATGTATGGTCTTCATACATATTTTAGAGGCCGTATTATCCATTGTTAGAGATAATATACTCATCTTAACTTGCTTACCTTTTCCTTTACTGTTGGGGATTAAGGTTATATTCACTTTTACCCTATTATAAATATTGAATCAAAGGGTAAGAATATCTTAGGACATTTTGAGAACAGTTGACAGGTTCCCCAGCTATTTGAACCTACTGATTTGGCTACCAGCAACATTTGTCAGTATTTGCCAATCCTTCCTCTCATTGGATATCGATATTTAAAATTACTTCTCTAGGGCCTCCCTGGTGAAGGGGTTAAGCCTCAGCACTATCATGATCAGCAGCCACTGCTGCAGGAGTTCAATCCCTGACTAGGGAGCGGACCCACACAGGGCGCAGCAGACCTCTCCTGCCTCGCCCGCTGCTCCCCTCAGCAGTGTGTTTTAGTCAGTCTGCCCGTTCTGCTCCCCACTCTGTCTCTGGGGAATCCTCTCACCTCCCGCGACTCTGGCCTGTACCCCAGCTCTGTATGCATAAATAAATAAAAATAAATCTTTAAAGAAATAAAAAATAAATAAAAATCACTTATCTAATTTCATGGGGAAAGGTAGTATTTGAGACTGGACCAGGTAAAGGAGGTTGGTGGACCAGTGCAGCGGTAGCTGAGTCCGAGGCAGACACAGGAAGCGCATCCAGAACCTGGCAGGGCTCAAACAGGGCAGACGTCCTTTAAGGCCTTCCTTCCCTGACCCAGATTGCCCACTTCCCTTGGATTCTGGGTCTGAATTGTTTCTCTTTGTGTGTGTGTTCCTTTGCCTCTGATTCTGTCTATTGCTGGTGTATGTTGTCTGTCTGTGTGTCTCGCTCTGCTTTTTTTTCTCTGTGTCTCTGGTCTGCCTGCTTCTGGTTGTTCTCTCAGTCTCTCTGTCTGCTGCCCTGTGAGTCCATTCTCTCCTCTCTGCTTTTCCTGCACAGTTAAAAACAGTTCCCCCAGCAGCCCCACTTGTCTGCATCCACCTCTGTGTTTACCTTCCAGATCCTGGACTCACAATCTGGTTGCGTCAGCTTGGACAGTGCACTGGCTCCTTTGGGTCTGGGTCATCCCAGCAGTCAACGAGGGGTCAGTTCTTAGAAAGAAGGAAGGAAGAGAGGAGGATCCCCTCTTATTGATACCTTGTCCAGACCGGCAGTCACCCTGAGCTCTACTCTGCAGAGATAATTCAGCAAGTGCACCCTGGGTTTTTGGGGGTCCTGCTAAAGAGGCAATAGTGAAGACCCTCTCTTGAAAATCTATCACAGTGACCAAAATGATCTCCTGAGGATTAGCTTTGACTTCCCTAAAGTGAAGGAGAATTTGCTTAATTGGTCTCCTCTTTGCTACTGTGTATGTGTGGGGGATGGGAAGGGAGCTACTGTCTCTGATGATCTTACTTGTAGGTTTCTTTTACCTTTTTTCTGCTCTTAACCTACAACTCAGTCTGCCTCCCACCCTCCCCTTTCCTCTCTTCACCTCAAGTTGATAATCTGGTTTTTCATAAGAAACATCATCCTTCACTTTTACCAAAAAGCTGTGGGTCAGTGAGAGTCTGCTTTGTAGGTTGCTTGGTTGTGGAAGGACAGAGATCATTGACCTGAAAACCTCAAGTGGAACTGGGGGATTAGGCACAAATAGCAGAGTTGACAGCAAGACTGCAGTCAGAGTAGGGGTCAGGCTGGATGATATCACGGTGGTGGGGGCAGGTGGGCAGCTCAGTGGAAGCAGCCGAGAGCCTGGGGAAGAGACATGGAGGTAGATGGTGGAAGTGTTAGGGGGGAAAGACCCTCCTAAATAAATCACACAAATAAGTTATAAACTTCAACCCCCATTCCAAACCTACAAGATCCAAAAACTTCAAATCCCATGAAGTCATTATCAAAGAGCAGATCACTAAGACCTAAGGGTGGAGTTAAGCAGCCAGGCTAAGTATAAAAGCAAACATGTGGGTCTTAGGGGGCTCTCTTTTCCTTAAAAGCCGGCTCTCAGCATGCGCCTTAGGTTCCAGCTCCAAAAAACTAATGAAACATTTACAAATCTATATCCCCATGTCTCTTCCCCTTGTGTTTTTGACTATGCCATTTCCCCTTCTTTTGTAAATAAAACCCTTTATCAACCTTTGTTGTGTGTGCCTGCAATTGAGGCATTATAAGTGCCTTTCAAGCACACGTGGGTAAAAACCCAATCAAGCAAACCCATTTTATATTAAAGTTACCCTATAACAGGAGGAGGGTTTGGGAGGGTAACCTGAATCATTGCACATTTCCCAGCTCTCTTGGGGCTTATTGTAATGATGAGTCACATAATGTATTAATTTTAATTGTTTAATGAGCAGTACGTATTTGTGAAACCTGTTCCAGAGGCCCAAGGCATCCACCAAAAGCTTAATTTCCCTGCCACTTTGGTTTCTCAGCCACACAATTCCCTGGGTGAAAATAGTTCCCTAGTTGAGAAAATCAAGTCTTGAAGAGGGAAATTGCCCAAGGTCACACTGTGGCAAGGGCGGCCGCTGCCTTCCAATACCAGTTTGTGCTGTTCCCTGGGCCTCATTGTGCTGTGGGGGAACTCTTAACAACATTAGACGCTACAGTGTTTTTGGATAGTTAATAGTATTTTTCTAACTATTTTCTGTCTCTCACCAGTGATGTCTTTTCTGAGGCTGGGTCAATCCCATTTGTCACAGAGTAGTTAAGTTATTCTAGGGTGTTCAAAAAAAGAAATTACATCTACAGAGGTAATGCTGTTAAAAGTGTGAGGTTCCACGGTATCTTTGAGGTGCCTGCTGTGTACAGCCTCAGAGCTGTGTAGGACACAGTGGTAATGAAAACCAGAATCTGTACTGACCACAAGCGATATTGACAAGTTGCTGAAAGTCCCTGCTTTTCATGTGTCTTCCCTGTAAAATGCATATTTTTAAAAATCAAGCAATATCCCTTTCTGTATGAATGTTGTACTGCAACAAAATGTTCTTTAAAAATCCTGTAAAGTGAACACCTTTGTCTGCTTTCATTTTCCGATAAGCAGACTTTACTGAAGTTAGAACTTTGTGAGAGTTGCATGAAGCCACAGAACCCCTCACTTAGAGATCCTTGTGATGGACCCGTATGTCTGCATTTGAGTGGCTTGAGATTCCTGCTGTGGACCCTTGCCTGTATTTGTCGACTGATCTAGGAAACTGGGGGTGGGGATGGGACCAAAGAGCACGAACCCCACTTCCCGATTCTGCAGCAGCATGCTGCCACTCTAAACTACCTCCTGGACATGAACTTCACAGGTGTTTTCCCCTTCTTTTAGTGCTGTCAGCACTCTGCTTCAAGTGCATCATGTAGGTCTCTCTGGGCTCTCCTGGGCATGTGACCACAGCTGATGGATTTCTATAAGAAAAATGGGGTTTGAGTTTCAAACAACTGATTATTACTACCTTGAGGAATAGAACTCTCAAAAGCGGACATATCTGTACTTGCCCTATTTATCTTGCCTTTGTGCAAGTGCAGACACTGGAATCCAGCCTTTTTATTAGCTTATATTATTCTTTTGGCTTTTGATGAGTTGGCTCATGTGAATGTGTCTATACATATTTGTCTATTTTAACTACAATGTGGTATTTCTGAGAATTAGAGTTGTAATAACATTTTTTGTTTGTTTAAAATGTGGGCCTAAGTCATTGCTAAATGGAAGCAAAAGCATACTCATCAAAGGTCAGCCAACTGTTTTGGAGCTTGAAGGTCATTTAAACGTCACATCCATATTTGGCTTTTAGTCATTCGGTGAGGGTTTTAATAAGATCCCTGATTGCTTATAAATAGGCCTTCAGTGATCTAAACTGGTACTGCCAACAGCTAGAAGAAAACCTCTGAGATCTTGGAAGACTCATGTTCATTTCTAGTCTGAACGACCTTGAGAACAGGAGGCACTTCTGTAACTTTGTGGGTTCTTGAATGACTAAAGTGGAAACTCATCATATGGCGTGCATTAGTCTTTCCACGTGTTGAAGTTGACTTTGACCTTTGACTTTTGTGATTTCATTCTTTTCTTTTCATGAGTGCCCTAGAGCTTACAGATTCAGAAGGCTTTATGTGCACTGTTCTGAAATGGCAGGTGCACATGTTGAAGTTAATTTTGCTGATTTGTTTACAGTGGCGTGTGCTGTTTCACACCAGCCATGGTGGAGTTCTGAAAACTTTCCTTTTAGAGTTTCCTTATCTCTTTCAGATCACAGAATGGTCCTCTTGTGAATCTTAGGACTAGAAACTTACAATGTCTCATGTCTGATTCAGCAAAAGTGACTTTGCATCAAAGCTAGAGGCTTTTGTGATAGAAGGTTGATAAGTGCACATCTGATTCTATTTGTTTCAAAGATCGTTTTTAGGAGGGGAGGATTTTTATTAGAGACGAATAACTCACACACCGCAAAATTTCTTTCGAAGTGTATCAGTCATTGATATTCTTTTAGTACCTTCACGATATTGCACGACCACCACTCCTATCTAATTCAGAACATTTCCCTCACCACAAAAAGAATTCCCACAGTTCCTCATGTTCCTCTACCCCCAGGCCTTGGCAAACACTGATATACTTTCTGTCTCTCTAGATTTTCTTATTCTGCACATTTTATATAATTAGAATCATACAATTAAGTTTGACTTCCTTCACTTAGCATAATGCTTTTAATGTTCATCCATATTTTAGCATGACTCAGTATTTCTTCCCTTTTATATAGCTGAATAATAATATTGTATGATATCTTAGTATGGACTTCCTTAGGAAATTATCAAACTACAAACACTTCTATCTTGCAGTTCTGGAAGCTGGGAAGTCCAAGGACCAGGTGCCAGCAGATCCTATGTCTGGTGAGTACCCACATCCAGGTCTGTAGGTGACCATCTTCTCACTGTATCCTCATGTGGCTGAGAGCAGGGAGAGGAGGCAAACTTTTTTAAGGTCCTTAATCCCATTTTTAAGGGATCCATCCTCATGGCCTATTTCCCTCACACTGGTCTCACCTCCAAGTACCATCACGTTGGGGATTATGCTTCAGTATGAATTGTGGGACGACACAAATAGTCCATCGTGTACAGATATTTGACTTTTTAAACAAAAGGTGGAATTATCAGTTAACAGATTATCGGTTAACTACTTTTTGACTATTGTAAATTATAAATTCTGCTTCTGTGAGCATTCTTGTACAATTTTTGTATGTTCATATGTTTTCTCAAGTCTCTTGGGTATATACCTAGCAATAGAACTGTTGCTTCATGTGGTAATAACTATGTTTAATATTTTGAGAAATTGCCAGACTGTTTTCAAAGTATACATTGCCACCAAAATGTATGAGGGTTACAATTTCTTCACATCCTAATTAACACTTGTTATTGTCCACCTGTTTATTACTATAGGAAGTATGGGATGGCATCTTTTTGTAGTTTTGATTTTCATTGTGGTTGATGATATTGAGCACTTTTTCATGAGCTCATCAAACATTTGTGTCTTCTTTAGAGAAATATCAGATCCTTTGCCCACTTAAAATACTGGGCTCTTTGGTTTTTTTCATTGTTGAGTTATAAAAGTTCTTTTTATATTCTGGATAGTAAAACCCAAATTAGACAGATGATCTACAAATATTTTTTCCCATTCATGCATTGTCTTTTCACTCTCCTGATGTTAACCTGTGAAGCATAATAGTTTTTAATTTTGATGAAGATCAAGTTACTATTTTTCTCTTTTGTTGCTTTTGCTTTAGATGTCATATGGAAATCATGACCTAATCCAAAGCCAGGAAAATTTTTACCTCTGTATTTTCTTTTAAGATTCATATAATGTTAGTTTTTACATTTAGGTGTTTATTCCATTTTAAGGGAATTTTTTATGTAGTCAGTATGTCCTATATCCAAATTCATCCTTTTGCGTATGAATATCCACTTGCCTTAGCATTTGTTGAAGAGACTGTTCTTTCCCCACTGTGTTGGCGCTTTCTCAAAAAGGAATTAACTTCAAATGTGAATCTCAATTCTAGTCTGCAGTCTTAATTCTAGTCTGTTAGCTATATGTCTGTCTTTATGCCAGTATACACGGGTTTTATTTCTGTAGCTCTGTAATATGTTTTAAACTGTGAAATCCTAAATTTGAGAAAATTGTCCTTTGATAGGATGTTGATATCCATTTTTCTACCTCATATGCTTTAAGATGTCTTATCTCACGTTATAAAGTTGTATTGGAAATGTTAGCTTGAAGTAGCTGTGAATTCAATTTCAAGTCTAGTCTCACCATTGTATAAAAGGTACGAATTTGGAAATCAGTTGTATTATGAAAGTTTGACCTTAGGCTTGGTCTCAGTTTCTTAATTATAGAAGGAAGCTTAAAACTGAAATCAGAGGATAGCTCTGAGAGTTAAGTACCTCTCAGATGTATGTATGTCAAAGCATCTAGCATGGTGCCCAGGAAATAATAGATGCAAAATAAATGTTTCTTTACCATAACTTTCTTTTTTTAAAAAAAAAAGATTTATTTATTTATGTATACAAAAACTGGGGTACAGGCCAGAGGTGGGATGCTGAGGGGACTCCCCAGAGACAGAGTGGGGAGAAGAACAGGCAGATCTACTGAAATACACTGTGAGGGGAGCAGTGGGTGAGACAGAAGAGGTCTGCTGTGTCATGTGGGTCCCGGACCTAGCCAGGAATTGAACTTGTGCTACAGTGGCTGCAGATAGCTTCATAGTGCTGTGATTTAACCCCTGCGCCACCAGGGAGGCCCTACCATATCTTTCTTAAGATCACAAAAACTTTCATTGTACCTGTAAGGTGGTTCTGAATTTCCCTTTGAAGTCAGCCTTCTTTCACTTTGAAACTGTTTTCCTCAAAGTCACTATATGGACTGGTATTACTCAAATTTCTTGTGTGTTACGTGGGATTGTTTGTAGTACAGTGTTTCAGCCTTCATTAACTGCTTTATCTCCAGTGTCTACAATTTTTTCTGATCAGTAGTAAATGCTCGATACACATTTGTTAAATGAATACTAAATGTTGATCCCATTTTCTTGTTTGCTTGGAAGAAGATAGTGCAGTTTTCTTAGAGATATGTTTTTCAGTGAGCCTACATAATAGTTGCCTAGTTAAATTCTGAGATATTTTCCACCATATTGTTCTAAGCAGTTTTTCCAGTTCTTTTAGAGTGCCAGTCCCTGGAGTATATTTCTTTCCTCCAAATGATATTGTACTTCTCATTGGCTCTTTCTTCTGCAGGGTAATTTCAGTCTGAATTAGAAAGGATTGAGCCTGAGTAGTAAACTTGAGAAAGCAAGGGGAAGTTGGGTTTAGGGGAAGCTATGTGATAATGAGAGACCAGGAAGGGACTTGTAAGGGATTGTTGGGTCAAATAGTCCCTGTCTCTGAACATTGCTCACAATTCTCTAGACTTCTCAAGTCTAGACATGAAACTCTAAGCAAAGAGTCTCAAAATGTTATTATTAGCTGTTGTGAGCTTGATTCATAGCCAAGAAGTGGTGCCCGTGCATGTTGAGCTATTATCTGTGCAATGGATAAACCAACCTTTAAAGGTAAGAGTTCATATTGTTTCATCGACTCAGAATAACTGAGCATTAAAGCTAGATAGGATGGTCAGCCTGAAGGCATGTTGGTGTCACCACAAAGAATAGATTCCATGACCAAATAGGTTTGGAATGAGTTCAACAGAGTTCATAGATAAGACTTCTGTTGTTTAACTGCAGAACCTCTCAAGTCATACACTGTGTCCGAGAGGGTATGGAGAAGCAGCAGTCCCCAGGGTGACTAGTGTGTGGGGACTTATTTTTTTCCTCTACAGAGAACTTTGTGCACTTGGTATTCAGCAGAGCACACACTAAATAATTGTGATTCAGATTTTTAAGAAACTTTGTTTTTTACTCTAAATTCATCAGATATGAATTCTGATTTGGTAATGTTTTTTGAATTGCTATTTCTAGGGAAGGGCATGTCTGCTGGTACATTATGTAGAAACTGTTTCTACCTTCATAATAAGAGAACTATCAAAAAATAAGAACTTAATTAGGAGTCATAACTGAAGCCTAGAAACGCTGTGTGTGTAACTTATAAAATGTCCTATATTCCAGAATCTAAATATTTGATTTTTATTTATGTTTATTTGTATAGCCAAGTCTAATGGTGTCCAACAATCCTGGATTGACTATAGTTGTAAAATTGAATTATGCCACTTTTGCTGTGATATGCACGTCTTAGGATGGAGGGCACAAAAAAGATTCAGGAGAGGAACCCATACAAAACAAAACCGCTGCCTTCTGCTATGTGACAAACAAAACATGGACAGCTACCTTGTTCTGAGTTGTCAGATAAGTTTGCTATGACCGGAATGCATAGCTGCATTCTTAGACATCTGTAGTAGAGCACACTGAATCCAGTTACAAGTGTGGTTACAGGCTATACTGAGTCATAATATTTTTTCCCTCTTCCCCCTCTCAACCCAAAACTCTGCCCTACTTTCATTTTTCCAGGTCATCTAATAGGATATGTTTATTTAACTTTATTCTTTAAAACATTGTATTACTGTTTTTTGAGGTAACAGTTTACTCAACCAAGTAAGACTTAGAGGCATATGTTCATGCCTCTTTAGATGTGTGTTACCATATATCACACCCCTGACCGGGGCTGTTCAGCTTTCTTTAAAGGAGTGAGGGGGGTGGTGAGAGAGAGATTGGAAAAGACCTTAGTGGTTTAGCTACCTTCACTTCTAGTAAACCCAGTTCGTGTGTGTTGGTGTGTCATCGTTGTGGTCCAACCATAGCACGTGGGATTCCCATTCTGTAGTTTCCATTCAGGCCTGTAGTTCAAAGATGCAGGCACCACTGTTTCCCTATATATGTTCTTAGGAGTTTCTGTGCTACTGTGCTGGGTGACTATGGGGAGGTATGACATAGCCAGAGACTCTTATTTTAGAACATAGTGTTTCTCCAACAACTGAGACACAAACAGAGAATGAAGAGTACTATGGGGAGTATTTGGGTCAGAATCTGAGATTAATAAGTGTTGGGGAAATACAAGAAGCATAGATCAGGGTACTAACTAAGGAAAACCAATCAGAAAGGTAATTACTGTTTCGATTTTACCTCAGTGATATGTGTTCCTAGCTTAAAAATTAAGCAACGCCAAAAACATTGGAAAGCATAAAGGAAAATACTAACCAAAAATCCCAACCAGAAAACATCCAGTGTTGACATTTATTTCAGGCTCAGGGGAAGGTGTGTATAGGGACAGATGAATAATGGGCAGGAATAATTTCATAAAAATGAGCTCATCCTACACATAGTTTTAAAAGTAAAATATTCTGTTTATCCTAATGAATTTCACAATAGAAAAAGAAATTGCCATTTTTTGAGAAGTTATTCTTTATGTTAAGAATATTAGGGTTTTTGGCTCAAAAGAGATGAAAACTAGTTTATCATTCGGTGGGGCATGATGGATTATCATCATCATTAAATTACCTTAGAAAAGGTTGTTGGATGTCATGATTAATGAGCTTATGTTTGGGAATTGTTACCTGTTGCATTTATTTTTGACAGACAACTTTTCTATTGCCAAGTTGTCTTCTGAAGAGGTTATATTATCCTGTATTCTACTAGCTATTTATGGGAATACCTCTCTGGAGAGGGGGACTTTTAAAAATATCTGTTTTCTTGAAATGGTGGAAATTAATATTGGGCAGGGACTGAAATAAGTTTCACTTGGTATATCAGGTGTCAGAATATAGAAACACTTAAATTTGGGAAATTGTCTGTTTTCTTGGTGACTCATATTTCCTAGCCAAATTAACAGTTTTCCTACAAACCGAATGACACTACTGGTTCATTCGGTAGCGCTGATTCTAGGACTTAGTAAATTGCACAGGAAGCCTCTTAAAAGCCTCTTCCCTCCCTCCCTCACTATGAGCAGGACATGGGGGGCTGAGGGGAGACTTGTTGCCATCTGAAGATAGTGGGGTGTGCTAAATATTTTTATCTACCAGGAAAAAACCTGGCATCTGATAATAGTTTGAACTGGTAATGTTTTTCTGTTCTAGGGTATAATCTTTTCCCTCATGTCATAGACTATATATTATCTTAAAATTGAGTAGCTATGAGCCATTCCTACCTGACACATGAACATGACATTCGCACATCTTTTTCTAACATTCCAAATGGTTTTGGATTGAAGCTGTCTGTGTTGGAGGTTCTGATCCTTTCAAAGAAGTTCATTGCTGATTTGACAGTGTTTGAAGCTCCTATTAGCTTACGTTGGGCTTACTCCTGAAATCCCCTGCTGACCTCATGTGGAGAACAGTAGCTTGTTTTACCTTTTAATTCATTTTTTTCCAGATGGTGGAGGGAATGGAAAGACATGACGTGATACATTTAGGTTTTTGCTTCTGCACTTTATGGTGATGCAGCTGTATGTCACCCATTGCTTTGTTTTGTTTTTTTAAGATTTATTTATTTATGCATATAAGGGCTGGGGTACAAGCCAGAGTCCAGGGAGGTGAGAGGACTCACCAGAGACAAAGTGGGGAGCAGAACAGGCAGACTCACTGAAACACACTGCTGAGGGGAGCAGCGGGCGAGGCAGGAGAGGTCTGCTGTGCCATGTGGCTCCCCTCCCTGGCCGGGGATCGAACTTGCGGTGCTGTGCCCAGGATGCTTCACAGTGAGGTGCTCAACCCGCTGCGCCACCAGGGAGGCCAACACCCATTGGGTTTTTCAGAGTTGCTTTGAAAGCACACCTGGAAGATCCAGGAGACAGAAATGTCCTGAGGTGTTCCTACCTGTATAAAGGAAAGAGAGAATAAGTGGTCTACGATGGTGTCATCTAAAGCGGTAGTGTGTTCTAAAGCAGTGTCCAGTATGGTAGCCACCAGCACAAGTGGCTATTTTAATTTATCTGAAATTAATAACCCTTCAAATTTGCTCTCTTAGTTACACTGACCACATCCCAGTGCTCACAGCCAGGGTGGCCAGTCTGCAAGGGTCAGTCTAGTCTGCCGGGTTTGGATGTTGATGTTTTAGTTCATGGTCACCCAAGGTTCACTCGTGTCTTTTCTTCCTCCATACTTCTGCTTTCAAGTATCTTCTGCTCCACCTCAGATAATGAAGCTCTGCTCTCCATGCCACTTTGCTGGCATTCTCTGTGGTTTCTAGGTACAGTTAACCCTCCAGCAGGCTCCTGCGGTCAAATTGTGCACTGCACAATTTAATAGACAAAATTCTGGTGAGGGTCCAAGGGTTAGTCAGTATTCTTACCATAGGATTGACTGATACTTGGGGGTTTACTTTTACAATAAAATTGTTCTTTAGAAATACTTAAATGTGTCCTCCATCCACTTAGAACTTTTACTTAGATTCTTTCTGTTTTTTAAAGATTGATTTATTTATTTATGCATACAAGAACTGGGGTGCAGGCCAGAGGTACAGGGGGTGGGTGAGAGAATTCACCAGAGACAGAGTGGTGAACAGAACAGGCAGATCTGCTGGAACACACTGCTGAGGGGAGCAGCGGGCGAGGCAGGAGAGGTCTGCTGCGCCATGTCGGTCATCCCCTTACCAGTGGCAGGGATCGAACTCGTGCTGCAATGACTCCGGCTTGCTTCATAGTGCATTGCTTAACCCACTGTGCCACCAGGGAGGCCTACTTAGGTTCTTTCTTTTCCTCCGGGATGTGTGTTCTTGATGGGAGAGTCCAGTCCTGGGCTCGTCCTAGTTGCGCTTATACTGCCTGACCCTATGATCTTAGTAAGAATTTCTCTGAGGTTCAGTTATCAGCTGAGAACTCATCTGTGGTCACAACTCAATCTATTACGAAGATAATGTCCAATGATAAGGTTTGTGTTTAGAGGTATATTTAGAGGGCATTTAGGGGGTTGTTTGTCCTGTTGTGTGTGCCCAGATTGAGATTTCCCCTGTCCCATTTGTGTTTGTCACTGTCAGACGTGCTAGTTGGTCCTTAGTCTCTACTGGATGCTTCACGTAAGTGACTGTCATGGAGACCTGGCTTTGCTGGCCAAGGAGCGCTCCTTCAGGCCCTCCTTCAGTGGAGCCCTCGTCCATGACAGGAGTGAATGACTCTTGTAGAGGACACTGCTGGCCAAAGGCTCAGGAGAAGGCAGCATTACAGCTCATTGAACTTTGAGTCATTGTTCTCATGCTTCCCACCTGCCCAGCTGGCAGTCTCTCAAGGGTTCCTATGTAGTATTTCAGCTGTCTAATGCCTTTAATAAACAATCCCAAAACTTAATGGGTTAAGACAATATTTAACCCTCAAGCCTGCTATTTGGACAGGACTCAGTGGGGAGAGCTGGCTTGTGCTCTTCTCAGTGGCAGCTGGGATGACAAGAAGGCTGGGGTCTGAGCATTTGATGCCTCTCTCCCTCACAAGTCTGGGGGTTGATGCTGGCTGGGGTCAGGGGCAGATGTTTCAGTTCTTTTCAAAATGGCCACCATATGTTATCCCCACATTGCCTAGTTTGGGCTTCCTCACATCATGGTGTCTAAGCTGAAGGGCAAAGAGAGAGGTGAGAGAAAGAACACATCAGGCAGCTTCTGGTCACACAGCAGTGTTCAGCTTTACTCACAAGCTTGCCCTAATTCAAGTAAGGGGACATAGATCCCACCAGTTGACAGAGAAGTTCAATGCTGCTTTGTAAGAAGTGCAAAGCACTTTGATTCTTTCTGTTTTTTAAAGATTGAAAAATACATCTCCCACCCCAAGCGATGATGTGTCAGAGTCAGCACCAACCCTGTGTCACCTGTCAACCTTGAAACACGACTTGGGGCTAAAGACGGTGGCTCTTGTTTTCAGGTGACATGATTGTTTTGCTTTGTGCTGAAGCTTCTCTGCCTTTGGTTGTGAGGATAGGAGAGTTGCCATTTATATAACACTGGGGTTTCTTTGGTGAAAGATGCTGTCTACGTACAGAATGGTGTACTAACATCGCCTCAGTGTGCTAACTCTCTCATCTGACTGATGCCTGCAATGAATGCTCAGTGCTGGCGAGTTCACAGTGAAGATCGGAGTATTGGTTGCTGGAAATTATTTTAAATTAACTTGATGGGATAAGCTAGAGTTTTGATAAATTAATTGCACCTCATGTTTTGAGTTAGATTTTCTTATTTACAGTTTCAATTACCTGTTACTCTTGTAACATTTGAATTATATGCAAACACCTAAATAATCATGATTCATATTTGTACAGTTTTTGAAGTTTGATAAATGGGTACTTTAACATATTACTTCTACTTCTGAGATAAAATAAGTTGTAGGAGAAATATTCTAGCCACTAGTATAAGGGGGAGGAAACACAGGGCATCAATTTGATACATAAACTACCTCAAGCCAGATTCTGAGCCAGTAGTAAGAAATTTAAAAAATGAAAACAAAAAAGAGTAAGACAGTCTTCAAATGCCTTCTGATTTATATGCTCTACTGGAGAAAAAAAAAATAACCGTTGCATTGTTAGCATTAGTAACAGGGGTGCTTTTAAATTTTTCTTGCCCTTATTTGCTCCAGGCTATCAGTAACTACCCCAAAGTTTAAAAAACTGTATATGCCAACTTTTCTTCCCATTTCTCCTTATAATTTTTTTTCTATAGGACTATAACTTCTAGTCCTACTTTAAACTTACTTAGTTCAGTGTTTTGTAGCCATCCTTCCCCTAGGAGTAAAACTTACTGTAGCTCTCCTCTTCCCCACTGCGTCTGGTTAGCGATTTGTTGCCCCTTTGCAGGTCTCTGAAATTCTGGAAGGACACCCTGAAGCTGTATCTTAGGAAATTAGTTTTACAGAATTTGTTTTAAGCTTAGATTCTTGGTCCTAGGATTATTTTTGTTTATGTGAACAAACAAACTTGAAGTGTGCACATCTGATACATTACCCACTAGGGTATTTTGTTTCTTGTTATTTGAGATCGGTTCAGTTCATCCTTAGCTTAATGTTTACATTTCTGAAAATACGAGTAGATCTTTACAGGAGATAGGGAAGTTTTGAAAATTCACATACACATTTCACAGTGATTCAACTGATAGTCTTTTTATAAGTAATGAAATACTGTCTGTGGTTGCTGGTATAACTCTACGTTGCTTCCGCCAGCAGTTGTCATTTAAGGGACGGTAACGACACCCACTGATAAATTCAAACCACAAAATGTTATTTTAAGTTCTTGGGTGGTGCTACCTCTTCTTACCCTTCAAACTGCTAAGTCACATCCTGCTTTGCATTTTCATTTGGTATAAGGTGCAATAGATGAAGTTCTGGTACTAGATATTAAAAAGAAATTAAATTCCACAATAAAAGGTTCTGTGGGGTAAATCTTTCTATCATTTCTGGATGTAGGATTTAGGCAGGGAGTAGCACTTCTTGTACATCGGTATCACCTGGAAAGCTTGTCAAGATGCTCTTGCTGGGCCTCATCGCAGAGCATCTGCATGAGTTGGTTTGGAGTGGGGTCAGACTCTAAGAGCGTGTGGGATCTTCTGTGGTGACCCTCTCATGCAGCCAGGCTTGAGAAACACTGAGGTTCAGGCCGCACTCCTCTCTACCCAGTCAACTGCTGGCCACATGTTCAGGCTCCCGGCAGGCCACCTTTTTTAAGCTTTTACTCAACTCCTGTTCCTCAGAACTCTTCCCCACACACTCACTAGATGTCCCGCCCTCAGCTGTGTACTGGCATGTTTCATCTCTACACATCTTGTCTCCTCAGAGTGGTTTAATTTTGGGTTAAGCGTCTGTCTTAAGTTCCATCACTTAGTGTTTAGCACAACTATGGACACTCGTGTGAATACATAAAGAGTAGATTATTCATCAGTGTACCTGTTCTCCTGTAATCTTTATCTTTTCACTGTAATTTCCCATATTATCCCAGATTTGTTTTTGCCACTTCCTCTGGGGGCTATTTTTTATTTTACCCTTTAAGAGCAGAGGGGTGATTGTATGATCTGGAAGCTCATCCCACTTGAATCAGAATATTCAGAAAAGATAGTCCTGGTGTTTTTAAGTAGCTCTTTGAACAATGTGAATGATAAATGCCATGTAGACAGAACTGTCCGGCTGAAGAAGAAGGTGAAAACAATTTTAAGAATCTCTCCTGCAAATCCTATTGGAAAATATGGGGTCATTTCAGGAGAAGATAATACACCCCTAGAACTTGAAAAAGGTAGCTTTTTATGCTTTATCAAACTGAGGATTCTTACCGCCAGTGTCTTAGGGATTTTTGTGTCTGGTCCAGGAAGCTAACCAAGAAAGTGGTGATTAGCAATTTCCAGTTAAGGAGTATGGAAGTGACCCAAGATTCCTAATTTTAAGGCATGCCACCATCTTAGCACCTACATTAATTGTGTTAAACCTCTGTACCTGAGAGACCCCCAAATTGAGAGACTTCAGCATGATTAAAATTTCTTTCTATCTTAAGTAACTATGTAAACATGGTTATCCCTGGGCTGTCCCTGTGATGACACTTCCATCATCAACCAATGATTCTCCTTTCTGGGTCCAGCTGTCACCATCACTCAGCCCTCAGGAATAGGGACACACGTGCATCTCTTTTTACGTTCATGACCAGAAAGAAGCACAGGTCCTACTCACTGCTCATTGGCAGAACTTAGTCACAAGTCACTCACCAGGCTGCAAAGAAGCCCACAACTGAAGCTTGGACCCAACTCAGACTTGAGAGTTCTGTTATTTAAGAAAGGGAGAATGGATACTGGTGAACAGCAATCCAAGCATGCATGATAAGTTGCTAAAATATCACACCTACCAATTATCACCCCTGCTCATTGTATAAAAATACACTAAGCTATCAAAAGAAACACCAGTTGTATGAAGTCATGATAAGAAGCTGCAACTCTTGGGATGCTGGCTCTCCTCGCTTACAGGGGCGGGTAGGTTGTGAGTTGCAAGAGGATGCAGAAAGGACACAAATAACCGTAGCACAGAGTGGACAAGTGGGACTTGGTTTGTGGGACAGACTCTTGGCATCTCTGAGGACAAGTGTGTTTTGAAAGATATTTGCTAACCTGATCAAGAGCGTTCTCCTGAAACTTGTCAGAAAGGGAAAAGGTACATTAAAACTTGATTGCTGGTATAGCAAGGAGAAGACCAGTAACTGAAGAGAGAACTGCAGGAGCTCATAGAAGTCGCCTGGAAGCTGGGAGGTTGTGATGCCTGTAGCTATTTGCCATCATGCAGCCTCCAAGATAGGGACTAAGCGATGTAAATTTGAAGCATTTAAACTTGGACAGACAGGATCATTTGATTTGTCTCACTGTGGTGCCAGCAAGGGCACAGAGCAAGTTCTCGATGATTCTGAGCAGACGGGTCAAGGAGAAGTCCTGGAGCCTTCAGTGGCTTTTTTCCAGGCTTTTATTATCAGAGGCGACTAGTCACATGGCAGGCAGAGCGGCTGGGGGTTCAGGAGCCTTTCTCTCTCCCTTCTTTCCTTTTCCTCTCCTGCGTCTCCTCTTCTTTGCTCTGCCTTCGCTCTCTTTTGGTATCCCTATGACGCCGCCCTTATAGGCCCATATTTAAGCTCAGGTGCACCCACTTGCACATGCCTACTTAGGCATGCGTGCAGGTATCTACCATTGACAATAATGGTGGGATGGTGGAAAAGCCTGATAACTTTTCCACTGACCCTACTCTCACCAAGAAGGTTCAAGTCGCTGTCATAATCAAAACATGATTAATGCTTTGTTGTAAAGAAGCTGGGCTGTGGAAATCCAGATCCTAAAGGTGAAATCACTGCAGTAGGGGAAGAAAATCACAGAAAGACTGATGTAGTAAGACCAGTATAATGGGTTACCAGGCAGAGCTTAGAGATGATGCTTTGTTCCCTCGTTCCCTCTAACTCTGGAATACATATTAAATGAGCCAATAAAACCCACTAGAAATTTCATTATGCTAACTTCTGATAAACTCAACTTTTTTTTTTTTTTTTTTTTTTGCTGATCACTTAATTTTTAAGAAAATGGGAAAGGTAACACAAAGAATAATATCTGGGGTTTTTTCCTGGCCCAAAAAGAAGGATTGGCCAGTTGTATATAAAGTGACAGGAACCAGGAGCTGAAGTCCCCAAAGTGTGCTTTGGGTATAACCATGTATTCTGGGAACATTTCAGAGAAAATAAAGAAATGATGTCTCTGGTGGCTACAGATTTTAAGTGGGAAGGAAACCTCAAAAGGAAGGGACAGCTAAAATGTTCTGAAATGTTGACATAGTCCTAGGTGAGTTCAGTGGAGAGGCAAGGAGGTCCCTATGGAAGGAAATAAATGTGCTCACACAGAGAACGTTTTTCCTGTTAACTCCGATTAATGAAGGGTATTCAGTCAAATTCAGCAATTCTCGCTACCAATATTTTCAAGTTATCTTCCCACAGAATGTAAAGCTGAGTAAAATGTCCCTGAGTGAGACGGGGACCTCATATCTGGCGGTCAAGATATGAAAAAGTGAGGCAACATGGAAGGAATGTGACATACTTTCAGAAAGCATAAAAGAAAGCGAGACTCAAAAGAGAAACTACTGGGGGTGGAGGTAGCTTCAGAAAAGGTATTGTGGAGAAGGTGACGCTTGAAATGTTCTTTGAGGGTGGAGGTGGTTTCCACAGATGGAGGAGAGCATAAAGGGGGTTAGTTTTATGTTGGTGTCTGGAATCTAGAATTTTGATGATGATATAGCATCGTATAGTGTGTCTTCTTGTAATACTATATGCATGAAACCTATATCATGTTACAAACCAATGTAACTTCAAGAATTTTTTTTTTTAATAAAAGAATTATCTGCAATGAAGGACCAGCAAAGCTCACAGCAGAGCTGTATGGTTGTGGGAGAGTATAAACTGTAGGGCATGTATATGTGAGGTTGTAGAGGTGAGTTTTGAATGAGAATAGCCAGGGTGTCATTGAATGATGTCAGCTGATCACCGTGTTGAATACTTTACACTGATCTTCACAAAAACTTAGCACTGTCACTTGGACCTCTTTTCAGATGAGGAAATAATTTGAGAGTTTGGTAACATTAAGTGATACATAGAACCACAGACTAAAGCTAGTATATTTACTGTTTGTGAAGAACTTAGGATTTTTAACTTAATTCTGTGACTAGTGGTAGGAGCAGAGGAGAGACCCTAGAATTGTTTTTGTGAAGATGAATTGGGCAGGGGAGTGAGAGATGATTGATTGAAGTGTTGGGAGAGGAAAAGTAGAGATCCCCTAACCAGGATAAAAAAATGGATTGGCATGGGTATAGAAGGATGGAAAACAAGTTGGCGGGGGTGAGAGGACAAAGACAGTATCTACAATATTGGGGGGCTATGAAAAGACTCTGAGTGACCCTGGAGGAAGGTGTGTGTCTTATTCAGAAAAGTCAGCACAAGTACTGGCTTGAGGGAATGATCAGTTTTATTCTCGAAATAAGCGGTAGGCTTCATGTTCCGCTAGTAAATTCAGGGGCATCTACCAGGCTGTGGACTGGAGATGGGTAAAGAGAGCAGAGTGAGTAGAGAGCTGCCTTGCTAAGTCATGCATTGTGAGTAGGATTATCGGGAACTAAACTAAAGCTAGACAGTGGATAAAGGATGAGACTTTGGTAAATGCCTCCATAACTGGGAGGGGAGCAGAGGGGGCAGTTAGCATCTCTTTCAAGCTAAGAGTGTTACACAAACATGTTAGACTGTCTACAGAGCTACTATCAGGAATGAGCTGAGACCTGCAAAAAATGGTTAAAAGCTACTAAATAACTGTGAAAAATATATCCAGAGTCAGATAAACAAATAAGAGATAAACTTCTAGATGTAGAAATTTTCTCTTACTAAAACACCAGGAGTTAGAATCATTTAACCCAATTTTACTTGTTTTTTAACAAAAACTTTTAGTAAAAAAAATTTTAATATACCTTTATAAATGAGAAGTAGTAACCAAAAAGAATTGAATAAATACAAGAGAAGGAAATTGAAATCCAAAACAGGTGAAGGGATAGGAAATGTGTACCTAGCTGTGTTCAACACATTTTGGGTGCCAGGTAGCCCCAAAACATACCAGGGGCGGAATTTCCTTCAGACTATATAGAACCTCCAAAGTAGATTGTGCTGGATGAGAGAGATTGACAAGGATATCTGCCCATCTAAACATGGGCAGATGCTATCACGATTATTAGAAAGAGAAAGGAGACTTAGGAAAACTCTTTTTTCTTTTAAATAAAGATTTATTTATTTGTGCATACAAGAGCTGGGGTACAGGCCAGAGTTATGGGAGGTGAGAGGATTCACAAGACAGAGTGGAGAGCAGAACAGGCAGACTGACTGAAACACACTGCTGAGGGGAGCAGCGGGTGAGGCAGGAGAGGTCTGCTGCACCTTGTGGGTCCCCTCCCTGGCCAGCGGCAGGGATCTAATTCCTGCTACAGTGGCTGTGGTTTGCTACACTGCATTGCCTAACCCACTGAGCCATCAGAGAGGTCCCAGGAAAACTCTTAATGATTGTTCTCAAACTGACTACATACTGGAATCTACTGTGGCTCCTTTACAAAGTACTTCTGTCCAGGGTCCAACCTGAGAGTTACAATTACAGTTGTATGATGATATTTTATCACCCCTTGGAACATTTTAACAGGCACCTAGGAAAGATCACAGCCCATACTGATGCCTTCTGTCCATCCACTGCAAAAGTCTTCAATGTAGTATTAGTCAACAGATAAAGATTTTGTTTCCCTTAGAAAAGTAGTCACTTGGGTTCGCTTATGGAGAGACATGCCAAATCTCCCTATTCCCATTTCCCTTTCTGATTAAGTCACCAGATCATAGACACAGTGTCTAAGAGTCAGCACTCGAAGATGATGGGGGAGAGGGGTATCCCCAGCTCAGGAACTTGTGTCTGGTAGGGCTGAGATGTAACAGTACTGAGAGCTAAAACACAGAGAAACTCCTGTGATAAGGAAATGTCTGATGAGACTATGGTAGCTGGTGCAGGAGATTTTTGCAAGTGGCAAAAATCACTATCATGAAGGAAATCTGTGATTAGAGGTATGAGGTCAGTGTCAAGATGGGGTCATGTGACCAGGAACAGGGGCTTAGCATTGGAGCAAAGCCTTTGGCATCGAGGTGGCCAGGCGGTATTGCTGGAAAAGTGTGTGTGAGGAAGACTCATTTTCCACTTTTTAGGGATGATGTCAGATTTCTGAAAGGTCTGTTTGAAGGCTTTGTGAACATTTCTATTTTGTGACAGCCTTGTGAACAAGGTGGAAAATTAAATTCTGAGTCAGTAGCTTCGCTTCTGGGGAAGGACAGGATTTGTCTAGTTGTGTGATGTAGAATTTTCATAATCGTCATTTAAATGGAAATTACCTCTTGCGCCTTCCCTATTTCTGCCTGCAAGTACTTTCTCCTGCCATTTTGGAATCATCCATCTGTAAACTTCTGAAGGCCTGCTTCCGCTCAATCTTTGTTTTCCTTTCTTTACTCCCATTTTTCTTTGTGATGTTGCTTTCTATTCTGTGAGCTAAGAATTGTTATTTGTGCATCTAACCCTCACTTTTTTAAAGGATGTTTCAAGCAATTGGAACTGTCAAGTTGAGGCTAGAGATCATCCAAGAAGACAAACGAGTGTAGGAAGCCAAATGGAAAACTACCCACCAACAGTCCATCTAGCTAACACGCCCCAAACAGCTTGTATAACATTCTAGCTTTTTTGGGAAAAAGTTAACTTCTTTAAATAATTGCTCATTTCACAAAGAATTTGAAGTGGTTTCCAAGAATACACAGACTATGTGAGGAAATAGTGGGTAGTTGAGAGAATTGGAGCATGGTGACACTCCACTGAGGGGATCATCAGTACGTCATTGACCTAGGGCACTGAGCAAAGTGGCGGTTGTCCTCACATACTAAGTCTCAGTGCTTAAGTTAACCCAAGGATAACCCAGAGTGACACTCTGGTGCTGAGACTTGAAAGTTTTCTCATAAAGGCCCTTTAAAGAAAACATTGCCTTATGGAGATTGGCATGGACATTTAAAAAAAAAAAAGATTCATTGTATTTGTGCATGCAAGAGCTTGGGTGTAAGCCAGAGGTGTGAGAAGATTCACCAGAGACAGAGTGAGGAGCAGAACAGGAGGATCTACTAGAATAATACACTGCTGAGGGGAGCAGCGAGTGAGACAGAAGAGGTCTGCTGTGCCATGTGGGTCAGCTCGCTGGCTGGGGATCAGATTCATGCTACAGTGGCTGCGGATGCTTCATAGTGCTGAGACTTAGCCCTTGGCTCTACCAGGGAGGCCCCGCATGGACATTTTGAAAAGAAATTTAGAGTAGCTATAAAACTAAAGCTAATTCTGCCTCAAGATATGGCAATTCCACTTACTGTAGAAAGATCACTGTATGATAAAGGTAGTTGATATCACTCTTCCTAAGGGAAATGCAAACCAAAACCAGCAGATATCATGTCACACCTATGAAAATATCTGTAATCAAAAAGATTCGAGTAACAAATACTGTTCAGGATGTGGAAAAAGGGAACGTTTGTGTACTATCATTAAATTGGTGTAACCACTATGAAAAACAGCATAAAGTTTCCTCAAAAAATTAAAAACATAGGATCCAGCAACTCCATTCTGAGTATTTATCCAGAGGAAATGAAAACACTAATTTGAAAAGATATCTGCACTCCCATGTTTACTATAGCATTATTTACAAAGGTCAAAACATGGGAACAATCTTAGTGTTCATCAAAGAAACAATAACATGCAATATATAGTGGAATATTATTCAACCATAAAAAGAATAAAAACTTGCTATCTGTGACAACATGCATGGACCTAGACAGTATGATGCTAAGTGGATTCAGTCAGACAAAGAAAAGACAAAAGTGTATATCCTCATTTGTTGGGAAAAACAAACACCTAAACTCCTTGGTGCAGAGACCAGATTGGTGCTTACCAGAGGTGGGGAGTGGTTGGTGGTTGAAGTGGGTGAAGGTGGTCAGAAGGTACAAACTTCCAGTTATAAATAAGCCCTGGGTATGTAATGTACAGCATGGTGACTGTAGTTAACAATACTATATTGTATATTTGAAAGTTGCTAAGAGTGCAGATTTGAAAGGTTCTCAACACACACATACATATTTACATTCTGTTAGATTTGTGATGCTCATTTTGCAAATGTAGAAATATAAAATCATATGTCGTACACCTTAAACAAATATTGTGTTATTTGCCAGTCATACCTCAGTTAAAAAGAAGTGTGTCACAGCCTCATAATGAAGAGATTCTTTAGCACATTTTGAATAGCAAAGAATCGGACAGAAGTTAACAGAAAAAAAATTTAAAAAGGAAGTTATCCCACAAAACTTTGTTGCAGGAATGAATTACAGTGCATTTGTGTGTAGTTAATTTTGAAGAAAAATAAGCCAACTGCAGAGAGAAATGTATGGCTCGATACTATTATGAAAAAAAATTAAATGCAGGCAAAATGGTAGATAAATATGTTTGTATAAATAAGGGCAGAGAACTTTTAATTTGGGATTACTGGAAAACATATTTGTAAGTGTCTTTTCCATTTTTCTAATTGAGAGAGAAAAGTGTAGCCTTTGTGGTGTTGCATGCTGGCCGGGACTGTCACACCCAACAGAAGCCAATGCAGCAAGAGGCGACTTTCCAGTAACCTGCCATGTGCTTTTATATGGCCTCGCCTATCTAGTCATGTCAATAGCCCCTTCCATGGGATCCTATAATTATTTCTATTTGTCAAATAAAATACTGAGAATTAGAAAGGCTAAAACCTTGCCTAAAGCCACCTAGTAAGGCTGCCTTTGAACCCAAGTAGTTAAAAGCTTGAGCTTATAGTCTTAATTATTATTCTACTCTATAAAATTTACCAATATTATAGGGTGGGTTGGCAAGTGGACATTTATTTTACATGTATAATTACTTTCATTATAGGCAAAGGGCAGAACTTCATAGGACAGTGCACTAAACGTAGTTCTTCAGAGATGAAAATAATGCAATTTCTTCAGCTCAGCCATTGAATGATCTGGCCTGAGTTTGATACACACATTATCTTACCTATGTAGATTATGGGCTGATGACTGTCCAGTGTGATTCTGAATCATCTATAGGATTAGAAATCCCAAAGCCTGTCCCTAACACAGATCCCAGCACAGCAGATCTGGGGTAGGGCCTAGTCATCAGCTTTTTTAAAAGTTCCCCCACTTCTGATGTGCAGTCACAGTAGAAATCACGCTTATACAAAGTCTGGACAACAGAACTTTCAAGGTTGTGATGTTTGGGAAGGAGCCTGGGAGGAAGATATTTTTTGTTGAGTATCAAGGGCAGCTATCTACGTGTTGAGTCTTATAACCAAAAATAGGTTAACATCTTCCGAAATTCATGCTCCTCAGCAGGAGACGGGAATGCATGGAACTTCACTCAGCCACCACACTCACGTGGGACTTAGCAGAACAGGATCTGCCTAGCCACTTCTCTCAGCTGCCTAGAGAACTGTTAAGAAAATTTACAATAGTATAAATATATTCTTTTGAATTAATGTTTTTTTGCATCCTTTGGGTAGATTCCCAAAATTGCTGTATCAGTAGCTCGCACTATTTACAATAGATGAGATATGGAAACAACCCAAATGCCCAAAAATAGATGATTGGATGAAGAAGTTGTGGTCTGTGTACACAGTGGAATACTATTCAGCAATCAAAAAAGATAAAGTCAAGCTGTCTACAGCAAAATGGATAAAGCTAGAAGGGATTATGCTCAGTGAATAAGCCTGAAGGAAAAGGAAAAATGTCAAGAATTCACTTACAGGAAAAATATAGGGGAACCAAATATGGGATTGGGAAAAAATGATGATAATAATGAATTAAAAAGAAAAATATTAGCAGGCAACCATAAGTCAGAGACATTCTGCAAGGGAGGGAGAGGAAGAGAGATCAAAACAGGAGATAGAAGAGCACAGGGACTATAGTGATGATTCACAGGTGAATTGGTGGGAATTTTTTTATTTTATTTTTTTATTCTGTTTTTTTCCTTTGATTTATATATATTTGACATCAATTGTAATCCCCATGGATTCCCCATCACCATATCACCAGTGCACCATCACCTCAGTCCCCCGTGCTCCCATCTGCCCTCAACCATCCTCCTCCCCCATCCCCACCAAGTGTCCCCAATTTGTCCTTGTCTTTTCATTTTTGGTTTTTGAGTCTTTATTGTTGTTATTATTGTCCTTGATCCTTATTTGGTTCCCTTATATTCCTCCTAGGGGAGGAACCATCTGGTATTTTGGTATTTTTCTTTTACCTTCTGACTTACTTTGCTGAGCATCAGCGAAGTTCCAGTTCCATCCATGTTCCTATGAATGTGTCTAGTTTTTCATTTTTTATTGCTGAGTAGTATTCCATTGTGTATATGTACCACAGCTTCCCGATCCACTCATCTGTTTTTGGGCATTTAGGTTGTTTCCAGGTCTTACCTATTGTAAAGAGTGCTGCTATAAACATAGGGGTGCAGGTATTCTTTTGAATCAGTGTATTTGTGTCTTTTGGGTATATTCCTAGGAGTAGAATTGCTTGGTGGTGGGAATTTTATGGGGTGCATACCTAAAAGGAGAAAGCATACAAGCATACATTGTACAAAAATGGACAATGTTGTAATATATATATTTATATATATATTCATAAAAATAATTGCAACAGTATTTAAGAATGGGAGTGGGGACTAGTACCTGCCATCCTGGCTTAACGGAGTTGCTAAGCAGCGGAACAGAATCTTCCTTGGAGAAAGCTGAGACTTGACCCCAGTGCCCAGACAAATGTGTAACAGATGCCTCAAGACTCTATGCCATGATTAAAATGTTAACGTTGGCAGTGGTTCTTAAACTCCTGTGTCAAAAACACCTGGAGAACTTGTTAAAAAAAAAAACCAAACAAAAAAACAGACCTCCTGACCCCACCCTCACTTCCTGACCCCATAATCTGTGCATTTTGAGCAAGCTCTCAGATGGCACTGCGGTTGCTGATCCGAAGACACTTTTGGAAACCGCAAGCCTAGGCTAATAAAGAGGACTTGGGCTTCCTATGCTATCTGCTCATCAGAAATACACAAATAGAAGGATCAGGTCAGGAGAAGCTAAGATAGGTTGAAAAAGACTGGCTGCATTAAGGCTTTTCAAATTTTAATGTGTAAAAATCACCTGGGGAATATCGTAAATGTGCAGATAATCCATCTCTCCCCTAGATAGTCTCATCCTATTAATCTCCAATGGAGCTTCCAAAGTATTTTTTTAACAGGCGTCCAGGAGACTTTGAAAAAGGTGAATCTGGACATTTTGAGAAATTAGATATGACTGTACAGTTCTGGGATTTACAGTGGGTAGGCAGATATGAACCGAGAATTGCTAACTAATGAACAAATTAATGTCAAGCTTTGGAGAAATCTTTAGTGTCCTAGTAAATCTCTAATTTTAATTCACTGGGGACAGGGACAGAGTTCACATGTCTATGGAGTCCACAGATGCTGTGACAAAGGAAAAGCTGGCCGAGCACTTGCAATGACAGCCAGCTCTTAGGATTACCTTAATGACTGGAATCATGGGTCCAAATGAATGATGAGGTTATTTAATAACAATAACAATGATAAAGAACAATCGAGCCCTGAATTTCAGTTAAAGGAAGTAAAAAGTCCTGTTCAGAAAGAATTTTTTCCACCATCAGAATCCTAGAGAATAAAGACAATGGGTTCTATAAAAGAGTAGATGCTCCCAAAGGTAGAATGAACTCAGACAGACTAACAGGTGCATGGTATTTAAGGCAAGGGAGGCAGTTGCTCCCTTTTTTCCCCTTTGAAACATTTATGTAGATGTGGGCACCACTTTGAGAGAGGCGTGGACAAAGTGAAGTGGAGTCAGAGTTGGTCATCTGTAGACATAAGGGTCATTTAAGAAACGGCTGATGAAAGTGAGACTGTTTGGTCTGGAGAAGAAAAGATTTTCTGGCAGGTGGGAGTGGTGGTAGTTAATTTTTTTTTTCTCTGTAAATGATATAGGGAGGATCTGGGACCAAAGTGTGGAAATTATAGTGAGACAATTTTCAATTCTAAATGAAAACTATCTAGAATAGATTTTTTTTTTTTAACAATACGTGACATGGAATGTTGTTTCTATCATGGGAAGTCATCAAGCAATGAAGATCTAGCAATGTTATGGGAGGAATTCTTGCTTTGGGGAAGAACTTGGGTTTGAATTTGCTTGGAACATATAAGAATTCGCTACTGTGTTCCAAGATTCTGTACAATGACTGGGTAGTACTGTTGTGTTGCTTTGTTCTACCTACGCAATAAATAGTTCAAACACAAACTCACAGCCTGGTGCCACAGTCAAGCTTGTTCATGGAAACTGCCACACTGCAAATCAAATCTGTGTCCGGGTTCAAGTTCTGTTGCTGTATTGGGCTCAGTAATAACCAATTATTCTCTGAAGAAGTGATTCTGAAGGGCATAAAACACATTTTGCATGAGGAGGTAGAAATGGGTATTCTGTAAAGTATGAGAGAAGAAGCTTGAGTCTTTATCCCTGTGGACTCCTGTTTTCTCAGAACACGTATACACACACACACACACACACACACGAAGATTTGTGGAGGGATTTGCCCTTAAGTGAGCAGAGACTGGTTGGACTCTGAGCCCCAGTACTTATCCCCTGGAACAGTCAGATGGCAGTACCCAGATCCAAGTTCCAGATAGTAAAGGTAGATCACCCCACACTCACACAGAGGTGCTGGATTAGCTCTCTGAGTGCATTATGAGTGGATCCCACTTTCAAAAACCTCTGCTCTTATGTGGAGTTTAAAGCCAAATAATTACAGCTTTACTTTTGATCGTGTAATGTTTGGGAAATCAAGTGCTTCAGAAGCTGTCATTCCTAAAAATATACCTACACATATCCAGGATTTGAATAATATTTTTAAACCAAAGAAGACTAGAAACCAGTCTTCCATCATAATTTTTTGGGTGTTTATTCAGGTCACAGTTTATCTACATATTTTACTGAAAAATTGCAAACATATAATTGGAACTAAATGCCATGTAGTTGTCATTGCAAGTTCTTTCCAGGGATGGAAATAACCTGTTTGTCAAGCAATACATGACAAGTGTTTGCGTTCAGACCTTCAGGCCTGGTGGGTTAATAAATAGTTGCATTATATGTTTCAAATCTACCAGTTAATATTAACTTGCTTTTCTTAGACTGCCAGTGGGGATGAATGTTTTTATCTTTCTGCATTTTTGTCTTGTCCCAAGGTAAGCACACTACTTAGATAGTTAAAAAAGCTGTTCACTCCTGTGTTGTGGATATGGGTAAATTTTAATATGTTGAAAGAAAAATATTTCCAAATCCTGTAGAGTCTTTGTTTTTGGTCACAAGAGGAGTATAGAGTCTTATCTTATGCTGCACATGTCACTTTCTGGAAGCCTGGAATGAAGGAGATGGGACTAACCTCTGTTGTATATCTATCCTATTCAGAGCAGAGACTTTATCCTCATTTTCTCAGTTAATCACCCAGCAATCCTACTCCTAGGTATTGATCCAAAGGACACAAAAACACTGATTCAAAAGGACATCTGCACCCCTATGTTTACTACAGCACTATTTACAATAGGTAAGACCTGGAAACAACCCAAATGCCCAAAAATAGATGACAGGATCAAGAAGATGCGGTACATATACACAATGGAATACTATTCAGAAATCAAAAAAGATAAACTAGAGTCATTTGTAGAAACATGGATGGAGCTAGAAGAGATGATGCTCAGCTAAATAAGTCAGAAGGCGAAAGAAAAATATCAGATGGTTTTACTTCTGGGAGGAACATAAGGGAATCAAATAAGGGACCAAGGAAAAGAATAATGACAATTAAAAAAAAAAGACAAGGACAAATGAGAGGCACTTTGCTGGATTTGGGGGAGGGAGAGGGACTGGGATGAGGGCAGAAAGAGCACAAGGGACTGAAGTGATGGTGCACTGGTGAAATGGTGGGGGGAACTCCATGGGGACTACAGTTGATGTCAAATATATATAAATAAAGGGGAAAAATCCCACAACTTCACATGTCATTCATTAAAAAAAAAAAAACAACCCGATGATCAGAGTTTAATACATTTATTAAGATGCACAGAATTTACCCTAAGGGAGCAGCAGTTCAAGCCCAGGTCTGCCTGCTTCTGGGGCATGGGTGTGGTGTGTATGCTGCACCTTCTCCCAAAAGGTGTATTCTTTTCTAAGTGAAGTTTTCTAAATAAGTCTTATAATCATCCTTAGTTGACAAAATGGGGAGGTTGCAAATGCTGTTTCTTGCCCATTCTTTTTTTTTTTTTTTTTTAAACAGGACAATGGCATATTTATTTACAATTGGATCAAAAAAAGGCATACAGGCATTTTTTAATTAAAAATAATGATGATAATTAAAAAATTCAGAAAAATTGACGATGTTTGAACCCTTTATGAGGAGTCCAATTCCCCACCCCCCCCCACCCCCAAAAGAGAATCTCTTAGGGGAAAAAATCCAAGATATGAGTGAACAAGACTGTCATCCTTCTTTACTGCTTGGGTTCCCTTTTTGCTAACCTGATTCTTGGTGGGCGCCACTCGGCACTGTGGCATCACTGTGAGGCAAGGTTCAGAAGTTCACTGGTTTGATTGTGGAGGTGGGAAGGTCTTGCCCATTCTTGGTAGAAATCAGACTTCTCTTTTTCCTAATGGAAGCCCCAGGCCAGACCTGTGTTTGCATGCCTTATTGACCTTTAGCTGGAACTGTTTTCCCCTGGACCAGACCCATCAGCTTCCCAAGATGAGTGGCTGTTTTTTTTAATTCTGTGGTTTTTAAATTTTTATTTATTTTTAAAAAGATTTACATATGCATACAAGAGCTGGGGTACAGGCCAGAGGTATGGGGGTGAGAGAAGTCAACAGAGAGAGAGTGGGAAGCAGAACAGACAGCTCGACTGAAACACACTGCTGAGGGGAGCAGCGGGGAGACAGGAGAGGTCTGCTGCGCCATGTGGGTCAGCTCCCTGGCTAGAGATGGAACTCGTGCTGCAGTGGCTGCGGACAGCTTCATGGTGCTGTGACATAACCCCTTGTGCTACCAGGGAGGCCAGAGTGGCAGTTTTTAAGAGAGGACCCAGCTCATCTCAGAAGCGCAGCAATGTTTCTGAATAGACCTGAATGAGTCATACTTTTCACTCCTGTTGGTTTTGCCTATTAAGTAGTTTGTTGAAAGGAAAGCAGGTCCCAGACTGAATTCTATCTGTGTCCGACATTGTTAGGTAGAGGGCCCAAGGCCTGTACCCTGTACTGTCAGCTCAAGGAAGTCGGTCCCAATTTTCCATCCCTGGGGCATGTTGACAAGAACTGGCAGGAGAGGTTGGCTTAGGTGGGTCCCTCAGGAGGGTCAGCCTCTCCGGTCAGACCAATGGGCAGCGATGTTGGAACCTCCTGGGGAGGCTGCAAATACTGTTTCTTGATCTAGGTGGTGGTTATGTTAGTGATTGCAAATGTAAAATATCATGGAACTATTTTTGTGGTTAAGATTTGTTCATTTGTCTGTATGTAAGTTATGCCTCAGTAAAAAATAAGGGGTGGGGGAATAAATCATTGTCCCTCAGTGTTCACCATCTTTTGTTCACAGTGAACAAATTATATTTTGTTCAAGTCAATAAACTGCTTGAGCAGAAGGGTCAATGGGAGGGTGTCTTTTACGTGCACGTCCCTCATCGCATACATCCCCAAAGAAGGACCCTGGCTCCTGGTCAGTATCTATCCCCCTTAAGGAATTATCTTTGCCGTTTTCTTAGGTCTGCACAGTGAAGTCAGCTAGTCAGAAGACACCAGGATTTTGGGGACTCCTGTGAAGGTCTTCCTTCTGGTGACCTTGAGGCCAGTCCTAGGGGGTCCCCCAGGTTGAACATAATAACTGCAGCTACCGTACCCCAGCAGTAACCTGGCCCACATCTGCCTTCTTTCTTTGTTCTGCCCTGTTTTAAGCATATTCTCTCTCAGAATTTTACTTCATCTGCCCTTAAACTGCTCTTGGTAATTTTAGCAGAATTTTTGATGAGGCTAGGCTAGGAGAAGTTTCAGGGAATGAAACAGATATTTTCCTAGGCAGTCACCCTGGACTTGGGGATGGGTTTAAGCAGAGCTATGGGCTCCCACTCTTTCTTTTCCCTAGATGAGAAAAGAGGCAGCACCTGGGACTTCTAGGCGTGGTATTCACAAAGGCCTTGACACTAAGTAACTTAAAAGAAGAGGGGAGTTGGTCTGGTCGATGCTTCTGGAAGCTGGTAGCTGTTGCTTCTAAGATGAAATTTGATAGTATTGAGAGATAAAGGTGACCCTTTTAGTCAGTGGCCTATAGAATGGGGTTATGGTGTTTTCTGATCTGGCAGTTCTAGAATTCTGGTGACTTCTTTTCCTTTTTCCTCCCTCTTCACATGTCATACACCACCTCATCTCATACTCTCACTGTCAGAGCTCAGCCTTCAAAAAATACTTGCACACATAAACAGAAACCCTCTGTTGGTGTTACTAATCTGCCAAGGAATCAGTTGTCATAGCAACAGCTGCCACACACACACTTTATCATTTGAGGTTCCCATCAGGTTTCCCACCCATCAAGGAGCCACAGCCAACATTGCTATTAAACAAACTATTAATATATTTTTATAACCTCTCTGGGCAGTTTTTAACTAAATTGTATTTGCTTCCACCATCAGGTATAATTAGTCATGCCCCATAAATATGGTGAAGTTCATGAAGAGGCTGATGGTATTGATTTGCCTTTAGTCTTGCTTGTTAGTGGATCCACTATGTGAGGGACACAGAGATTTGGGGCTTTTCTCTGAATACAACATGGGGTGCCTTAGTTTTATTTTCTGAGATTTTTGACATTTCATTGTCTTGGTTTTACTTTATGGTTTTAGCACACTCGTTTTTTAAGAACTAAGTAGGAGTGAAAGGCATAGGAGATTTGAGTACTTAATTATTAACCAAAAGTTTGGTATAATAATTAACCAACTAATCTGGACAATTACATAACATCCGCTTTCAAAGTCAGACCATGTGAACACTAAGAACCAAAGGGATTAGATACAAATGTTTTTCTTTGTTCAGATGCTTGGAAAAGTTGTAGGATTTATTTGAATTTAGTGTGTCAAATGAAAGTGTGGTCTTCTGAAACCAAATCCATACACGTTAGTCACCCTTAACGCGGGGCTGTGGAGGAAGGCAGTGGTCAGTGTGGTCTGGGGCCTTCAGCTGGCTGCTTTTTTTTTTTAACAATACAGAATTTTATTAAATATAAAAATTTAAATGAAATATGTATACATTTTATATTCTTTATTGCCATGCAGTCAGAATGAATTACATATCAGGCATAAAAGCTACAAACATTTAGATAACTGACATCTCTATAGAGAAATTGAAACATTTTTCTTTATTCTTTTTCTTTCCTCCTTTATTTATATATATTCGACATCAATTGTAGACCTTGTGGAATTCCCACCACCATTTCACCAGTGCATCATCACCTCAGTTCCTTGTGCTTTTATCTGCCCTCAACCCTCTCCCTTCCACCTCCCCACCAAGTGTCCCCAATTTGTCCTTGTCTTTTTGGTTTTTTGTGTGTTTTTATTATCATTATCATTATCATTATTATTATTGTTACTATTTTTTTCCTTGGTTGCTTATTTGGTTCCCTTATATTCCTCTTAGGAGTAAAACCATTCAGTATTTTCCTTTTGCCTTCTGACTTATTTCTAATTTATCTTTTTTGATTTCAGCTGGCTACTTCTTTTCCCTGCCCTGGTTGATCCCCACACACAAACATTGCAATGTTAGCGACTGCTATGGCTGTAGATAGGAATAGGGTGTAACCTCTTCAAAGTCAGCTTAAGATGTGCCTCCAAAGTTTTTCATTCTAACTCCCTCATTCTCTCAGGTCCCAGAGAAGCGCAGTAGGTGTGACACCAAGCCTGGCCGTATGCATGCCAGTTTCCAGCAGCAAGATTCAAGGCCCACTAAGCTTTAATTAAATGATATGTGTGTTGATTTAATGCATGTCATTTTATAATATGACAGTGTCTATCTTTGACAGTAAGTAGTATGGACTCTACAGTGATCATTGTTTTAATGATAATATACTAGTAGATGATATGAAAAGTCCTGCTTCCTCCCATGGTATTTGCCATACTTTGAATTACTTTTTAAGAAACTATCTCAAATTCAAAACCTCTTTGGGAGAGCTAATCTCCCATCCCATCTCTGCCCTCTGAAAAGAGTATTTTTTTTTATAGTTTGATTGCTTTTTTTTAACAAACAGCTAATTTTGTATATATTTACAAATAGTGATCTCCATTACATATAAATTACCAAGTTGGTGGGGGAGGGTAATGAATTGACAAATTTTATGTCCAGTTTTATAAATTCCTACCACCTTTTTATTCTTCCTATTGCTGTGACAACCAGTCATCTGTATCTACTCCTTAATAGTGCCTCATTTTAGCAGCACTATAGGCTCTTGCTTTTCATCTTAGGGCTTCTCTATATGTCAATGTAGGGTGCCGTGGTTGCTGACACAGGCTTTTCTAGAGTATCCCGAGTCTTCATAAAACTCATATTGTAAGCCATTTTCAGTTATATAATTCACTGACGTTTAGTACATTCATGATCTTGTACAACTGTGATCTATTTCCAGAATATTTTAGTCACCCTAAAAGAAAATCCCATAACTATTAAGTAGTGTAACTTACTCACCATGTACCCCAATCCCTGGAACCCATGGCTTTGCCCAGTGTAGATACTTCCTATAAATAGGAACACACAAATGGGTACCTTTTGTGTCTAACTTCTTTCATCAAGTGTGATATTTTCATGGTTGACCCCTGTTATAGTGTGTATCTGTAATTCATTCTTTTTTAATTCCTGAGTAACATCCATATGAAAATATGGATATATTCTTAGTCTTTGGGGACTGCTATTACAAAACACAATAGACTGTGTGGTTATAAGCAACAGAAATTTATTTTTCACAATTCTGGAGGCTGGAAATCTAAGATCAGGGTATCAACATGATTCAGTGAGAGCCCTTTTATGGTTGCAGACTTCTTTTTGTGCCTGTAATTGATAGAAGATGTTTGGGAGATTTCTTGATTCCATTCATGAGGGCTCTTTCTTAGGAACTGAGCACCTCTCAGGAGATCCCACCTCCTATTACTAGCACCTCCTAAAAAAACTAGCATAGTAGATGTGAAGTGATTTCAACATAAGAAGTAGATGTGAAGGATTTCAACATAAGAATTTAGGAGAACAGGGGCATTCAGAACATAGTATATACCACATGTGGTTTATCCATTCATCACCCATGATCCACATTAGGATTGATTCTTCTTCTGGCCCTTATGAATAGTATTGCTATGAACATTCTTATATAATTTTTGTTTGAATACCTGCTTTCAGTTCTTTGGGATATAGACCTAAGAGTAGAGCTGTGATCATATAATGATTCTATGTTTAACTTTTTGAGAAACTATCAATCTCTCTTCCACTATGGCTGTACCACTTTACATTCCTACCAGCAATGCCTGAGGATTTCAATTCTGTCCAACACTTATTGTCTGTTTGGGTGTTTATTTGTTTATTTATAACTAGCATAGTATATATACACAATGAAATATTATTCAGCAATCAAAAGATAAACTAGAGTCACTTGTAGAGACATGGATGGAGCTTAAAGGGACTATGCTCAGTGAAATAAGTCAGAAGGAAAAAAGAAAAATACTGGATGGTCTCACTTATAGGAGGAATATAGGGAATCGAGGCAAAAATAATAATAACATCAACAACAGAAACTACAACAAAACAAAGCAAATATAAACAGACAACTATAAAACAGACTTTCAGCAGGGAAGAGGGAGAGATTGGGGTCAGGCAGGGACAGGAAGAGCACAAGGGACTATGATGATGGTGCACAGGTGAATAGTGGTGGAAAATCTATGGGGACTACACCTAGAAAAGAAAGCAAACATTGTAAGAAAAAATAAATAAGAATTAAAAAAAAAACTAGCATAGTAGATGTGAAGTGGTATCTTGTGGTTTGAGATGGATTATTTTTAAGTTTTGGGTTTTTTTACTTAATTCATTTATTTGCTTGATTTCACTTATACAGTGTTTGTCTTTCTCCAGCCAACTCATTTCACTAAGAATAATATCCTGTGGTTTTCATAATACTACTTTTGTATGTGTATGTGGACTCAAATTATCGTGCTAGTGTTCTTAAGGCTGTCCTATTGCAAAACGACATGAAGAACCACATATACATACTCTCCACTAAGAGACAAATGTAATGGATCTTTTCTTTCATAGCCCCTGCTGTAGCTAAGCACTTTGTCCTGTGATCTGTCTGCAGGTAAACTGCTTGGTGACAGTCAGTTGCTAATTATCAATGAGGCCTCCAACCTCTAATTACTTTTTCTTTTCTTTTTTTTTGGTGTGTTTTAGGGATTTCATCTGGGTCATCCAAAATGCTTTTAAAACATATTGGATAATTGCACAGCCACCTGCCCAAGTGGGACATCCACACTCTGCTCCGCTGTCTTCTGATGACATTTTGACGACTTGGAGACCAAGTTACCCGCTGCTCATGATGAGTGATGAAAAGAGCCTTGGGGTGTCCCAAAAGTTGGTTTCACCTTCAAGGAGCACAAGTAGCTGCTCCTCCAAGCAGGGAAGTCGACAGGTAAAGTTTTACTAATGCAAATTTAAATCACCAAGAAATGTGGCCATTTACTTGGGAAACCCTTCGGTTCAGGAGCATTTGTTTTCAGTTCTATCTTAACTGTCAGATATATGTTAATTATGTGAAAAGAGTAAATTTCAGATAATTCCAATTTGTTAGTGCCTGCCAGATGGGAAGAACTGTATTTGGCTCTTTGCATTATTTTATTCCATTCTTGCAACTCTCTTCCAACATTGATATTAATATCCCTATTTTTTCTGTAAGGAAGCTGAGTCAGACCGACTGAGTTACTTGCCCAGGGATACACAGCCAGTAAGTGACAGCAAGAAACCAAAGTTCAGTCTGACTCAGGAACCCACATTTTGTTTTATACTGGACTAACCAAAACCAAAACCAAACAATCACTTTTCCAGTAATTATAATATCCTTCTGCCTCCTCTTCCTTCCCTCTACTAAACCTTTTATGGCAGCTTTTACCACAGAGTTCCCTGTTTGTGACTTTGAGGCTCACCTGCTTTCCTTTTCTAATGGATGAGAGAACTGAATGAACAGTGGTCAAAAGGAATTAAGTAGGAAAAAGAAAGAACTGAAACAAAGGACCAAGTAATTAATTCCTAAATAGTTGTCAGCTAATTATACGTTGTTTCTTGGTTTCCTTTCTAATAAATCTCTGCTGGCAGAATTTGCTGGTTTAGATCAATGGCAGTGAATGCATTATAATTCTTCCACTTTCAGTAGAGTAGAAAGAGTGGGCAGATGGGTTTACAACCAAAGTGGTTTCTGAACCTTTTCTGGAACCGCTGTCTGAGTGGGCATGGCCATGGGAAGCAATGGTCTAAGACTTGGCCCAGAGCCCTTCGCTCCAGATTTGGGAGCAACAGTCAAGTCACCTCCCATCTCAGACACGGCCACACACGTGGCACACACTGTCACAGGTCTCCATGGCTGGGTCAGGGAGCTTGCCACTCTACAATGCCTCTTCATCTCATTTGAATCTGCAACTGCAGACAAAGTACTTTTTGCTACAGGTCTGACATTTGGGGAGACTTCCAAGATCTCCTTTAGGAGTCAGGAAAAAGAACCTTTTCAGCACTGTCTTCACTTCCTTCTGGGACTTAAAATAAATGACTAAAATTAGTCCCTGGCTAATGCAACATGGCTCCCTGGGAGTTCTAGTTTCGTTAGAGTAACTATGTTCATGCTCTTTGAATATCATTCTACTTTGAACATGCTTTCCATGGGGTTATTTCTCTCCCTAAGCCAAAATTCTGGCTGGGATTAGAACTGAATATATTATCTTTCCCCTACCTTATGCTTTTAGGGAGTCTACTACTATGTCCTCCTTGGATAAAAGGAGGGAATACATTCATTTAAGCAGCAAGTTTTTATAATATCAGTAGGAACTGGAGCAGTACAGTGAATTTCTGCATAGATTACTACAAAACTTCTTTGGTGTTATTTGAAATTGATTGATTTGGTTTCACAGAGCATTCCCTGAGGTTATGTTGTAAAGAGCAAGAGGAATGTGTTTGAGTCCTCAGCTTTTTCTGACAGAGTAGTTGGTCATTCAGTCATTCATTCAACAAAAATTTGAGGCAACAAGTCTCATGACTCTTAGGGAAAATAGCCCTATCCAGCAGGCTCTTCTTGCTAAATATGGTCATGATCCTGAGTTTCCAACCTCTTCACTGGAAAGTGCAAGTTAAACACTTAAAAATTTTTTCATTCTATTTTTTCCCTTTAATTTATATATATTTGACATCAATTGTAATCCCCATGGATTCCCCATCACCATATCACCAGTGCACCATCACCTCAGTCCCCCGTGCTCCCATCTGCCCTCAACCCTCCCCCTCTTCCCTCCCCACCAAGTGTCCCCAATTTGTCCTTGTCTTTTCATTTTTGGTTTTTGTAAACACTTAAAATTTTAAGATTTCTATAATGGATTTAATTTATTTATTTATTTATTTTTTTATAATGAATTTAATTTAAGCAGTGCTAAAATATAACCGATGAAGATAAGCTGTGCAACAACTGACTTGTTTTTAAAGCTCCAGGTTAAAGTAGTTTTCAGGTTGTTTTGTTTGTTTTATTTCATCTGATGTAGATTTTACCGGCCATCTTTCTTAGTGCTGGTTTTTCTCACTTGCTTTGAAATTATGACTTAGCGCTTCATATCAAGGTTGCTTTCCTCACATTCTTTCTTTGTAATCACCTTGCCTGTGCAGGGATTCACTGTTACCTACTTCTCACTTCTGAAGATCATTGTCTGATGATAGGTCTTAGATTTGTAGCTAGGGGCTTTCACTCCATGACAATGAGATACTGTCCAAGATCCAGCACCAAACCATCACATAGCGTGACCCAAGTTCAGACTGTGAGGTTGTATCTGCCTCCTGCCCACTCCCTGAATAAGCAGGTTCTCAAAGCTCCCTTCTAGTGCATTTTGGGGCTTCTCCTCCACGTTCTTTAATTTTCAGCAGTGAGTCTAGGTCAGGCCCTAGCCCTTCCCAGAGATATTCTTACTCCCATCAGTTACAGAAGTAGGACTCCCGCATACCTCTGTCAATAGTAGGCTTTGCATTTATGTTTTATGTCTGATTCATGGAGATATCTAAACTTATTTTTAAATCGCACTAACCCCCCCCCCCCAATTCTGCATGTTTATAACTTGTATATTTTGTTATGTCTGGACTGGAGATAGTGTTAGAGAATTGGCACAAAATGTACAAATTTATAATCCTGGTTGAAAGACTTGATCTTAATAACCCATTTTTACTTAAAATTCTCATCCAGCATTGTCAGGTGACTGAGAGTCTCTGTGCTCCTGCCACACTGCCTCTGTTTCAGTTCCTTCCACTGAATTTACCCTTGTCTTTGTTTCTTGAATGGAACTTGAACTTTATCCTTCCTATCCCAGAGTCTACTCACATAAAATCTTAAGGCGCATCACATCTTTTTGCAGATACTCCCTTATTCATATAGCTATGCTAAAATAGCTTGCTTCCTTGAGGGAGAAAATGATTGAGACCTGGGTATTAATTGCGAGCTGTGTTTTCAATTTTATACTTGACATAAGACAGAGTTCATAACCCAGGGCCATAAAAACCCCAGGAGAAGAGTTCTATCATCTATTAACCTAAATACTGGACCGTGTGAGATTTTTTAGAATTGTATGCCTCACTTTGCCAGTATGGAAACAGCTGATAAATAAAATCTTATCATGATGTTTTTGGGAGGAAGGTATGATTAGCACTTCTATCCTCCAACCTTGGTTCTAGCCATTAGTTGCTTCTGGGACTTTACACTCTCTTAAGACTCAGCTTGCCAGTAAAATTAATTCACGGTCTTTTCTCATTGACTTAGTGTGAGGATTAAAACTAAAACACTTAACCCAGAGTTTGATTTATAGTAAGTATGAAGTAAATATTAGCACCCATTTTTATTGTGCATTAGGGAGGATAAATTGAAGTTAACGTTAACTTGAGCTTCATCTATTTGTGGAAGGACTAAATGTTCATAGTGAATAGTTCTACTTTTTGTCCCAGAACCTTTTGCAGATAAGACAATGTGCATCTACCTACTTACATATTATAGTATATGCATCTACCTATTATATATATATAGTATGCTTTCATGGGCTTATATATAATATATATAAATATCTATAAGTGTATAGATATACTTTGAAAATGAAAGATACTTTAGTCACAGTGACAAAATATTTTTAGGGATGGATGTAATAAAATTTTAATAATTGGGCTGCATTTGATATCTTTAATATCTGGCATAAATTATACTTGTAACAAATGAAAAATGTCAGCAAATTTTTAGACTGTTCTGCTGGGTCTTGTCCTAGCATCAGTGTGTTTCTCTGCCCCACCCCCAGACCCTCTAGCCAGTACCAGTCTGAGTTGGTACTTGCTTAGAGTGTTGTATTCTGAAAGATTCTGCAGTGGGGTCCTGGTGCAGTGAGAGAGTACCGTGTTTTTTGGCACAGGCAGGATGAATGGTAATCTGGGCTCCACATTTCCATTGCTTAGTGATATTGGAGAGCTGAGACCAAGAGTTCTCTTCTGTACTCTTTTTTTTTTTTTAAAGATTTTACTTATTTACGCATACAAGAGCTGGGGTACAGGCCAGAGGCGGTGGGTGAGAGGATTCACCAGGGAGTGGGGAGCAGAACAAGCAGATGGACTGACATACAATGCTGAGGGGAGTAGTGGGCAAGGCAGGAGGGGTTTCCTGCACTATGTGGTTCCCCTTCCTGGCCAGGAATCGATCTTACTGGTGCTGCAGTGGCTGCAGAAAGCTCCACAGTGCGGTGCTCAACCCCTTGCGCCACCAAGGAGGCCCCGCAGTGCTTTACTTTTAAATGGTTGCTGCTAGATAAAATGAAGCCTAAGGATGACTCTTCATTGTGAATGTCACTGGTGACACAGAGTGGTTTTCTTGGAGTGGTGGATGTGGAGCGTTGATTAGAGTCAATTCGTGAGAGAATAGTAACAGAGGAGGAGGTTACTAAGTCCCTAGACAGGACTTGAGAGAAGCTTCACAAATGTTTTGTTTTGGGAGTCCTGGGCTTGGCTAATGCTGTGCTTAACACTGGCCTCTCACCCCACATGGATAACTTTCTTTTGATTCATTCATTGGTTGATGGAGTGTATGCTTCTTTGAGTACTAGATCCTATTTACACATCCTTTTAACTCTCCAGGCACCTAGCCTAGGGCTTTCTTAGCCCTTGGCAGATGCAAATGATTAGATTGAATTTACTGAAAGGTCAGAGCAAATATCCCTGCACTAGAGCAGGTTAGAGGTGTGTGTGTGGAGGGGGGGTGGGGTGGGATGGGTACAAAAAGCCCATACATTTCTCAGTTTCCTCACTCCGGTGACTTATTGTGAGGATATTAAAAAATGAACAGAGCCCTCTCTGATGAGTTTCTTTTGGCAAATGTTGAAATTCCTAAATGCTTTCTATACCTGTGGCCCTGAATTGGAAAGGATAGAACAAAAGTATAGACCGGCTTTGATGAAACTCACCTGTATTCATGTTGGCTCTGCCTTTTGCTAGCTGGGTGACCGTGCCATACTATTTAAAACCTCAGGGTCTCGATTTTTTTTAGCTGTTAAGTTGATAAGTGTGCTTACTTTTAAGAACTACATGAAATAATAAATAGAAAGGACCTAGGCTGACTCATGGCATACATTTGATAAAAATGGATTAAATGAATGAATGAATAGGCATGTGGTTTAAGCAAGAAATATTAGTATGCACAAAACTCTGTGGATATTAAGTAGGTTAAGGGATATCTAAGTGGGAGAGAGGATTGCTATTTCAAAACTTGCAAATATGAGTAATTACAGTTTCCTCTTGTCTTTTTCCCACTGCCCCCATACATTTCCTGCCTGGAATTTTCAAAGTAACACATTACAGAAGCCAAATTGAGTTAGCTAAAGATGAATGACTAGGGTTTATATGACCTAAGTTCTACTTCTTTAACCAATATGTAATGAGAACCTGTTCTTAAAAGATCCTGGCGGGGAGACGGGAAGCTATAAAGGAGGGAACAGCTGAACAGAGCACTACCGATAAGAGATCAGCTCTGGGAAGCCTATGGATTGTAAAGAGAGCAGTGGTCTCTTTTCATGTGTGTTGCTAGCATATGCCATGTAAGTCAGCAATCAAAAAGTGAGTCCCGCTAAAACAATTGACCGGTGCTTTCTCATGACTGCAGGAGAGTTGAAATGGAGAGATCTATAGCTAGGTAGGCCTCCATACAAATACGCAGTCACCCTCCTGGCCCTGGTCTAAACTAAGGTGGCTTTGAGCTCTCCAGGGTCACCTGGTGAGGGTTTATTTATGCAGACTATTAGATTATGCTGCTCTCCAGGGAACAGGATGGCTGGGCTCAGTGCCAGACCCTAGAAGACCTTAGAACTCAATGGGAGAGATTTTGCCAAGAAGTGAAAAGTGAGTTGAAGTTATAACGCTCTGTTGTTATTCCAGCTGTCCAGACAGGTGGGTGTTGACAATGCTTAGTCTTATTTGTTTATTTTAACTCATCATATCTTTAGAGACACTGAGATTTACAGCTACCTTTTGCAAATATTGGCTCTATAAATACCACCAGTCGGGAAGGAGGGCTTTTGGAATGTCATGATTGTGTCACACTGTTCTCTGGTGGTCACCAAATAGGGGAGGCAACCAGCAGGAACTTGGATGGCCTGATTTCATATCTTTGGCTGTTTATAAACTATTTGACCTTGAGCAAGTTACTTAACCCCTCTGTCCTTGGTTTCTTATAAAGCTGTACCAATTCGTTGGAAGAGAGCCTGCACGCTGTAAGTGCTACATGTTCGATGCATAAGCCATTCACCTTCCCAAAGCAGGAGTCCTCAAGCAGTACCACAAGGTGACTGCTTCCCTCTCTGTCCTTTCAGCTCTGTGGTGTGTGGTACGAGGCAGTCAGACAACTGGACTACTATCTGTACTGCTCTGAGGGGGAATCAGCAAGGGAGGGTAGAAGTTCACAACCCAACCATAGCATCTTTTTAGCTCATGATGTCCTTTCCTACTATCCTTTGGAATTTCAAGACAAGCCATCAGCCATGTTGTTTTCTATGCTTTAGAAAGGAAATATGGAGCAGGGATATTAACTGACATGCTTGGCGCCACTTGGCTAATACATGGCGGGGATCAGGCGACCATCTACGTGGAGAATGGTGGAAGCTTCCCTTAGAAGTTCATTAAGTTCCATGCAGCTTATCAACAAAAGATTGCTATTTAAACAAACCTCCACATGTTGATTCCACCACAAACAGAGGGATGAAAATACATGGATGGGGCAGTGGCGCAGTGGGTTAAGCAACACTATGAAGCAAACGGCAGCCACTGCAGCACGAGTTCAATCCCTTTGCCAGCCAAGGAGAGACCCACATGGTGAAGCAGACCTCTCCTGCCTCTCCCGCTGCTCCCCTCAGCAGTATATTTCAGTCAATCCTCCTGTTTTGTTCCCCCCTCTGTCTCTGGTGACTTCTCTCACCCCCTGCACCTCTGGCCTATGTCTCAGTTCTTGTATGTGTAAATAAATACATCTTAAAAAAAATTTGAAGAAAATAAATTTTTTTCATGGCTGGCATTGATAATAGTGCAGGACCTAAAACAGCAAAATCCTATTCCCACTTGTTGAGAATACAATTTAACTGACTGTGCAGTTGCTGGAATTTTCTCTAGGAGTTACAGAAACAGATGTGAACTGAAATGACTCAACAGTTTTTCCCTAGGGAAACGTACGGTCAAGTACTTCAATGATATGATGATATTATTATGGAGGCTGAGAAATGACAGTTTAAAAGCTGGGACAATGACAAAACTGAACACTTCCCTCGAGTATTCTCACAGCTCTCTGTGGACCTTTAAACCCCAGCCCTACCCTCAAGTTCAGCTGTCTCTCCCTCAACACCTTTTCATGAACCATATCACAACCAAAGTCTCCTCTGTTCCCTCAAGATGGGTCACATTCCTGTCACCGTCTCTGGCTTAATTGTCCTTCTTGAGTGGCTCAGTGGTGCACCCAACATATGGCCACATCCTAATCCTGATTACGGTACCTTATTTGGGAAAAGGGTCTTTGCAGATTTGATGAATTTAAGACTCTTGAGATGAGGAGATGATCCGTAATTATACAGGTTGACCCTAAATTCATTGACCACTGCCCATTAAGAAATAGATGGAGGAAAAGACAGACATGGAGAAGAAAACAATGTGAAAATGGAGCCAGAGATTGGAGTGAACATGGCTATAGGCCAAGGGGATACCAATAACCTCCAGAAACTGGAAGGAGTAAGAAATGCTCATATGGATTAAATATTTGTGTTCTCATCGGACAAGGGTCTGATCACAAAGATGTACAGAGAACTCATAAGACTCAAGAAAAACAAAGTAAAAAACCCAATCAAAAAATGGGCAGAAGAGCTTGAAAGACACTTCTCCAACGAGGACATGCACTTGGCCAACAGACACATGAGAAAAATGCTCAACATCCCTCATAATCAGGGAAATGCAAATTAAAACCACAATGAGGTATCCCCTTACACCGGTAAGAATGGCACATATTAAAAAACCAACAACGACAAATTTTGGAGAAAAAGGAACTCTAGTACACTGCTGGTGGGAATGCAAGTTAGTCCAACCACTATGGAAGGCCGTATGGAGGTTTCTCAATCTACTAAAAATAGAAATACTATATGACCCAGCAATTCCAATCCTAGGGATCTACCCAAAGGACACAAAAACACTGATCCAAAAGAATACCTGTACCCCCATGTTTATTGCAGCACTATTTATAATTGGCAAGACCTGGAAACAACCCAAATGCCCAAAAGTAGAGGACTGGACCAAGAAAATGTGGTACCTATATACAATGGAATACTATTCAGCAATCAAAAATTATAAATTAGGGCCATTTATAGATACATGGATGGAGCTAGAAGGAATTATGCTCAGTGAAACAAGCCTGAAGGCAGGAGAAAAATACTGGATGGCTTCACTTTTAGGAGGAATGTAAAGGAAAATCAATACAAAAAATAATAATAAGAGAGAGCTCTAGGAAATGAGCAATTACAGCTGAAAACAAACAAGCAAAAGACAAACAAACCAAAAACACAACAAGGACAAAAGGTCAAAGATAAACTAAAGGGATCACTGGGAGTGTGGAGGGGGGCAGAGACAAGGGATGGAGGTGATGGTGCACGGGTGAAATGTGGTGGGAATTCCCTGGGGACTACAAATGATGTCAACTATAATTAATTAATCTAAAATAAATAAATACACTAGTTATTAGAGGAAAAAGAGTCTGTGTTCTCCCAGATTCATATATTGAAGCCCTGACCCTCACTGTGATCCTGTTCAGAGACGTAACCTTGAGAGGTTGTGAAGTTTCAGTCTTGAGGGTGGTACCCATATAACGGGAAGAGACCTTAGAAGAGGAATGACATCAGAGCTCTCTCCATGAAAACTCATGGAAAAAAGTCCACGCGAGCACATAGCAAAGACGCAGATGTCCTAAGGCCAGGAAACAGGTTTTTGTGAGAAACAGGGCCCATCAGCACCCTGGGCTCCCCTTTGTCTACTCATGTGGGGGATTTTGTTACAGCGGCTCAAACAAGCAGATTCTCTCCTAGAGCCACTAGAATGTGGGTGGCATTGCGAACACCGTGATGTTGGACATTTGGTCTCCAGGACTGTGAAAGGATACATTTCTGTTGCTTTAAGCCACCAAGTTTGTGGCACTTCATCAGCGGATCATCACGAAACTAATACGTTCTGTTTCTCACTCTGTCAGTTTTTCTGCAAATGCCCTCAGCTCAGGTCCTTCCCCTAAGGTGACTCACAAGCCAGTGGTGATTATACCGGCCTACAAAGGAGTCCCCAGCGGGCCTGCTGGAATTGTATTCCGGCGATATTCCAGCCTGTCTGGAAATGCCATTCTTCATCTACAGGTTTTCAAACTTGTGATGTCTTTTTTTTTTTTTATTTACTTGTGCATACAAGAGCTGGGGTACAGGCCAGAGTCGCAGGAGGTAAGAGGATTCACCAGAGACGTGGGGAGCAGAAGAGGCAGGCGAGGCAGGAGAGGTCTGCTGTGCCATGCGGGTCCCCTCCGCGGCCAGGGATTGAACTTGCACTGCTGTGCCGTGGATGCTTCACAGTGAGGTGCTCAACTCACTGTGCCACCAGGGAGGCCCCTGATGTCTTTATTTTTAATGAATATTAAGTTCTTGAAGCCAGTTCTGCTATCACATCCCTGCATCTCTAGTATTTGTTTGTAATCCTTACACCTCTGAGTAGGGACTATTCTATTAAACTAGAAGCTCAATTGTGAGCTGGAATATAGCCTGCTTATCACTAAAATCATTCTTCCTTTGATTCACAGGGATCTCTAGGATCCTAACCTATCCATAAGTTCTCATTATGATAACTAGTTGTTCTTGTATAGAAAAGAAAATCACTAGATGATTTGGATCAGGGAAAAAAGTTTATTGTGTTAAACTAATGCCACATAATTCTGAGATTCTAAATCATATATGCATTAAGTTGCCAGATTGTGTTTCTACTTTAATTGCAAATTTCAATTAACTCTGAAAAAATAGTTTTGAGCACACTATAAGAGAAAACACTGTTATCAACTAGGTCCATCTAACAACAAATTGGGTTTTCTTAAGGAGATGTGAATGCCCTGTATTTGGAGTGTGAAAAACTTATATCTGAATACAGTCTGTGATTCTCTCCAGGGCCCAGAAACAAAAGGGCAAAGATCTACAATATGCTAAAGTAAATGTGATTTAAAAAAAAAAACAAAAACACCACATATAAAAAAGCTAAAATACAGCTTTCTAATTTATCCAAAAATAGAACCTTCCTCTTTGCTGTTTTTTGGTAAGGCTTTTGGGGGGTTCTTGGAATGCTTAGATATTTTTTAGTATAATGTCATACTATTCCCAGACCCCAAAAATAACCTGCAAAATCATTCCAGTTGGGAATGTTCTACTTCCAGATAGCAGGGAAAACTGTATTAAAATAGTGCTGGAAGGGTTAAAATGAAGAACAAGAGTCTCCCCACCTTCACTCTTTTCTAGGTGAAGGTTTTACAGGACAGGGAGAGGGGTACCCGAGAACCCCCAAACCTGCCCACTCTAAATAGGTTCTGCCATCCACCACATCAAAACAAAACATATAAGACCTTTAATGGAAAGGAACTTTAATACAATTAGTAAGCAATACAAAAAAGACAAAGAATATGGTTACCAAATCAAGCATCCAAAGTGACCCATCCCCTCGAGGGTAAAAGTCCAACCAAACAGGATTGGCCCAAAGCAAGGCCCCAAAGCCTCCCACAGTCTAAAGGATCTTTCAGTAGAGACCCATAGAAAAAGGGTCAGCAAGAGTCAGACAAGCCTGGGAGGGAAAGAGCAAAATCAAAATCAAGATAAAAGCTGCCATTGTTAATCTCCCTGCAGGTCTCTCACCTGCATCTGTTCCAACCAGTCCAGGACCAAGAGGCAAGCACAGTTTCTTCACATGTCCCTCTGCTCCACGTGCCTCCTCCAGGTCCCCTTGCTGCTCTCCATCCTGCTTCCTTCTTCTCCAGTCTCCTCTCCAGCTTCTTCTCTTCCTTGCTCAGCTCCAACCTTCTTTGAGTGGGGCAGGGATCCTGGAACTTCCTCTTTTCCTGGGGAGCACCCTGTTACAAAGGCTCACAGGGGAGTCTGTATTGGGATTTTCCCAGTCATCACATGGCAGTTGCCTGCTGTGGCCAGTTAGCCCAGGCTCTCCTCCACAGAGCTGCCCAGTCACTGTGCAAACAGGGTGATTCTTAGAGAGGAGCAGTAGAAAGGCCACTGCGTGGGAATCAAAAGACCTAGGTCCTGGTCTTTGGAATGCCTGCGCTCATTTTTGTGGCTCTTTGAAAATTATTCAGCTTAGATTCACCATCTCTAAAAGGTAGGAGCTGGGTACAGAAGTTCCACATTCTCTTTCAGAGTCTGAATTAAAAGAAATATTCCCTGACTATATGGGGCAAAACAAATGATTACAGTGTACCTTGAAAAGAACTCCAGGAGAGACTCGAGTCCTTTGGCACGGGGGTATCCTGTCACCATTGGCGGGACGCAGCATGTTGGGCTCCAGCATGTGCTGTCAGAGTGAGCGAGACCTGCTCTGTGTGGGCGAGGCGTGCTGCCGGCCGGCCACGGGCGGGCGGGCTCTGTGCTTGGTACCTGTGCTGGGGGAAAGTCGTGCTGAAGGGATTGCACAAATAGGGTGACCTACAGTATCCCACTCCAGACCTACGGTATCCAAGATCTACAAATCCTGTAAAGCCATCATCTTCGAAGAGTGGATCACTGGGACCTGAGGGTGGAGTTAAGCAGCCAGGCTGGGTACAAAACCAGACCTGGGGGTTTGGAGGGGCTCTCTTGGTTCAGAGCCGGCTCTCAGTGTGCTGTTGGGTTCCAGCTCGGAGGAACTGGTAGGACATTTATGGATTTGTTTCCCTCTCTTCTCCTTGTATTATTCATTATTTCCCCTTCTTTTGTAAATAAAGCCCTTTATTAACCTTTGTTGGGTGTGCCCGCAGTTGGGGCTTATTATAAAGCCTTTTGAGTATGTGGGTGAAGACCCAGTCAGGCAAACCTATTTTATATCAAGGTTACCCTGTAACACCTGCAGGTGACCCTGTGAACACTGAGTAGAGGGGGGTCTGTCTGGCCTCTAGACTCAGCCACCGATGGGACCTACTGTCACAGGGCAACTTTAATATAAAATGGGTTTACTTGACTGGGTTTTTACTTGCGCGCTTGAAAGGCACTGACGATAAGCACCAACTGCAGGCACACGCAACAAAGGTTAATAAAGGGTTTTATTTTACAAAATAAGGGGAAATAAAGTAGTAATAACCTAAGGAGAAGAGAGGGATACAAATCCGTAAATATTTTACCAGATCCTCCGAGCTGGATCCTAATGGCGCATTGAGAGCTGGCTTTGAACCAAGGGAGATGGCTTCAAAGGAAGAGAGCTCCCAAGGTTTACCTCTCTGGTTTTATACCTCAACCTGGCTGCTTAACTTCACCCTCAGGTCCCAGTGATCCGCTCTTTGATCATTATTTTATTGGATTTGTGGTTCTGGAATACTGGTGGTTTGGAGTAGGGGTTAGAGTCCATAAATTTATTTGTGTTACTCATTTAGGATGACCTTTCCCCCTAACACTACCATTTAATAGTTTGTGATTTGGGGCAAATTATTTTCAAATGAAGATAATAGTATTTTCATTCTTGAATCATTGTGAGGCACACAGAAGGTATTCAATTAAAAATTTGTCACCTTTACTACTGTATTCACTGTTGCAAGGGCAGCTACAAACTCTCCCCTCCCCACCGCCGTCTCCAGTGGGGCTGCGCGACCTCTGTGGAATGACCTTTATGGGCTGGGCGTCTCTATTTTTAAGTGGTGGCTTCAGTTCTTCAGAGCAGAACATTACAGAGAGGAAAATGCATAGAAGATGGTGTCCGTACCCTTAACAGGCTTGCATGGGACTAGGGGATATTGAACAAATATTGATGTCCTATAAATCCATTTAAGGAACCTAAAAAGATGCCAATGTAATTACAGCCATAGGGACTGAGCAAGTAATTGGCAAGGTTGAAATAATCGTTATATGTGTATTAAATGTTTTTATTAAATCTATTTCAATTATAAATCCATCTGTGGTCTACACCATGGGAAAGAATTCTTCTCTTGCTTGGAAAGCCAAGGCGGGAACGAGCTCAGGTGGAACCACCAATAAAGCTGGGGTCTCATGTCTCTCCCCGTTGTGTTGCCTGGATCAGCACCTGCTACTGATCCTCCTTGCCTTTCCCTCACCTCTCGTGCTTTCTCAAGGGCTCACCCTGAAGACTGAGTGCCTATTTTCCCATCGCCCAGGTAGTTAAGGCACCAGTGCTTTCAGTCTGTAACTAGCCAAGTAATTAAACTCAATGAGTCATGTGGCTTTTGGCTTCCCCACCCCTGCTGTGGGGCTGTGAGCTGTGCCTCGTATGTGAAGGGCGTAGCTGGTAGCTGGTAAGTCGTGACAGCTGCTCCCCACATGCCCTTCAGGCTTCATCTCCTTTTCTCGTTAACCTTTCACTTAGATCCTACGACTGGAGATTATACCTGAGGTGAAGCTAATGCTATTGGGTTTTTTTGTTAGTTTTCTTGTGTTTCAGGAGACTTTGCCAGCCAGTACTTTATTATATGGTCAAGACACTTAACACAAGGTCCACCATTGGAGGGGCAGGAAGGCACGGGCAGGTTCTCTATGATCTGGGCAAGACGGGTAAGGGAGGAGTCCTGGAGCCCTCGGTGGCTTTTTCAGGCTTTTATTGATCTTTCTACATGATTTGTGGTGTGGTAACCAGGTATGCATACGTGGCAGGGAGGCGGGGGACCAGGAAGCTGGCTTAGCCCCGGCAAATCTCCACTACCCCGGCTCTACTGCTGCCGCTGCCACTGCTGCTACTTCTACTGAACTCTTATCTGCTTCTGCTGCTGTCTCTGCTGCTGGCGGCCCCGTGATGCCGTCCCTGTATGCCCAGTGTCTCAGCCCAGGTGTGCCCACCCATGCATGCCCACACCCACTCCAGGTGCTGCCATCAGGCATGTTTCTAGGTCCTCAGGGGTCTATTATTGACGCTAATGTCGGGAGGGCAGAAAAACCTGATGACTTCATGTACCCTGCACCATCTTACCGCATGTTTACGTGGCCAGTGCAGTGCTGCTGTGAGCGCCATGCCATGAACAGATCTCTATGGTGACGCGTCTTGCCTCGTGGAAATGTTATACCCGTCTAATGTGACATGAGTTTGTAAGGGATCCCACAGCTCATTTATTCTGACCCCCTTCCTAGTGTAGGATTCCTCTCTGCAGCACCTCTGTTAGCTGCTACATTAACATTCCAGTGGCTAGGGAATTAGCCCTTTCACAGAGCAGCCCAGGTCATTTTTGTCATTTTTCATAGCACTAACTGTTAGGTAATCAGACAATCCATCATTTGTACAGAGCAGGAATACTGGGTCTTATAGCTTCCGTCTACTGGTCCTTATTTTGCTCAGGGCAAAAAAAAAATTTTGCCCTGAGCAAAATAAGGAGCCAAATCCCAGTTCTCTAAGAATGGAGGCTCCAAGTAGCCTCCTAGAATGTGGCTACTCTACGAGGGCTGGTGTCCTAGTGGCAGCAACCTTATCTGCAGAGGGAAAAGGCCAGGCCACATGCCACACTCAACAAACCCAAATCTGCATTTTCATAAGATTTTCAATGACTGATATGCACATTGCACTACGTTTTGAGAAACAACACTAGGTCACGTATACAACCACACACACACACACACACACACACTATTTGACCTTTTATTTGTGATTCCTATCAGACTGCTGGTGTTTAGAAAAATCTTCAATAAGGAAGAAACAATTAACAGGAAGCAACAACTCCCAACTCTGTGATTGAAAAATCCCACCAGAATTTAGTTGTGATACATCAGAAAAATCAGTCACTTTATTAACTAAAACTCTAATGGCATGTATTTCCATACGTCTGGGGGCTTTAGAAGATCACAAATACCTTTTAAAATCATTAAAGATACATTAAGTTATGCGCCACGCTTTTAATGTAGGGTATACTGCCTCGTGATTTTTAAAAACTAGACTTAATTATCAATCAAAACAACCCACTCTCCGACTCACGCCAGACAGGCAGCCACACAACTTCCTCCAACAACACGGCTCAGCTGCTGAACGTCTGAAAGTTGAGGTTGTTTTCTTCTTCTGACACCTCTCCATGAGCCGTGACTGAGAGCCAGCGCTGGAAAGGTGCAAAGAAGATGTTCACTATTGAAACAGCTGTGCCGAAGGGAAATGCTTTCAACTCCTGCACTCAGCAATATGGAAATGAACTCTGCCAACTCATGAGCATGAATAAATGCTTAGCTGCCTTTCCAACCACAAAGCAGCTTTCTATATTTGGCACTTTTTAGACATTCAGTAAAACAGACTGAATTTAATGCTGGATGACAGTGCCAGACTGTCTTCAGTTAAAGTCAACCGAAAACTTCAGAAGGCTGCTTCCCCTAGACCCGGGCATGTTTTCCTCTCCAGCAGATGTTCATGGTGAGCTTTGAGCCTGCTACCCTCTGGGTGGGCCAGCAGCCCAGCTGTGTTGGGGCTAAGTCAGCAGGGCCTCCTCACCCCAGATGCACCCTGTACTATTTATCTCAGGACATTCAGCTCAAGGTGCATGTCCTACTTCAGGGTCACCAGGTATGTGAAGCTTGGAGGAGCCACTCCCTGACACCCAGTGCCTTTAAGGGAAACTGATATCTGAATGTCCATTCTTTTCCATCCCAAGAACCAATTCACGACATTCCAGTCCATGTGTGATTAAAGTCCTCTCCCCAAAGGCTCTGTGGGGCTCTCTATGTCATCCTCACTTCCTCATTCCTCAGAGGAATTCCTTTGATAGACATTTGCTTAGGGCTGTGTAGGGTAAATGGCTTTTCCGCCCTCCCGCCATTGGTGTCAACCATGAACACCTGCAGTGCTTCATGCATGCCTAATGGGCACGCACAAGTGGGCGCACCTGGGCTGAGACATGGGCGTATAAGGGTGGCATCACGAGTACTCCAGCAGAGAAGGAGAGAGCATAAGCACCAGAGAGAGATGAGAAAATAACAGCAGCAGCAGCAGCAGCCACCGCCACAGCTGCTGAGAGTAAGCATGCGCCAGGGGCTAGGAGGCCTGCCAGCCTTGTACCTGGTCGCCTCTGATATAATGATGTAACTAAAGCCTCAAAAAGCCACCGAGGGCTCCAGGACTCCTCCTTGACCCGTCTGCCAGAATCACTGAGAACCTGCCCGGTGCTCTCCTGCCACCGCAGGCTGCTGTGTTTCCAGTGGCCCTCAGAATCCACATTCTAGTTAGGGAAACATGATACAAGTGAGGTCTGTGTAAGTGCTGAAAAGAGAATTTCTGTCTCAAGGAGGCAGCTTGGGGCTAAAAGAGAATTCACTGCACTGGGAATTATATGCGCAGACATTCCAGACATAAAAAATGAATTAGTAAAGACAAGGCAGCATTCAGATGCACAGGCTGACTTCCTGCCAGTTCAGTGGGCTACAGGGTAGGAGACCTGGAGCTCTGGGCCCCTCCCAGCCCTCACTCACTGTCTATAACCTCTGCCGATTGCTGCAGAGTCTTGGTCCCTCCCAGGGCTATCCACCAGCATCCCCTGCCCTGTGGCATTTACTCCTGGCTCATCATAAGATACTGAAATTACAGTACGATAGACAACATGCTCTTAAATGTCGCATAATGATTAAAGGTGGAGGTTCTGCAGTCAGGTGGCTTTATAGTGCTGAGGAAGTTACCTAATTCTCTTTTTAAGGTTCCACATTCAAAACATAAGGATATAGGAGGGCAAAACCCCTCCCCACCCCCAGTTGAGAATCACTTATATGTATTGACATTGTAATAACCTTGACTGAGGGCACTTGAGATGGAGCAATTTAATGTTTTTAATGCAATTAAAAACAACCCTGGATGTGAAGGTATAAATAGACATGTGAAAGGCAAGGGCAGATAAAAACCTGACTGTGCTGAGAGGTCCCTGCTGAATTAGAATTAATAGAGGGCCCTCATTAAATGCCTCTTAAAGTGTGTAGACAACACATTTGAGGCATTTGAGGTGTTTGTGGACTCCACACCAGAAAGGTCTAGAGTCTCAGTTCTCTGCAGAAGGATAGAAACCAGAAACTCTCCAGGCTGATCCCTCAAGCTCTGTGTTGCCAGTCTCCTGAGGCTTGCGGAGAAGATTGTAACCTTCCCCACTTTAGTGTCGGTTGAAATGTATTCTTTTATTTTTGCCATTTGGACAAAAATAAACTCATATTGTGGTCATATGCAAAAAATAAATAAATAATAAATAGAAGACATTTCATCCCAAATAAAAAATCAGATACTCTTATCTCCCCCCTCATAGGATTGTGCTACCTGACAGATAATAGATGCCTAGTAATGTTAGCTATTATAATTGTTTTATTAATTTGAGTGACATATTTATTCATATCTACTATGCACCACTAAATAGCAAGATGGAAAAGGCCCCTGCCTTTGAGATAGAAATTGTTCGCTAATCATTTTATCATTATTGCTTTGACTGATATATTTACATACTGTTTCAGTGACTCTACTGGATATTTCCTGAGGTACTGTGTTTTTGTGTTTTAAATAACAGGGCATGGAAGCACTGATACAGCTTTTCAGCTTTCTGTTAACCCACTATACAGGGCCATTTACTTGGTTTGAGAACTTTATTTTCTTGGTTTGAGACCTCAACAATGAATTAACCCAGGAGAACTCATTTGTTTCCAACTATATGCTTAGTTCTTTGCTGGGGTTCTAAGCAAGTTGAAAATATAGTCAATAACTCTTTGGAGAGAAAAGATCAAAGATTTGGGGATAAAAATGAAAAGAAATTAATGATTTAATGAAACACTAAATTTTAATCTGGTAATTGACAGTGATTCTATAATTTACAGGAATTTATTATTAATAAAGTTTGGATAACTTAGGAATTTTGTAAGAGGAAGTAGAAAGTGAACTAAAATCTTGAAAGATTTGCATGGCTAGAAAAGATTAAGAGAAGTTTCTGGGAGGTTGGAACAATATATGGAAGTGGAAATGAAGATAAACATTACACTCTGTTCACTTTATGTTGTGTGGATAGGACATAATGGGACCCCATTAATGATTATGTAAATGGGAATCTCAGGAGACTAAGTTTGATGAGAACCTGGGTTAGGTTGGTGGCAGGGGAACAGAGAGGAAGGAATGGAAAAGATTCACATTTTGAAGAAGTTAATAGGATTTACTTACAGGGAAGTAACCAAACCTTTACAGTTTCAAAGTGATTTCTAGACCCTAAGTCCTGCGTGGAATTCCTTTTCAAAGAATCTGCCAGCTTTAGCCACAGTTCTTTCCCCTTGTCATACCAATGTTGTTATGATGGCCAATATTTTAATGATCCCTCTACTCTCCTCAGATGAAATTCATTACTAATTCCGTATATTTTCTTACATAATTTTGAAAATATCAACATAATGCTTTATTGTAATTTAAAGGAAATTTCAAAGAAAGGAGTTGATGCTAAATATATCCATATATAAAAGCCCAGACACGACCACAGCAGAGTAGTCACATGTGCGGGCATCAATCCAGACCTGTAAAGGTATGTGGTGTTAATAACTTACAGAGGACAGGTAGCATACCCTCCAGATGTGGTTCTCCAAAGTGGTAGGTGACACTTGGTAAAGTTCCAAGCAGAACAACGTACCAGCTTCCCTAAGTTATTCAGTAGATGAATTCCCAGGAATTCACAACAGAGTATATAAAAACCATGCAAAACTACTTTGTTATGTATGTGATACAAAGTTAAGCTCTCTGCTCAAGAAAATATAAATCGGTTTCATCTACAAAAATGTCTGTTAGCACTTCGGAAAGTCTTGCAGGATGTGGGATCACTTTTCCATTGTGCAAGACTGAGGCAACGCTGAACATCTTATATCCCTGACTCCCAGTCATTTGATGCCAGTGATACCCGCATCACTGTGACAACCAAGAGTGTCTACACATCCACAACCTCCACTGGAGCAGCACCCTCCATCCTGAGAACTACTGGATGTTGGTTCTCAGGTTTTAGCCATGTGACCCAACGGTGGTGACAGCCTGGAGAGCTGGGAGGGGGAGGCTCTGGTTGTGTCAGCCTAGAAAAGTGTTGGCTGCAGTGTTTTCTTCTTCAGAGAGAGGCTTCAGTTTCTTCTATACTTCAAATTTGGCTTTTCCTTCCTGGTAACAATTTCAAGTTCTGAGCCCAGGTAGAAGATAGAATGAGGGGGAAAAGATGCTTTTTTTTTTTTTTAGGACTAATATAAACTTTTTTTGGCCTCTTTGCCTTAAGAACCAACAAACCCACTCTACTTCTCTGCGCTGTTGGCTCAAGGAAGTGATGTACTTTGTCTCAAGAGGTCAGGAAAAATCTAGTTCTAACATGCATCCTTGAAACATTTTGAAACTTAATTCTTCTTTTCTTTAAATTACAGGTCTGATCTCATTCAATTTTTTTTCAATCTTGTAAAGTATGTAATAATATCTAATCCATCTTGGCATTTGCATTTTACACAACTGGATTTACTGGGCAGGTGTACCTGATTGTCTAGTATTAGCACTCTGCATGTTGCCTTCTGCTTAGGAGACTTAAAACAAACAATTCAAAAGTGCCTGATTCCCTGAGAGTACTTTCCAGAAGATTTTCATTTAAACATGATGCTATTCACACCCCCTTCTTTCACAGATATAAATGTGCTGTATTTACTTTGTAAGCAGTCATTTGGCCCAACGATATTGAATACACCACTTATGACTGCCAGTTTATGATATTCCTAGAGCATGAGTCTGTTTTCAATCTTATTCCAGGAAACAGTTGATCCGTTTGACCATCAAATGCATACTAGTCACAGGACAAGTTAGGCACTGTGACAAAATCAGAAATAAACCACATTTTTCGCACTATCTCAGCGTCACCCGTAGAGGTGACAAAATCTCATGTATAGTATAAGTAAGTTGTGGACCAGTGGAAAGTGAGATGGTATACCGACACAGTGCTAGGTATGAAATAGTAGTCTCCTGTAAAACTTTCCTGGGAGGAGTGGAATTTTTAACTTAATAACCTTAAAAATTATTAAAATTTTGATAGTATTGTGAATTTTGAGGAATGGCTTACTGAGTTGAAATGAGTGTGAGCAGTATTTGTGTGTGTGTGTGTGGGGGGGGTCTGCTTCCCATCACTTAACAATATGCATTCTCAATTTATTTTCTGGGTGTAAGTGACTTTTGAGTAATTGGTAATAATTACTGTGAAGAAATTTCATACAACATGGCTAGCTTTCTGAAAACATGTCTAGAAGCTAAATCTAAGCTTTGTGTTTTGTCACTGAAGAATTCACTTTTAATCCTGGGATTTAAAACTGGCAATCATAAGTGGTGTATTCAATATTGTTGGGTCAAGTGACTGCTTACAAAGTAAATCCACCCCCATATTTCAAAACTCTAGAATGTACCTTTAACTATATTCACAGTAAAGCACAATCAAATATAAGGCAGCTCTATTAGCATCATCATATAGTGTTCAGTTGTTAAAGTGAAAAAGCATCCTTGTTATCAGGTGTTTACCATGTACTGAACTTGAGAACAACACAAAACCAAGCCAGAGCACCCCCACCTATCTGGCTACCCCAATTAGACCATCTGTTTTCTGGGACTTGAGCCTATTGTTTCTTCATCCCGATGCTGGTCCAGACTTTGTGTCCATCACCCAGCCCTTCTGGCCTCTGCCAGTACACCCTGCCTGCATGCAGGAAGCTTGATTAGTACAGGAAGTTAATTGTAATGCCAGGAAGGGGCACTGAGCAAGTTCTGGATGATTCTAGCAGACGGAGTAAAGGAAGGAGTCTTGGAGCCCTCGGTGGCTTTTATGCTTTTATTTACAGAGGTGACACCACTGTCTCAGAGGCGACCAGGTACACAGCAGGCAGAGGTGCGAGGGGGCCAGGAGGCTGGCAGGCCTCCCAGCCCACTGCTGCTGCTGCTGCTGCTGCTGCTGCTGTCGCTCTTGCTTTGCTGGTGGCCTCATGATGCAGCCCTTATATGCCTGTATCCAAACCACGGTGTGCCCACTTGCACGTGCCCACCCAGGCACGCATGCAGCACTGCAGGTGTCCATCATTATACCAATGGCGGGAGGGCAGAAAAGCCCGGGACTTTCCGCTCTGATCCTACATTAGTTAACATAAAATCTTGGCCAGAAAACGTGTTTGTCTCTTGAAGACATTTCTACACTCCTATTTTCATTGCCGCATCATTCACTTTAGCCAAAACATGAAAACAACTAGAGCCTGTGGGAGTTGATAAATGGATAAAGAATATATATGCACACCTATACATGTAAATACAGTGTAATAGTAATCAGCCATAAAAATGACAAATTCTCCCTTTTGTGACAACGTGAATGGATCTTGAAGACATGCTCAAGTGAAGTCAGTGAGATAGAAAAAGACAAATATTGTTTGTTCTCACTTATGTGTGGAATCTAAAAAAGCTAAATTCGTAGGGAAAGGTTAGAATAGTTGACTTACAAGGGTGGGACCTGTGGGTTGAGCCAGGGGAGATGTCGGTCAAGTGGTACAAACTCGCAGCTCTAAAATGAGTAAGTTCTGAACATAAATGGACAGCTTGTGTTAGAGTTACAATACCGTATTATGCACTTGAACATCGTCCAGAGAGTATCTTAGGTATTATCACTGCAGAATAAAAGGTGGAGGTTTATCAATTCATCACATTACTTGTAAAAGTCCATTATAACTCTTCAAAACTGCAAACATCTCTATAGAGCAATAAGTAGTCCCCCAAGAAGTTATTGTACCAACAGAAAGGAGGGGAAGTTTCTAGAAAAAGAGTGTGAAAATATTTGGTACCAAATATTGGTGCTTTTTGATGCTTCAGAATTTCCAGCCTTTTAATACCGATATTTGAATATATTAAATTGCAGCTAAATCTTTACTTTGACTAAACTGTAATCATGCTTATCAACCTGCATCCAATCTCATACTTCTCAACCAATACTTAATATCCCTGCCCTTGCCTCCAACTTCCATCCTGGTACCTGTAGCTTTGGTTTAAATTCACACTAAACTCTAGTGGTGAGTAAGAAGTAGCTGTGATGATGTAAAGGGAATCAAAATAGAACCTACAGAAAAATCTCTACCTTTAGCTCTAGTTGTCAACACTCAAGCACCAAAAATTGAAACATTTCCCTGTAGGAGAGCGCTTTGAAAAGAAAATCAAATTTGATGTACTGAATTACAGCATTACATCTTTAAAGTCCAGGAACCATTTAGAAATTAAATTTGAATTTCTTCTTCCCAGCAAACCCAGCCGGGCTCACCATCATGGGTGGGTTCACTAATAGGATAAAGTGCTCCTTAACATTCTGTTTTGTTTTGTTTTTTGAAGATAGCTATTTAGAAGGTACTTTTTTGTTGCAACAGGACAGCTGGGAAGTGGTGGAAGGACTGAGGGGAGAGATAAATTACACCCAGGAGCCACCAGTTCAGAAAGGATTTTTGCTGAAGAAGAGGAAATGGCCCTTGAAAGGCTGGCACAAGGTAAGACACTGGCCTTGGCCTCTTCTCTGCACCCACCCCACCTACTCAGCGCCTGATTCTAGAGGCTTCTATTTAATTTGAAGTTGAAATTGAGACCTATCGAAGGATATTTAATGAACCATCTTAAGAAATCAATACTTTCTTCCCCACAGAGATTCTTCTATCTGGACAAAGGAATCTTGAAATACGCCAAGAGCCAAACTGACGTAAGTCTTCTCATTCCCACATGCTGCTGAGGGCTAATTGCTATCAGCTTGTGGGTGTGATTATGTATGTTGGGGACAGCCTTTTTCTGAACTGGAGACCTTGGCGGGTGTAGCGGCAGGAAGGGAGCACACTGGGCAGGGTTCGGGATAGTTCTGGGCAGACGGGTCAGGGAAGGGAGTCTTGGAGCCCTCGGTGGCTTTTCATGCTTTTATTAGTAGAGGTGGCCAGGTCCATGGCAGGCATGGGTACTGGGGGGCCAGGAGGCTAGCAGACCTCCCAGCCCTGGGTGCATCTCACCCTCTCGGCTGCTGCTTCTCTCTATCATTGCTGCTCTCGTCAGTACTGTCTGTCCTGTTGGTCCTGGCGGCCTCATGACGGCGCCCACTTAAGCCTGTGTCCATCTCCGGTGCGCCCACTTGCACATGCCCACCCTGGAATGCTCGCAGCACCGCAGGTGTCCATCATCACAGTGGTGGGAGGGCGGAAAGACCTGATTGCTCTAACCCTACAGCGGGGTAACAGTTTCTGCAGCGGAACCTGCTCCTCACTGTCCCAACTCTGGGTCGTAAATGGCTCAGTTTACTCCCAAGTGGAGGTGAGGGAGAGGGGCACCTCTCAATACCCTACTGGGTATCTGGGAGTCTATGCTCTTAGGTTTGTGCTGAGGGGTTCCCTAGGTGGAAAGAGATGACATCTTTGCAATGAGGACAATACAGGAGGCAAGTGTCTCTCGGTAGTGACTGGGGCTCTGTGGAGGAGCCCTCAGTGGAGGTGCTGTGGGGTTGCTCCCCTTCACATCAACACTAGGCTGACAGTCCCTGAAGGCTCTGAATATCAGCCTGCCACCTACATGGGGTCCTTATGTCACCTTTTTTAAAATTTTTAAAACTTTTTTATTTTAGATATATCTTAGATTATTTTTCATTTTTGTACAGTGTGTATTTCTCATCCCTGTGAAACTCCCATCACCCATTCCCCCCTGCACCATCACCAGCGTCCCCAGTGCTCTTCCCACCCCTTTTTTTCCTTCTCCCTCCTCCTCCCCTAGGGATTGTCTCAGATTTATAGTTGTCTGTTGATTTTTAATTTATTGTAATTAACTTTTTTCCTTAGTCCCTTATTTGTGTCCTCTACATTCCTCCTATTAAGTGAAACCATCTGATATTTTTCCTTTTCTTTCTGGCTTATTTCACTGAGCATCATCCCTTCTAGCTCCATTGATATTGCTACAAATTGCATGAGTTTATCTTTTTTGACTGCAGAGTAGTATTCTGTTGTGTATATGTACCATGTCTTCTTGATCCAGTCTTCTATTTTTGGGCATTTGTATTGTTTCCATAGCTTGCCTATTGTGAAAAGTGCCACGATAAACTTAGGTGTGCATCACCTGGCACTTCTTGCCTCCATCCTTCCTCTCCTTGCCTCTCATAATACGCATCTAGAAAGGCAGCAGGTGGAAAACTTGGCATAGTGCCTGACCTTCAGTAACCTGTCTTTGCTTCCTAGCCCTACTCCTCTTTTTAAATCACTTCTGAGTGAGACACCAGAAGCCAATTCAGTGGGAGGCAGTGTGGTGTTAAGGTGGATTCACTGCTGTGGGAGTTTGTCTTTGGGGCTTATTTCTGGCTTCATTAGCATGGTGTAAACTGCTTGTTATGTGACCTCTCAGTCTCTTCATCTGTAAAGTGGAGAACGTGCTTCCTGCCTCATAGGTTAGTAAGATGATGCATGCGCTGCCCTTTAGTCAGTCCTGATTCACAGTAAGTGCTCAGTAAGTCGTAGTTCTTCTGCTTGCTGTTGGTGGAAGGTGAGGGTGAGGAAAGGAGGGTCAAGGATGCTAGTGCTCTTTTTGAAGCCTGGTTCTCAAGCAGCCCTCGTGTGTCCCTGCAGATAGAGAGAGAGAAGCTGCATGGCTGCATTGACGTCGGGCTCTCAGTGATGTCTGTGAAGAAGTCGTCGAAATGCATCGACCTGGATACTGAGGAGCACATCTACCACCTGAAGGTCAGACAGCTTCCTGGGCCGGTCTCTTGCTGCTCAGAGTTTGTTTCTGCTGTACTGTTTGTGCTGCTTTTGAATATTTAAAAACATCCATCTAAGACGTAGATCTTCACTAGGAAAATACTTAATTTTTCTCAAAGTATTTATGCATTTATTTATGCATACAAGAGCAGGGGTACAGGCCAGAGGTGCGGGAGGTGAGAGAAGTCACCAGAGGCAGAGTGGGGAGCAGAACAGGAAGATCCACTGAAATACACTGCTGAGGAGAATAGTGGGCCAGGCAACAGAGGTCTGCAGCACCATGTGGGTCCCCTCCCTGGGCGGGGAACTAACTCGTGCTGCAGTGGCTGCTGCTAAGCATCATAGTGTGGTGCTTAAGCCCTTGGACCACCAGGGAAGCCCTAGGAAAGATCTTCTAATGGATGTTGTTGATATTTGGATGGGACAATTCTTCACCATGCAGGACTCTCCCTCACTCCTCTGAAATTTAGCATCCTTGTCCCTGCCTTTTCCCCCTAAATGTCCCTCTCTGCAATTGTAATCAAGGACGACTCCTACCCCTTCCCTTAGGCAGTACCATCTTTAATGAAGAAACTTTTACCATGGTTTAAAATTTGTTGCCTGAAATATAATATTTAGTCAGTCTTAAAGTTTGGCTAATTTTATAGAATTCATTTAAAATTCCCCTATTAAAATGAATGCCAGGAATTTTTTCCCCCTAACATATGAACTCCAAATAGAACCTCTCAAAACTGCCTATTTTCTTCTGCCCTCTCCTACAAGTGACATAAAGTGCTCTATGTAAGCATTTCGAGACCAGCTCTAGTTCACATCTTCACCTTGCTGGGTCAGGTGCCCTTTGGTAAATTACTTAATCCCTGAAAGTCTTAGTTTTCTCACTGCCCTCCCCTCCCTGAAGGGAATCGTAGTGCTCATCTTGCCCAGCTGCCATAGAAAACTTGGCATAATGCCCAGCCCACAGTACACTCATAAATTCAGCTAATGTGTATAATAATTAGGTGATACCCAATTGTTGGAAATAAATTGAGAAAATGTTAAGACTGTTTTCTTACCTGGGTAAATAACTTGGGATTTGGAGAGTGGGGGTTGAAGGTTGGGGATGGGGAGGAAAGCACGAGATAAGGGCTACATGTGTTTTTGTTTTATTGAGATAACAGTGGTTTACAAGACTGTATGATTCCAGGGTACAGGTTCACACCTCCTCTGTGCCACCACCAAAGCACCCAAAGCCCTTTACTCTAGACCACTGGGTCCCCTCCCTGTCTTGTTCCCAGACTCTGTCTCCCTCCCCCTCTAGTGGGCTCAGTTCTACTGTCATATTTCTAGAGTTTGTTTTGATATAGTTTTGTCAGTTCCTTTGTTTTATTTCTCTATATTCTAAATGTGAGTGATCATTCAGTGTTTGTCTTTCTTCTTCTGACATATTTCATTTAGCATAATCCCCTCCAGTCCATCCATGTTGTTGCAAATGGCAAGATTTCCTCTTTTTGATAGTTGAGTAGTATTCCACTGTGTATATATGCCACATCTTCTAAATCATCTCCTCTGTTGTTGGGCACCTAGATTGTTTCCTCACTTGGCTATTGTAAATAGTGCTTCAGTGAACACAGGAGTGCCTATATAGCTTCAAACTTGTTATTTTTGCATTCTGTGGATAGATGGATAGGAATAGAATTCCTGGGTCATATGGTAGATCTGTTTTTAATATTTTGAGAAAGCTCTTTGTTTTTTTCCTTAGGGACTATACCTATTCTGCATTCCAACCACAGTGTGTGAGGGTTCCTTTTTCTTCATGCCCTCACCAACACTTGTTGGCTATTTTTTTTTTTGTATCTGTAGACCATTCTCACAAGAATGAGGTGATGTCTAGAAGCTCCATGTCTTAGGGTGTTCCTTAGCCCGTGTAGTGCTTGTGCAAATGCATGTGGTTGATTGACTGGGTACGATTGTCAAATCCATGCTATTTCCTGGCTTACGCCCTGTGTCTGTAACTGCAGTTAATTGTGCAAAGCAGGGCTTCCTGCCCTCTGCACTACTGATGCGGGGGCTGGAGAATTCTTGGCTGTGGGGCCCGTTCTGTGCACTATACGATGTTCGCCTTGTACCTAGCCTCGACCCCCTAGATGCCGGTAACAACCCTTCCTGTCAGAAGCAGAAAAACTAATATCAGATGATTTCATTCATATGTGGAGTATAGAAAACAAGAACAAATCTTAAAATGTCTCCAGACAGTGCCACATGTCCCCAAAAGAGTATATAATCACCTCTGGTTGAACAACTAGTGCGAAATAAAGGTGAGAACAGCTATATTCTAAAAAAAAAAAAGAAAAGAGAAAGATTTCAGGCGCTCCCCCCCTCCACCCACGGCCATTCTCTAGAATAGTTTAGGTCACTTCTTCTAATGACTCAATCTGTGTTTTGACATAGTCAGGAAATATTAGATTCGTCTTTCTCCATTATTCTAGTTTACATAATGGAAGTAATTTATTATTTCTAATTTTTAAACAACTTGAAAGCCTTAAAATAAATGCGAATATAGTGATAAACACATTTTAGTATTTATTTGTGTTGATCCACTTCAAGTTCTGCTTGTGTTTTTTGTTTATTCATCTGGATATTGGTTATGGATATTGTGTAGTTTCGTGCAGTTACATGAGGGTTCTGGCGAATAGCTTCGGGGTCAGGCTGTTTGTTAACATTGGCTAGCCAGTCCCACTCTTGGTGTTAAAATGTGGAATATCAGCAGCAGAGGTTAAGTGTCTGGCCACTATGGTTCTATAACCACTTTAAGGACTGGAGCAAAAGCCTGATCAGTTATTTAATAAAATGCTTTTATTCTCCTACCTTGTGTAACTCCCCCCCTCCCCAAAAAAAAGTTAGATGAATGCTTTGGGCACTGATTCTTAAGGGCCTCTGAGAATAGAATAAAGGATGACACAAGATTCCTGTAAAATTCCCACCAACCACATCTGGGAAATGAAATACATTTAAGAACATAATTTAGGGAAGACAAATAGATGTGAGTCTGTTTGTGTTGTCTCTTCCTGTAAATGACACATTCAGCAGCACCAGGAAGTGTTATAAGTCTGCTGTGAACTTCTAATCAATACGAAAAACATAAGAGCCAACTTAACATTTCCTAAATGAATGATGCAGCTGACATTTATTTCTACATCCTTGCTCTCAGCTTTGGCATTAGTAAAGGTTTTAACAGGATTGACCTGGATTTTTCTTCTTGGAAGTTAACCAGCCATGTGTCCTTTTGGGTTATTTTAAATTGCCACTTTAGGAGTCTCTAAGTTCTAAAATATAAGTATCTACATTTTTCGTTTAGAAACTATTCCTACACCCTCTCACACAAATACTGGCTATTAAGAAATATCTACATTGTGAGAGTGCTTTATATACTCTTTAACACTTTTATGAACATTTGCAATATTTTTAGTAAAAGTTACTAGTTACAAACATGAAATAAAGGAGAAAGAAGCCTATATTCCTAAAAAAATTTCTTCATGGAAATCAGACTTTTGTAATCATTCATTTATGGAAAAAATAGCTCGCTCTCTCTGCCTCCTTCCCCCCCTCCCCATCTCCCTTGTGTGTATGTTTAAAAATTCCTGGAAATCACCAATAATCTTTTATCAGATTTTTTTCTAGTTCTGAGAATGGGAAAATATTCTTTTAAATAACCCTAACCTTCATTAACATATATTCCTCAGCAATGTATTCTTTGTCAGAGAAGATTAACAAGGTTAAATATTTCAGGAAGATTTTACTAATTCATTCCAGTCCAGAGAATATGGAGCTGAAAAGTCTGAATTATAAAAGAGTTTAAAAAGAAAAATGGCGCCAGCATTTTTAAAAATATAGGAGAAATGAGGACAAGAGAAAATTTGAAACGCTTTAAGAGACAGATAAACATAAATTTTAGTTTGTTGTTTGCTTTCTTAAAAGCAGCATAGCAACTGGATCCTTTCAAAGAACGCCTAAGCAATAGCTCATGAAGACTGCTTTTCCTCTCCTTCTCCTCCTCAAACTTGTTCCCATAGAACACATATATGTAAATTAAGTCAATAAAATATTTCTACATAAGCCAGTGTGAAGAGAGAGAGTGTCAGGGATGCCAGAAATTGAATAAATAATTGTCCTTTCCAGTGAATGATGCTCTTGTTTCCTCCTTTCATCTTAACACAGGTCAAGTCAGAAGACGTCTTTGATGAATGGGTGTCCAAACTCCGCCACCACAGAATGTTCCGTCAGAACGAAATCGCCATGTTTCCACACGACGTTAGTCACTTTTTCCCAGGGCCCACAGGCACAGATGGTGCATCTGGGGTCCTGGACTCCATTTCAAGTAGGAAGGTAACAGTCTGTCAATAACGAACCTAAAAGAAAGTGATGGCTTTGTTTTGTGGGAGCCCTCTGGGAGGCTGTGTCTGAGAGAGGGGAGGTTTATGGAAAGGAGAAAGGTAAGTTCTAGTTGCTACTTAGTGTCTTTGCCCAATCAGTCAGAACCAGGGCCAGAGGAGCATCTATTGACCCTGGACTGTAACTGAAGAATAGCATGGACGGAGGAATGTAATATTCCTGACTCTTCCAGCTTTCTCTTGACCAATAAGACTTTGGCTTTCTTATCTAGATGTAAAATGTAGTAGGTGTGATTATAGCAATGCAGCAGCGCTAAATATTTCCCAACCTTTATATTTTTATTTTGCTGTGATTATTACTTGATATAAGTTGAAATTAAGGCCTCATAGCATGGTGTAGCTAAGCTACAGTGACAGTCAGAGGCCTTAGGGTCTCCAGTTGGAAATGCTTTGTTAGAAACTTCTTCCTCCTTATAGGCAGATGGCTTCCATTAGCCACTAGCCCACTTTGTTACCCTTTACCCTAAAGTGTTCTCACTGGGCTCTGCTTTCTTTATAATGCACTTTTGTTATCTGTGAAACAGCGCAGCAGTATATCAAAGCAGAATTCGTTTCAAACTGGAAGTAATTTGTCATTTTCTTGTGGTGGAGACACTCGAGTTCCATTATGGTTACAGTCTTCAGAGGACATGGAAAAATGCTCAAAAGGTAGAATGACTTGAAATCTCTGCTTCTTTCTGTCATGCCTCATAGATTATACTGGTTTGGTGTTTACACTCCCAGATGAATTTATACATTTCTCCTTCACTGGTATATACTCCTGCACATATTTTTTTAAAAGATTTTATTTATTTATGCATACAAGAGCTGGGGTACAGGTCAGAGGTGCAGGGGGGAGAGGAGTCATCATAGACTGGGACTGAAATACACTGCTGAGGGGAGCAGCGGGCGAGGCAGGAGAGGTCTGCTGTGCCACCTGGGTCCCCTCCCTGCCAGGTGATTGAACTCTCACTCCAGTGGCTGTGAAAGCCCCATAGTGTGGCTCCCAACCCCTTGTGCCACCGCCACTGGGGAGGCCCTCCTGTGCATATTTTTGCTTATTAAGTTTGCACTCGTAATTAGCAAAGACACTCCTTGCAAACCTGAACACCTTCACCTGGATGATCAGATAGATGTTTCCCTTTTTGTTGTTGATGTTCTGATGCCTGATTTCCACATAGGGCTGCTAAAGCAGAATCTCCAGGGGTGGGTCTGCCTAGCTGTCAGTTTTTTTAAATGTCAAAAGTGATTCTGATCTATGGCCGAAATTCAGAATCACTGCTCTAGCAGTGAGTGGGTGAAGCAAATGGAAATCCCCACAAAATAGATGTTCTTTGCCTTGGCTATGCATTAGAATCACCAAGAGAGCTTTTAAAATGCAGGACCATGCTGGCCCCTGTCCCAAAATATTCTTTAAATTGGCCTGGAGTGGATCTCTGGCATCAGTAAATTCTAAAGTTCCCCAGGGGGTTCTGGCTGGGAGCCAGGATTGAGAAGTTTTGCCATAAGGAGACTCAAAGTTCTCAACCTTAACTAGTTAAGATTACCTAGAGAACTGAAAGCAAAAGAAAAGAAAAGAAAGCAAAAGACTGGGCTGTTCTGATTTAGTCTTCTGGGGTGGGATGTGGACATATGTAATTTTTAAAATTCCCCCCGTTGATTTTACAGTATAATCATAGCTGTACTGTGAACTGAAAGATGCCAACTCGGTGGCTTTGAAGATTGCATTTTCTTCCGTTAAATGTGGATTTTTATAGACCTTGCCTTCCTGATAAATTGCACTCACGAGCTTCACTGAGGAACATTTTGAGATAGTAATCTTGAAGTGTTGTCTCTGCATGGCAGTATTGACCCCGCCTGGGTACTTTCTGGAAATGTAAATTTTCAGGCTCAACCCAGATGGCCTGAGTAAGAAAGGGCGAGTTCCAGTGATCTGTAGTTGCTAACGAGTTCTCTAAGTGACTCTGATGTTACCAAAGTTTGAGAACCACTATCTTCAGGCATTCGGCCTTGATGTCGCACCAGAAACTGCCACCATCACCAGTAAACAGCAAATTGAGGGCTATCTTTGAGTTAGGAACTGGTCTGACCGTTCTCTTTGGTTCCCTCAGGTCACTGCAGAGCATCATTCTGGTCTTTATGGAGGCCCGTGACCAGTAAAGTTATCCTGAGAGACTAGTACAACCTCCACTTTAGTTCTATTCATTGAACTTACACTGGACTCTTACAGTGGATAACAGCAGCCTGTCAGTGCACGATTAGAAATCGTAGTGATGATGATAACTGATTTATTTAGTGCCGATGGTGTGCTTGGCACTCCAAAAGCACTCTGCATATACCAACCCTTTTAACTCACAGCTATCCTGTAAATTCGGTGTATGACTGTCCCCATTTTCCAGAGGAGAAAACTGAGGTGCAGCCAAGTTGTACAATTTGCCCCAGCTTCACAGCACGTTAATTGCATTCGAATGGAGGCAACCTGGTTCTCCAGATCCATGACAGTCCACTTGTGAATTTCCTATAAAAACAAAAAGTAAAACTTCCTGTCCTTACAGGTATAAATCAAATAGAAAAGAAAAACAGCTGTCTCTAACGTAGGAAGCGTGCATGCCAAGATAAATATTTATGAAGCCTTCTTTTGATTTTTCTTCCACAGACCTGGCCCACTGCCATGCCTACCTGGTAGAAATGAGCCAGCTCCTACAAAGTATGGATGTCCTGCATCGGACATACTCAGCTCCAGCTATCAATGCCATTCAGGTGAGCCAGGCCCTCCTTCACTTGCATTCTACCACTTCTACTTCCCTTTCTTTTTCCCAGCCTCTCACTAGCACTAGGAGATTATCTGGTTGGTTGCTTTAGCTATTTGCAAGGGGATGGAGGTTGTCACTTCGCTGTGCATTTATCCCTTCTGGTTTGGTGGATCTTACTGTCTGTGCTCTCTTTCCTATTTTGAAACAAAGGGTGGCACTTTTGAGAGTCCCAAAAAGGAAAAAAGATCACACAGGAGGTGGCGGTCCAGAGCTATTGGCAAAGATGCTAAAGGAACCCTGCAGGTAACCGTTGCTTTCCCCAGCGGGTTGGTTTCTTCATTGGCCCTGCTCTGCACATTAAATGCGGTGCTACTTGGATTCGAATCAGAGAACAGACAAATACTCTAGAGTTATTTTCTCAGGTACCCTCAAGTACTGAAAGGTTATCACTTAGATTTTGTGAATAGTAGAATAAGCTTGTCACAGATATGGGGGAGGGGAAACATGACTGCAGCCATTTCTAGCATGTTGATTTTCCCTTCTATAGTGCTTGGCCTGCTGCCTGCCCTCTTCCCTGCTTGGGCGCGTGGCTTGTTTTGTGGCTGCTGTGGTTGCGTGCTCTGACCCATCTCTTCTGCTGGAAATCAGTGGACCATCATATCGTCTCTCAGAGCCCGCTGATCAGAGGCTCTGGGGGCAGCTCATCCGACAACACTCCTCTGCCTCCTCTCTCCAACCTCCCAGGCCCTACCAGAGAGTCACTGTGTCCCATTGTTACTGGCTTCCTCAGTGCACAGCTGAGCCAGAGGCCAAGATAAGCAGCTGGACCATTGTCTATTAAGTTGTGATGTTATTTGAATCCAGTAAATCAGAAACTTTCAGATAAATCATCTGCTGTCCTCTTTGGTTCAAAACATTTTCTGGGTTGAACTTAAGTACTTTCAAAATAGTGATTTGTGTTCAAACATGTAAAAAGTCTGCTTTGAAGAAGCACCGGGTGCAAATAAAGGAAATATTTTTAAATTTATTTTTCATATAAAATTTTTTTAAATTTACATATTTTGACATCAATTGTAATCCCCATGTATTCCCCATCACTGTAACACCAGTGCACCATCACCTCAGTCCCCCGTGCTCCCGTCTGCCCTCCACTCTTCCCTCCCCACCAAGTGTCCCCAGTTTGTCCTTGTCATTTCATTTTTGGTTTTTGTTTCTTTCTTGTTGTTATTATTATTATTCTTGTTCTTATTCCTTTCCTTGATCCTTATTTGGTTCCCTTATATTCCTCCTAGGGGAGGAACCATCTGGTATTTTAAAGGAAATATTTTTTTAAAAGATTTATTTATTTATGCATACAAGCACTGGGGTACAGGCCAGAGGTGTGGGGGTGGTGAGAGAATCCACCAGACAGAGCAGGATGCAGAACAGGCAGATCGACAGAAACACACTGCTGAGGGGAGCAGCGGGCACAGCAGGAGAGGTTCTGCTACATCATGTGGGTCCTTGGCCGGTGGCAGGGATCAAACTTGTGCTGCAGTTTGCTTCATAGTGCATTGCTCAACCCGCTGCGCCACCAGGGCGGGCCCTAAAGGAAATATTTTCAATCCTGTCTGCTGACAATCTAGAGACTGGATGATTATTGCTGGGAAGTAGGAATGGGGTATCCAGGAGGAAAGCCTGGCAGGATTCATTGTCATGTTCAACCTATAACATAAATGCTTCTGTCCTTTCCATAAGAACTTGTGATTCTTCACCCATTTTTATTTTGCAAGAAGCCAATGTAAGTTGCTTTAGGAAGTGTTTTCCTGGTTTTGTTGTTGTTTAAGTTACTGCTCAATGAAAAGGTATGCCTATAAAATGTTATGTTCTTACTACTTTTTAAACTTATTACCAAGTAAAGATGATACACAATTTGTACCTGAAAAGAAATATCTCCTTTTAATGTCACTCCAGGTCCCTAAGCCTTTTTCGGGCCCAGTAAGACTGCATTCCTCCAATCCTAATTTGTCAACACTTGATTTTGGAGAAGAGAAAAATTATTCTGATGGCTCTGAAACCTCATCAGAGTTTTCTAAAATGCAAGAAGATCTATGTCATATTGCCCATAAAGGTAAATGAGTTTTCTGTCTTCCTAATGTGTTTGATGAAATTAGGAAATGCATATTGAATATAGAATGTTTTTGAATAAGGAATCTTAGTTATTTCATATTCTGCTTTATTAAGATTTTGGGAAACCTGAATTTTTATTTTATGGCTCTTGATAGTAAGGTGTTGGCAAGAAGTTCCCTTTAAGCCCTTAGGGAAGAGAGTGAGAGCATTAGGCATACTTTAAAAGCTGAGTGCCTCATATGTTGCTGATGGGGTGTAAATTGGTATTTTTTGAAAGGTAAAATAGTATTATGTTTCATCTATATTTTAAATCTCCTTATCCAGCAATTCCAATTTGAGGAATTTGTAGGCATTACTGTAAATTGTATCCAAATAAAGATATCCATTATAGCGTTATCATATCAAAAATTAGAAATATATGTTCAGCATCATTAGCCATTAAGAAAATGCAACTTAAAGCCACAATGAAATATTACTATGCACCTGTTAAAATAGCCCCCCAAAATAGACACTACCAAGCTGGTAAGGATAGGGAGAAACTGACTCATACATTGTGGGTGGCAATGCCAGATAATACAGCCATTCTGGAAAATGGCTCATACAACTCAACATTCACATTTCTACACATTCATTCCAGAGAAGTGAAAACTTAAGTGCACACAAAAGTGTGTACACGAATGTTAAGAGCATATTTCGTTTTCGTACTAGCCAAAGACTGGAACAGATGCAGTGACCTTCACAGATGAATAGTTAAACACTGTAGGTCATCTGAAGATAGAATACTAATAAACAAGAAAAGAAACAGACTACTGATATTCACAGAAATGTGATGCGTCTCAAGGACATTGAGTATAAATAAGCAATCTCAAAGGGCTATCTATTACATAAACAGCACTTTCAAAGACATAAAATGATGAAAGTTGATAATGGTTGTCAGGAGTTAGGCAAGAGGGAAAGAGAAAAAGTACGGTATGATTATAAAGGGGTAGCTCGAGGGATCTGGGTGGTGATGAAAAGTTCTGTTCTCTGATCCTGCTGGTGGTTCCTTGAGTTTACACAAGTGGCAAGATCAGGAAACACTAGTGACAAAATTGCACTGACTTACACTCATATACTCAAGTGAAAGCATGCAAAGCTGGGAAAGTGAGAATGAGAACTGTAGAGTATACCAGCATCATTTTCATGGTTTTCATACTGTTCCATAGGTAAGTAAGATGTTATATAATGCAGGAAACTGGATGTAGGTACCCAGGACTTCTCTGTACTATTTTTGCAACTTCTTGTGTGTCTATAATAATTTCAAAACAAAAGGGTTTTAAAAATTAGAAAGAACCTAAATGCCCAGCCATAGAGGTTTGGTTATTTTTTTTTTAATTTATTCATTTATGCATACAAGCACTGGGGTACAGGTCAGAAGTGTGGGGTGGTGAGAGCATTCACCACAGAGAGCAGGGAGCAGAACAGGCAGATAAATGGAAGTACACTGCTGAGGGGAGCAGCGGGCCAGGCAGGAGAGGTCTGCTGCACCATGTGTGTCCCCTCCCTGGCTGGCAGCAGGGATCGAACTCGTCCTGCAGTGGCTGCGGTTTGCTTCATAGTGCGTTGCTTAACCCACTGCGCCACCAGGGAGGCCCTGGTTATTTATTTTTAAATGCAGTATGAGCATAGAATACTCAGCAGCCACAGTAACAGCGCTGATGGCCACCTTATGTAAGCACGTAACTGTCACGTCAGGTATTTGCTAAGTATTCCCATGCGTTGTTTCATGTAATTCTAGCAGCAGCCCATGGAATAGATATTATTGTTATCTCCCTTGAACAATAAGAAACCTGAGACAGAGAAGCAGAAGAGCTCCCTGAGGGTCATGTGGTAGAAAGTGGCCTACCTGAGACTTGAGTCCTAACCTTTCTGACCAGAGTCTGTGCTTCCCACCTGGTGTCTCTCTGCCCTTGCAAATGGGGTGACCAGAGAGATTTTAGAAGGATGTTGACAACATATCAATGAATACAGGTATCAGGCCACAGAAGAGCATACAAGTTATGAATCTGTTTTTTTGGAAAAAGAAATCATACATCTTTTGGGAATGTGTAAGCATACTGAAAAGTCAGGGAGGATACACTCCAGCAATCTAGTGATGGAGACTGGAGGTATCAGTACTTATTTTCTTCTTTTTCTTATTTTTAAATGTTATATATTTATCTTTTTTTAAAGAAGAAAATGGGTTAATTTTTTCCTCCCTCACTTAGTTGACTCCTTCAGCTCTCATTTCCCTTACCCTACAAATCTAAAACATGTTGGTTATGAGGTTAGTTCTGAGGAAACCATTTCATACTTTTTAAATTTCCACCTCAAACTCTCATGCTGGCTACTGTAGGATTTTGTTAGTTTTCCAATGCCGTTGTATGCTTCTGTAAAATGGAAGGAATTGCTCTCTCTGCCCCTAAAAAGCTCTTGTGTGTTCTCTAGCACTGAAAGGTCCGTTGTAACAAGGGCATTGCATTTTAGGTTTTGTGGGAGAAAAATATGGAACACCATAATTTTTTAATAATATGAACAGTCTTTTTTAATATGAAGAGATAGTATCTCCCTGCAGAAGGGGAACATACTGAATCTGACCTGCATGGAGAAACTGCTTCCTCAGCAGGACCGAGTCGGTCCAGTCCCCCTGCAGAGGGGTCAGCCTGGTCAAAAACATGATAATAGGCCTCAGCCAGCTGTTCTATATTTTGGGTTTTGTAAAAAACAGCTGGCTGTAGAGCTGCCACTTTACCCAGATTAGGTTAAGGTAGATGCTGCAAGAACCAGGCAGGTGTACTTGTTCAATACCAGCCTACGCCCTGCAGCTTAGCAATGGCGAATTCCACAGGGAATCTTAACAAGCTGTGTTTCAGGTCTGTGCTTTTATTTTTTTTTTTTATTCATTCTTTAAAAAAAAAAAAGTCATGGTCTTAAAATGGGGATGTCATTTCTAGCATGTTACAGTGTTCTTTTTCTAAGTTTCTCTCTTTATATATATTTGACATCAGGTGCACTCCCTGTAGAATTTCAATCAAAAAAGATAAACTCATGCCATTCTCAGCAACATGGATGGAGCTAGAAGGGATTATGCTCAGTGAAATAAGTCAGAAGGAAAAAAGAAAAATATCGGATGGTTTCACTTATAGGAGGAATATGATGGAACCAAATTAGAGATCAGGGAAAAGAATAACAATCAAAAAAAAAAACCCACAACAAAACAAAAATAAATAGACAACTATAATTTAGTGCTTTTAAAATATGCTTGTAGAGACTGAAACATATCCCTCTTCCTTTACACAGACTGTAATTCAAAGGCCTCATGGAAGAGAGTTCTCACATTTCCCCTAGGTCCTGGGACTTCCTCACTTCCATCATTCAGAATCTTGACCTTTCTTACTGTATAAGCCTGATTCCATCACCTGCACTTTCCAGTGTAGTTTCTTTTTTTTTTCTTTTATTAAAATATTTTAAAATTTACATATACTTGCCATTAATTGTAATCCCCATGTATTCCCCATCACCATCTCACCAGT
>JAGFMF010011726.1:5179095-5201898 GCA_019455555.1 Galemys pyrenaicus | reverse complement strand
TCTGCTCCCCGTTCTCTGTGGTGAATCCTCTCACCCCCCACGCCTCTGGCCTGTACCCCAGTGCTTGTATGCATAAATAAATAAATCTTTAAAAAAAAATAAATTATCTAATGTATCTAAATCAAAGAGCCATTTGGATAGACGATGGGTTGGAAGTATTTTAAAACTTCATCCTGTGAGGTTTGAAAATTACAGAAAGCAGATTACAGAAAATCAAATCATCCTGGATATATTTTAAGTATGTTAACATTTAAAGGAAAATTCACAAAATGTGGTTTTCACTAAAAAGAGGAAAGGAAAAATAAGTCCTGCTGTGGGTTAGGTGCTATTCAACAGCACGCTTTCTCACTGTTTCCTTAAAGCATTCTTGAGATATGGGCATTATTCACACATACAGATGTGGAAACTGAGAATTTGTCCAAGATCTAAATGGCAACTTTAAGTGCTAAAGGTAGGCTATTGGCTCATGTTGCTTTAAGACAAAAGTTTTTTCCCTTCTATCACATTGCCTGAGTAGAGCCTGTGTCTCTGATATTCATAACTATCTTCCTCAAGATCATATTCTTTTCTGATGCCAAGAAACTGCTAGAGAAGGAGCATATTAAAAAGTAGAGCTCAGGTAAATGAAGAACATAGGCATCCTTCTGTGCCAACTTTCCCGTTAAACACACTAGCTGTGCTCTTGCCATCTAACTCAATAAAGGAGTGGCATGGACACCTGTAGAAATGGCAAAGGTAGGGACCACCAAAGGTCCACTGTAGGATCTTGAGTTTAGATGATGCACCCCTGAAATTTAAATCATGTACTAATGCAATGTTACTTCAACTTTATAGTTAACTATATGATGCTTAGGGCATTTCAAGCTGTGTGTCACTCTCTAAGTAGGAGGTCTAAGAAATGGTCAAAGACAGTCTGAGAAAGAGTTGAGTAACCAACAGTGCCATAAATGTCTTCTAATATTTGAACACTCCATGACAGGAGAAGTAGTCCTGTTTGGTGATGAGGCAACACAGAGACACAGGAACAGGAAGGTCTTATTACCCCTAGAAGACTGAAAGACAGTGGACTGCTTTAGGACAGAGTGACTATTCAGAGAAGAATGGGCCCAAAGACCAGTTGGCAAGGAAGTTGGAGATGGAGAGGCCTTGGTCACTTTGGATGCTCTGAGGATCTAAAACTTTCCATGTGGTTTTGTTTATTATCAGATTTCTATTGCTATGATCCATTAATTTGGCTCTTTCTGTTTCTCTAAGCTTTTTATTTTTCTCTAGAAACATATGAGACATTAGTAGGAAAGCGCTGCTGTCCCAGAGAATATTCCTGACCTTTGGGGTTTTGTGTCTTTAACGATTAATATAAATGTGGTCTTCCATGGGTGACCTCTAATCATTGCTCTGCCTGTGCTGCATCGTTATGTGGCTGTGAATGACTCTTTAATGTCCACTAAGCGAGCCTCAGCAGTCACTTAAGAAATTTAGTGTCTAGAGATCTGTTCTTCTGAGCCCCTTTGTCGGGTGATTGAGAACACTCTTGACACCTTGAAATAAGAGAGAGTGACTGAGTTTCTTTCTGCCTTTTTTAAAGCCTCCTGTCAGCTATACATTTTGAGTCAAGTACTACTTATTCTGCTGATTTTAAAATTTGTAATAGAAGTCCTCTAGTTTGGTTTCTGAATGCCTTACTTTACTGCAGGCCATCTGAAAGCCAGAGGCATTGATTTAGCAAAGTGGCAGCCAGCTGAGTGCCAGATTTATTTAATTTCAAGCAAATACATGACGGCCAAGTGCCGCTTCCTCTTGGGCCCACTCAGGTGGCTGAGTGTGCTGCTGAGGGAGGGGCGTCTAATCAGACATGAGAAGCCGTGAGTTAACTTCTTGGCAGTTGCTCGCCAGCTGAGGCTGCTGTCCTGCTGCTCAGTAGATTCTAGTCAATCCTTGGTTCATAGAAGCTCTACATGCTGTTCTTTGCAAGCACTGTTCTGGCAAGAGACTAAAGCATCTTTTATCACCACCACTTTATAATGGCAGGAACATTTATTATTTATTCTGTGCTATGCATTAGATTAATTGCTTTACCTGCATTATCGTATTTAATCCCCAGAATGATCTTATAAAGCAACTTTTATTATTATCCCTTACAAATGAGGACAGTGGAATTGAGGTATGTCATAGACTTGTTGAGGTCCTGTAGTGAATGTGTTATGGAGGTACTCTGGCCCATGACCCAGGCTATGGAAGGAGTAACCAGGCGATACTCAAGGATTTCTGGAGTCCAGGCACTTTATTTCACAGTCATATGAATATGGACCCAGACACGGACCTTTCTCCAAAAACCGGCCCTGAACAAAGGCTGGGAGCTCTTTTTATACTTCACTATCTCCGTTTGCTACATGGGCAAAAAACAAACAAACATACAAATGTTTGAAGGCTTGTTCCCAGAGGAAAGGGGTAGTTTTGCAGGGAGGTAATTTTCCAAGGACACAGACCAGCCTGACCTGTTATCTGACCCTTTAAAATGCAGCTCTGTTGGGGAGTGCTGAGACTGGGCCCTGAATCTGACTTACTAACTGCGCCTGCACTGGTATGTTCATTGCACTCAGGCTAAACTCTGTGACTGGGGAGGCATCTCCAGTCCATTGTCCAGCAATATTTCTTCTACAAATGAATAATGGAGCTGAGAAGAATCCAGGCTCTTTTGGAGCCCACATTATTGGTCACTTTTGTTCAGCTGAATGTTTAAAGTGAAGAGCTATTTTCCATAGACATTACTAGAAATTTTAATACCTGTTGGCCAATCAGCCCTGTCTTTTGTTGACAGAAGCACCATAATTTATGTGAGTTGCTAAACAAAATTTTTTTGTACGATGTTTGTGAAGATACTCTAAGTCCATCTGTAGGGTTAGAGACATCAGGTCTTTCCACCCTCCCACGGTGATGATGGACACCTGCGGTGCTGCGAGCATTCCAGGGTGCGCATGCGCAAGTGAGCGCACCTGAGTTGGACATGGGCATAAATGGGAGGTGTCATAAGGACGCCAGGACAAACAGAACCAACAGGACCAACAGTACAAACCAAAGAGCAGCAGTAAAAGCAAGAGCAGCAGAGAGAGAGAAGAAAGCAGCCGAGGGTGAGATGCGAGAGGGTGAGATGCGCTGGGGTGGGGGGGGCGGGGGCCGGGAGGCTGGCATCCCTGCCTGCCATGTACCTGGCCACCTCTACTAATAAAAGCATGAGAAGCCACCGAGGGCTGCAAGATTCTTTTCCTTTACCCCCCGTCTGCTAGAACCATCTCGAACCTGCCCAGTGTGCTGCCCTCCCTGCTGCTACACCATCTCTAAACACATAACCTCAGACAAATTCAGTGACAACACATAAAGAAGTTCAGTTATCCTCATAGCTGTGAAACAAAGGAAGTCAATAATTTGGATTTAGTTTCCGTGATAATAAATCGGCCACTCTTGAATAATCATACCTCTAAAATTGCAGTCCTGTGGAATTTGAGGAGTACACCTCACTCTCTTCCTCCTTCCTGTGCCTCTGAAACAAAACATAATAAAGGAGATTGGAAAGATAATATCCAGATCTGATTTCCATGGTCAATTGTTGCATCGACAACACTGTACTGACAAACCCGAGGTGTGGGGCAGGCTGTACAATGTAGGGCGCTGCTGAAAGGCCAAGGTGCTGGCCTTTTTAGTCACAGAATTGTCCCCCATCAGTTGTGAGGGGGAGGAGGACAAAGAGAAAAGAGAGGAGTGAAACTAGAAAATGTGCTCTGTCATCTATAGTTTCAGCGGTCCTCAGTCTGCCTCTCAGGCACTTCTCATCTCCTTGATGACTCGATATTGTAGTTGAAATCAAGCCCTAGATCCCCAGCCAGGGCTTCAGTCTTATCACCAAGGTGTTCCACTGATCTGCGTGTGTCCCACCTCATACATCAGTCAAAAGCACCACCCCCCCCCCCCCAAGGTATTGCTGGTCACACCTCATGATGCAGACCCTTCTCAGGATCATCAAGCTTTCTGCCCTTGGTTGATTTGAAAGGCANCACCAGTCAAAAGCCCCCCCCCCCCCCCCCCAAGGTATTGCTGGTCACACCTCATGATGCAGACCCTTCTCAGGATCATCAAGCTTTCTGCCCTTGGTTGATTTGAAAGGCACCTTACAGGCTTGGACTCCTGGAACTGACTGACTGACTGACTGACTGACTGACTGACTGACTGACTGACTGACTGAATAGGCAGTTCTGACCGACCTTGTGTAGGAATGCAAAACCGTAGGTAACAAAAATGGTGGCCAAACAGGCATCTTAGCATTAGAAGACCCACGGTCAGTAATCTAGATGATGGTTTCCTTGTCCCTAGGAGGTACCTCTTACGTTATATGATCAAAACCTGATCATTTTCTTGCCATTTTTGTGAGTGGTTTTTAAAAACTTCAGGTCGGATATTTGAGTGCCTGATGGAGCAAAGCGCTCATAGTACTTGAGGGCTCACTAGAGGAAACGAAGGAGTTGAAGGTCAAGGTCACAGGCGGGAGATTCTGTGTTAGGCAGGGGCAGGGTTGCACTTTATTAAAATAATTTCAAACTTACAGATGAGTTGCAAGAATAATGCAAAGAAGTCCTTTATATCTTTACCCAAATTTACCATTTTTGTGTCATTTATTTTTCTTTCTTCGTGCACATGGATATGTATGTGTATATTTATTTTTCTGACCCAATTGAGAGAGGAATCATTAGTGTCGATATATCTTTGTAATAAGACATAAACTCATGGGATTTTATAGTGCTTGAAAGGGCCTTAGACTTAATTGTCAGATGAATGTGATTTTCTACATTTTTAATAGATTACATTTTTAGAACAATTTTAGCATCATAGTAAAATTGAGCAGAAAAATAGAGTTACCATTTACCTCCCTCCCCACCTAAATACATACACACAGCACCCCCACTATCAGAACCATACCAGAGTGGGGTCTCTCTTAGTGACCCTCCATCCAGAATCCATAGTTTCCATCAAAGTTAACTCTTGGTGTTGTTCACTTAAATGTTCTTTAAAGCCATTTGGGAGTCTTTATTCCAAACATATTCGGGACTGTTAATTTTCTAAGTTCTTGTATCAGAAAATCTCTCTGTATCTTTTTAATTATGACTCTTTCTTTATTCCTTTTTTGTAATGATTTATCTTTCTAGTTTACTTAACTTTAAGGTCAGCTTTTAATACCATATCAACTGAAAGAGAAAAACTGAAGCAGCTGATGGAACAGGATGTCTCCTCCTCCCCTTCTGCCCAGGTCATCGGCCTGAAGCACGCCCTATCATCTGTAAGTTACATGTCTGTGTCACTGAAATACCCGACATTGTGCCCAGGTTGACACATTATTTTAATATTTTCCTTGTTCCTGGTTGTGTGGAAAATTCATGTATTGAAAGCGCATGAGAAAACCAAACACATTATCCAAATTATATTGTAATCTTTCCTCAGATCTACTTATTATCAACTCCAATAGCAAGCCTACCCACATCTCAGTAGCTAGGACTTTATTAAGCATTACTTTAAGTTTGGTTTTCTACTACTCATCTTGATGTTTCTGTTGTGTGTTTGTGTCTGGCACTTACTTGTTAATGCTTATAAAATCTGACAGTTTGGAGATTTCTGTTCCTAATGCTCTGTAAGCTTAGGTTGACTTTTCAAATAACAAGTAGTAGAGTAAAATTTCTAAATCATACTCTTATTTTCCCTGCACAATACCAACTGTCTCATCAACAAGAACATTATTTGATTTGATAGTAAAAAAAAAAACAACCAGGGCCTCCCTGGTGGCGCAGTGGGTTAAGCAACAACCTATGAAGCAAACCGCAGCCACTGCAGCAGGAGTTCAATCACTGCCGCTGGCCAGGGAGGGGACCCACATGGCCAGCAGAACTCTCCTGCTGTGCCCGCTGCTCCCCTCAGCAGTGTACTTCTGTTGATCTGCCTGTTCTGCTCCCCGCTCTCTGTGGTGAATCCTTTCACCCCCCCCACACACACCTCTGGCCTGTACCCCAGTGCTTGTATGCATAAATAAATAAATCTTTAAAAACAAAACAAAACAAAAAAAAAAACAACCATTTATCTTTGTTCCTCCTGCATAGACACAAAGCACTATCGTACAGAATGTCGGGTAATTTATTTTTTTTTTTTGTCTTGAAAAGTTTATTTAGGAAAGAAAAGAGAGAATAAAGACTCCAAGATAGATGGTACCAGGGAGGGGCAGAGAAAGCAGAGGTTGTCGGGTAATTTCTATGCCTTCGTAACAACAGAAAAATCACTTCTTAGTGTCAGATGTAACCCTAAGCCATCCTGTCAATTGCTCTTGATCCTCTTTTTCATTAATTCCAGTTTATTCCTCAGAAGACGTGCTTTATTATGAAGTCCATTGTCCTAGAACTCTGCTTTGAGCTGACACTGTCTGTTTTTCACCATGTGTCTATTGGAAAGCAGGAGAATTTTGAAATAACATGCAGTCATCCTTTGGAATCTGAAGGGGACTAACTAGTTTAAGACCCCTTCTATCCCCAGCACAGATACCAAAATCCATGGGTGCTCAAGTGTCTTCTATAAAATGACAAAATATTTGCATATAACTTTGCATATCCTCCTGTAGACATTAAATCATCTTTAGATGAATCATGCCTCATACAATATAAATGCTGTACAAATATTGCTATATGGTATTGCTCAGGGGATAATTACAAGAGAAAAATCTGAACTTAAGCCACTATTGTAGGCCAAGGTACATAGTATGTATTTTCCATCCAAGGTTTTGGTTTTTTTTTTTAAAGATTTATTTATTTACGCATACAAGAGCTGGGGTACAGGCCAGAGTTGCAGGAGGTGAGAGGATTCACCAGACAGAGTGCAGAACAGGCAGACTGACTGAGACACACTGCTGAGGGCAGCAGCGGGCAAGGCAGGAGAGGTCTGCTGCACCATGTGTGTCCCCTCCCTGGCTGGTGGCAGGGATCGAACTCTTGCTGCAGTGGCTGCGGCTTGCTTCTTAGTGCGTTGCTTAACCCACTGTGCTACCAGGGAGGCCCCATCCAAGGTTGTTTGAATCTGAATGTGGAACTCGTGGGTAATGAGCACCAACTGTGCTTGGTCATTCCTACCATGTATAAGTGTACTGCTTTACTTTGAAATTCCTACTGTAAAAAAGAGAGGAAGTGTGCACTTTTGAAATTACCATCTGAATCAATACTGAACTTAGAGCTTAGGGTCAGGAAAGGGGAGGAATTTTAGGATCTTGTTTTCAGAAGCCAAGGCAGGCGTTGAGAAAACTAGAAAATTCATTCATATTTTCTATTCATTGTCAGTGATTGGGAGAAGAAAAGTAATGTTCTTGGTATAACGTTTATGGCAGATACATTACTGGTAGCACATATTGTTGTTGTAAATTTCTTGAAGAACATTCTCTCATTTCAGCATTCCAGAATACTGTCTTTGAAAGAAGATTACATGTACTTTGTCCATGTATGAAGGTCTTAATGTCGTCTTCCTGGAGGAGCTCTGGGTGCTTTAAGGGTAGAGATAGAAACACCCCTTTGGGGCCTTCATGAAAAGTTGTCTCTTTACTTGGTGCTATTACCATGGCATCTTGAGAGATACAAGGTGGTTGGGTTTTTTTAAGGTTTTTTTTTTAAGTGATGTAAAGTTTGCTTACTGTTCCCAATAGATTGGCTTTTAGTGCATTTAGGAGCCTCTGATAGGCTCCCCAAGTCCCTGTGACTATGGTTCCTTTCCTCCAGCTGCCTCCCATGGGTGTGGTCTCTACTTACCAATCTACTCGTCTGCTAGAGACCATTGAGACCCACTGTGCCACAGACTTGAAGCTCTTCCCTATGCTAAGGAGTTAATCTTGTTCAGAATTTTAGAAACTTAAGAGAAAACTGAATGTTCCTTATGGCTTGCATTCCTGATCAGAGTCAAGACATGCTTGTTTGTTGAATGAAATTTTGGAGTCATGTCTGAGCAGTCAGATTGGATATTTTTGTGCTGTGTGTGCAATCTTGGTATTTTCCTTCTGTCTGTGGCTTAGAAGAGAAGCTACACCATACTAAGACCCTAGCCACTTTGACCAAAAGACCAGCGACGTACTGGCCAGAATAAAGTACCCATAGAAATTGTTAAATGTAGTTGTATTTTTTTCATACATTTCTTCTCTGTTTCATGCATGAGCCACAAGGATTTCCAGATAACCAAAACCATCCATAAGTAGTAAAGAATAAAGCCAGAGTCCTTGTTTGGTTTCGACGCATGGGTCATGCAGTGCCAACACCCTTCTGTGCTTGCACAGGTAGACTCTGTGGACCTGACAGATGCGAAAGGTTCTGAGCTTCTTGGAAGAACGTCAGGAAGACAAACAGACCCATCTGTGTGCATGCATCTGGGGAGCTGATTGTGGGCAAGCGGGGTTGGGGGGAGACAATCGGATGCACCTGTCACTTTCCAAAAACAGGTCGTTTGGAGAACGGTTGGTCAGGAAGAGCACTGGATGTCAGCCTAAAGGAAACAACTTCCTTTAGCCTCGAGCCAGTTACTTCCTGGTCATCAGGCATCTGGGATAGGGAACCCTGTGGAGAAGTGAAGGTCTGGGATGGGCTCACACATGCTCCCATCTCACACCCACCCATCCCTAGGGCCGTGGTCCTTCACCCCTTTCCAGGTACGTGAGATTGTTTTTATGACATCATTGAATGAAGAAGAATGAACAAATACATGAATAAAAAATCAATACCTATATTAGAAAATCAAATATATTTTTCACAAAATCCTACTTCCCAGCTCTCTTCCTGAGATCCAGTGCAACTGGAGTGCTAATTAAATGACTAGAAAATGTCCAATCATAAGGGGTCGGTGAGAGAAGCTGGGGTATCTGAGGGGGGTTGTGGCTGAAGAAAAAGACAGATGGGCAGGAAGACGCCATGAAACACAGTCATTATAAGAACTGAAGGTGCTTGTGATGTCCTCCTCCACCGAAAGGAAAGCCTTCCTAACCCCTCCTTCCAGCTCTGGAAATGAGATTAGAGAAAGGTCATCTTTTCCAGAGTTTAATATTTTCTATCTCCCAGACATCTCAGAGCTGGCATCCTGGATAGCACTCAAGGAAAAGGTCCAGGAAGTACCCTATCCTGGGCCACCCTGGGCCCAGTTCTGTCACCCTGGGCCCTCTGCTGTGCTTTTCTGAAACATCCTTTTATTAACCTAGCCCCACTATTTTTAACATGTTCCAGGCCTTAGCACAAAACACAGATCTTAAAGAACGCTTACGCAGAATCCATGCTGAGTCTCTGCTCCTCGACCCCCCCGCTGCTGCCAATTCGGGTGACAGTCTGGCAGAGGTGGGTAAGGCTTCTTGTCTGATAATGTCTCCGCGACCGCCACCCCACGTGATGCCCTCTGTCTCCCACCTCCGCGGCTTGAGTGGTGCTCGCCCCTTCACCCGCCTGCCAGGGCTGCGGCAGGCACAGGCGTCCTGAGATCCCCAGGCTTTCTTGAACATATGCTGCTAATTGCACTTTAAACTGCTTTCCCCCCTCACCCCCCAAAACTCTTCCCTTTGTAGTTCTTTTATTTATTTTTTAAGATTTATTTATTTATGCATTTAGAGCTGGGGTACAGACCAGAGTCGCAGGAGGTGAGAGGATTCAGCAGAGACAGAGTGGGGAGCAGAACAGGCAGATGGACTGAAACACACTGCTGAGGGGAGCAGCGGGCGAGGCAGGAGAGGTCTGCTGTGCCATGTGGCTCCCCTCCCTGGCCGGGGATCAAACTGGCGCTGCTGTGCAGCGGATGCTTCACAGTGCGGCATTCAACCTGCTGTGCCACCAGGGAGGACCCCCTTTGAAGTTCTTTGCCTCCGTTTCCCTCCTAAGTATCTCCCTTTTCACTAGGTATGAATGAAATGGGAACTGTAGAGAGAAACACGTTTTCTCCAGTAACTTTATCTCCTGTAACATTATCCCAGTTCTCTGTCCGCCTTCTGTGCTCTCTGTGAGAGCCACTGTCCCGTCCCCTCCTCTACCCCATGGCTCTTCCTTCTCGTCTCCCATGACTTTTTCGTTTATTTGTGTTAAATCATGTTCTATTGGTTTACAACTCGGTGTATGATGTAGAGGTGGAGATGTATGTTAGCATTCCATAATCACCATCAAGACACCGTGGCCCTTCTCCACAACCCATTGGGCCTCCTCCTTCCTGCACTCCCCACCCAGGACGCAAGTTTTTTGGCCTTAATTCTTTTTTAAATGATAATTTTATTTTTTAGTTGTATCATTTTTATTGAGGTGACGTTGGTTTGCAACACCAATGTTTTATGGACATAGAAAATACTACAATTGAAGAATCTAGGTGAGTTAAAATGGTTTTTTAGCAAAGCCTGGGATGTTTATCCGAAACATTCTTTGAGTGTGTTAAGTCAGAAATTTTAGATTACTTAAAAAATAGTTAAAGCATAACGGGTAAAGATGATTTTTAGCTACCTCTTACATTTACATGCCTGCCTCAGACATACAGAATTTTTCCTTAACAACTGTATTATGTTGAATTTATGTAAAATGAAAAATAAGGAAGGTAATATACAAGAAATGTGTGAGGGGTTAAATTTTTTTTTAAAGATTTATTTTTTTATGCATCCAAGAACTGGGGTACAGGCCACAGGCATGGGGGGTGAGAGGAATCACCAGAGACAGAATGGGGAGTAGAACAGGTAGATCTACTGAAATAAACTACTTAGAGGAGCTGTAGTAAGACAGGAGAGAGGTCTGCTGCGCCATGTGGTCAACTCCCTGGCCAGGGATCAAACTTAGGCTACAGTGGCTGCTGATAGCTTTGTAGTGCTGCACTTTAACTCCTTGCGCCACCAGGGAGGCCCTGGGTGCAAATTTTTTTTTAAAGATTTATTTATGCATACAAGAACTGGGGTACAGGCTAGAGGCCCGGCAGTGGGGGAAGGGAATGAGAGGATTCACCAGAGACAGAGCAGGGAGCAGAACAGGCAGATCCACTGAAGTACACTGCTGAGGGGAGCAGCAGGTGAGGCAGGAGAGGGCTGCTGCACCATGTGGGTCCCCTCCCTGGCCGGGGATCGAACTCGTGCTGCAGTGGCTATGGTTTGGCTTCACAGTGCGGTGCTTAGCCCACTGCGCCACCAGGGAGGCCCCTCTAAATTGTCCTTGAGCAGCAGTGATAACATTCCTCCAACTCACACCTTCTGAAACAGTCTTTGGAGTGCTGAGTTGATGGAGTCCTTGTCTCATTTATCTATTTGCCCATTCAGTGATATTCTGTTTTCTCTGTTTTTAGCCCACATGTCATTGAGTGACATGAGGTAACTTTCCCAGTGAGGGGGAGCTATTGTTGCCTTCAGGAAATAAGAGAATAAGTGGAAATGGCTGTCCCCGAGCCTGAAAACTCTACCCAGTGTATTTTAGGTAGCTCGCAGGCACCTCACTGTCAGAAATGGCAGTGCCCGCAGTGGGTTCAACCCAGGGTGTTCTTGGGCTTCTCACTTGGTTCATGCTCTGCCACTTCCCAGCCACACGGATTACCTGTCTTTGGAACTGTACCTGGTGACTTAGATTCCAAAGTCCCCTCTCTCCTATGAGAAATCACTCCCACATCTTATCATTCTCCTTTTATATGTCTGAATGTGAGCATTTAATGTTATCAGGTTATGAATTCTTTCATTATTTTCCATTATTTTAGACTCCAAATGAAAGGCTAATGACTTTGGGGATAACATCCTACTGAATCTAAAGTCCATTTGAAAAACCAAATTGGGGGAGCCTCCCTGGTGGTGCAAGGAGTTAAGTCTCAGCACTCTGAAGCTATTGGCAGCCACTGCAGTGCGAGTTCAATCCCCGGCCAGGGAGGGGACCCACAAGGCACAGCAGGTTGCTCTGGTCTCGCCCGCTGCTCCCCTCAGCAGTGTTTTCAGTCGATCCACCTGTTCTGCTCCCCACCCTGTCTCCAGTGAATCCTTTCACCAACCCTTCCACACACACACCCCTGTGGCCTACACCCCAGCTCTTATATACATAAATAAATAAATCATTAAAATAGGTAAATAAAAGACCAAACTGGTGAAATCTTTAAAGAAAATTCTGCAGGAGAAGGCAACTTATTCTTCTTTTAATTGCCTACATGTTTGCAATATTCCATATGCACTTGAATGCATTATCTCACAAATCCTAACCACAACTATGTAAGATAGGTGATAGTGGTTTCATTTTAGAGACAAGGAAACTAAAGCCCAGAGGGTTAAATAACTTCCCCCAGGCCACACAGCTAATAAGAGGTAGATCTGGGATTCTGGTCCACAGCTGATGAATCCAAAGCAATTATTTTCTCCACAAAATCATACTGATATAGAGTGAGGGAAGAAATGGCTGGCTAGAAAATAAAACCAATAGTATAGCTCCAGTAATAAAAATATAATGGCGATGGTATAAAAATCATATAGAATAACTATATCAGGCATAAAGACCATTTTATATATAAAAGAAGTAGATAAATGATATTAGAGACTCAAAACTGAATGTGGGAAAATGCATTAATCAATAAATCAGGTTAGCACACCTCAAACACAATTTGGAAAGCAATTATTGCACATTAACATGGATTGCTAGTGAATTAAATGTAAAAATACAAACTAAAACATGTTGACTTAAATAGTTACTGAATGACTGAGGAGGGAGGATTTCCTAAATTTGGACACAAGAGATAAAATTACAAAAGAAATATTTACTGGATATGACTATTCATTTTTTTTTAGAAAAAAAAAATGATGTGTGTGAACAATAAGAAGGCAAATATTAGACTAGGAAAAATATTTTCAATGCAGGTGACAGATGTAGAGAATGATAATGTCTTTAATAAGTAGATAATAAGTAATAGACAGTTCAACAAATAAATACAAAAAAATTCATTAAAAAGCCCCAAACCCGATTTTTTTTACCTTTTATTTTGTAAGAATTAAAAATTCACAAAGAAATGCAGAAGGCGAGCCCATCTCCCTTTATCTTGCTTCTCAACATTAACATCTCCACACCTAGTTTAAAAGGTTGAATTCTTCAACCTAACTCCTACCTAAAAAATGCAAATTAAAACAATTAGATTACTGCAAAAATTTCTAAATTATAGTATACAGTGCCATTAAGGATACAAGAAACAGATTCTTTTCCTTGTAATTAAGTGATATTCTCCCTTAAATATTTTTAATAATTCCACTTGTAAGAACTGATTCTAAGAAATAACGATATAAAGCAAAGAAATGTTGCAAACATGTTTACCAACATCATAAATTTGGAAACACTATTTATTTGCAGTAATAGCTGGAATGGTTAGTCTATGACACTAAAATGCTATTTGCCAACTAATATTATTTGTCTGAAAGAACTTTTAACAATCTGGGCAAATGTTTGCAAGATAATGTTAAGCAAATGAGACAGACTATATAAAAACCAAGTACAGTATGATCCCAGCTTTTCAAATTTATCAAATATATGCACACACACACAAATGTTTTATATGAAATGTATACTAATGGGTTAAATAGTGAATAGTGAGAATGTAAGTGATATTTTACATGTTTTTTTTTATTTTCTTTTTGAACACATTCCTTTTATCATCAGAACAAATATGAGAAAAGATAATGGTGCAATGTTGTCTAGGGGAAGTCATGAAATTTTATGTATTATGTATATCATTTATATAGCAGAGCTATATGTGTAAGAAGGATTGGAGAGATATGTGTCAAAATATTTAGAGTGGTTGTGTTAGTGTGATGGGTTTTGGGAATACCTTACTCTCCCTTTTCATGTTTCCTTATCTTTTTGTAATGTAAAAAATAAACAACCAACCTCTCATGCCTTATGAACTTGAGGGGAGTCATGGACTTGAACTGGCTGGGTTAGTATGTCTGTACACGCACCCTGTGTGGTACAGACATTCTGCGTGTGCTCCTGCAGCCCCGCTGAGTCCAGCAGGTGCCAACTGGAAGTCACTGAGGGAGTGGAACCCCAGAAAGAGCAAGGGGACAGATATTATTTTCAGTGCTCATCAGCCAAGCAATCCTTCTAATCCATCAGTCTAGTATGAGAAGATAGAGAGCAGGAGTGACTGCTAATAAATTAGTGATTAGAACAAGTAAATAAATCATTAGCGTCGTACATGACAGTGGCAAGCCTCCTAAGACATAGGACCATTCCATCGTTCCAGTGAGCACTAAAGGAGCTGGGTTATTTATGACGCCTTCTCTGCTCTGGAGGAGAGAGACTCTTCCCTTGAAGGTGACAGCCACAATAATTTTTTATCGATTATAACGTGGAAAGGAAAGCTGCTTTTCAGAAGGCTGTTTGGATATTAAAATGGGCAGGATCTTTCACTGAACACTGTGGTGCCCTGTCTTACTTGGGAAGAATCCAAGAGGAAGGGATATGCACTTAAATATGTTCCTGCAGGAAATATATGAAGCAGGACTTCATAAAGGGACTGCTTGCCCTTTTCTAACTGTGAAAACCCACCGTGGTCTTCTTCTGTAGGACCACCACTGTGGGTCTGATTTGTTGATGAAACTGAGGAGTTATAAGTCTTACAAGTCTTAAACTTGTAAAACTTCTGGGAGAGACATGATCTGCTTTCACTTCAGTTTCCCCAAATTATTCTGGGACTCATTTATTGTAAAGAACTTTTAACAGCCTGGGAAAATAGGATCTAGGAGTAGCTATCAGCCCCTTGAGAAATGGAAGCTATTCTTACTCTGTCCTCATTCTGCTAGTTCTAGGCAGATGACACCTCTTCTGTGGAGACATCCCAAACCAGAAACCCCCTAATAGAATCAGTCTCACCTTCCTCTGCTTCTAGAGCACTCTGTCACTTCCATGTTCTCGGTCTCGTGTGTTGGGTGCATTCTTTGCATCACTTATTCAGGCCAGAAACCTTACTTGTTCATCAGCATATCCCTCCATGGCCAACATGAAGCAGTTGCTCCGTTTGTTGAGTTGAATTGAATTTTCACTTACAAATTGAATAGAAAGCCCATTCCCAGGTATTTAGGTCCGTCCCCGAGGAAAAGTCTAGACCTGGTGAAGTGGGATATAGAGACCATTCCAAATGAGAAAAGTGTGATTTTCCATTATGTTATTTGTATAGAGGCTTATAAAAGAGGGATTTCCTTTCCTCAGCAGTCACTGTGAGAGAAGAGATGGGCAAAGAGGATTTAGCTCATTCATCCATGAGTAATGAATGATCTGCCACCAGGGGCACTTTTGAACTAAAGTTCACTGTTTATGCATCTTTCAAAGATGCAGCAGAAGCAGTCTACTGGACTGTGCTTCACGAAGCGTAAGAGCAGAAAGAAGCTCTGTTTCTTTGAACCAGCAAGGTTATGCATTTAGCACGATGCAAAGGAAATTCTAAGATGAAAAGAAACATCCTGCAGCAGAGAATGAGGATCGAATTCAGAGTGTTGGATTTTCCCCTCTTCATGGAACCAAGACTGACCTGAACAATGCTTTTTCCTTTGAGAGCTGTTGCTGTGCTTAAGCAGTGATGGTTCCTGTGAGGGAGGTGCCCGTGTGGGGATTACCTGTATTTTTCCTGTCATTTTGTGTGAGCCTTGCTTCTCATCAAAGCAGCTGACCTCTGCTTTGAGCTGCTTGTTTGCATGGGCTTGTGACCTTGTGCATCATGCAATGAAATCAGTTGTTCATTTTGCTTCTCTTGAGATTGTTTCTAAATATGTGCATTTTCTGTTTTTGTATTTCAAATAGGAAAACTCCGGAGATGACAATCGAGCTCTGGTCCATCAACTTTCCAATGAGAGTAGACTGTCCATTACTGATTCCCTGTCTGAGTTCTTTGATGCACAGGAAGTTCTGTTATCTCCAAGCTCTTCAGAAAATGAGGTGTGAACACTGTTTTCAACTAGGTGCCCCAAATCTCTTTTGTTGCTATCCATTCTGTAAATACCTATATTTAGAAACACAAAACTCAATGGCTCCTTTCTACCACTCCATTGTGAGGATCTTCCTATGACTCATACCCCAAAAAAGAAAGGATACATGATCTTAGGGGGAAAGGGCTGTAAAAGAAGAAAGTGCTGGTTCCTTTTTTCTCTTAACTTGATTTGTTCTAACTTTTTCAATTACAGGGTAATAGTTTTGACTGCAGTGAAATATTTCTACTACAGGACTAGAAATTAGCATCTTGGATATTTGTTTAGTCATTGCATTAGGCCTATGTAAATGTATAGCATATAACTATTGAAATATGACTAGTATTACAAAAATTAATTTATAACATACAGTGGTAATGTTTTAAATAGATGCATAAAATCATATTTTTCTTAATAGGCAAATATCATAGTTGGCATTGCTGTTCGTGTATTCATGATTTGACCCTTTCAACAGAGAAGTACTCTTACTGATATTCTTGTCTATTAATTTCCATAGAGGTTTCTTTTTTTCACAATTAACTAAAAGACAAATTATAGCTCATTCTACGCAAGCACTAACAAATTCTGGAAAAGCAGTCTGCATTAATAATGGATTTTTATAAGAACTACAATATTGAATTTACTTTTTTTTTCTTGTGAGAACAAGTCAAGAAAGTATAAGTACTTCACTAACAGGTGTTTGCTGTGAACACCTTCTAGGCAGACTGGTGTGTGCACGGCTATAAAAACATCATCCAAAATGATGTCCATATTTCCTAATGTGAGATTCAAAATGTTTGACTGTTTAGAGTAAAGATTTTGTGAAAATTTGCTTGTAATTCTAATGTAAGTTTTTTCTTCTTTCCCATAGATTTCTGAAGATGATTCCTATGTCAGTGACATAAGTGATAACCTTTCATTAGACAACCTCAGTAATGATTTAGATAATGAGAGACAGACTTTGGGTAAGATTTAAGTTACTGGATCTCTGAAAGTTGAGACCGGCACAGATTACAAATAAGCATCCATACAGAGACAAGCAGAGACTGTAGCAAGTACATATAAGAAAATTAAGACATGGGCCTCCCTGGGGGCAGAAGGGGATGAGCACCACACTGTGGAGCTTCCACGGCCACTGCAGCGTGAATTCAATTCCCAGCCAGGGAGGGGACCCACATGGCACAGCAGACTTCTCCTGTCTCCCTGCTGCTCCCCTCAGCAGTGTGTTTCAGTCGATCTGCCTGTTCTGCTCCCCACCCTGTCTCTTGTGAATCCTCTCACCCTCTGTGCCTCTGGCCTGTACCCCAGATCTTGTATGATAAATAAATAAATAAAATCTTTTATAAAAGAAAATTAAGACATTTCATAATTTAGGTGAGGAGTAAAAACTCACATGCTTGAAAACTGTCTTCATTGCCATAGATCTGTCTGCTGGTACAAATTTCTATTTTATAAATGTGGGATAACAGTTATCACATGGAAGTCAACAATTAATGAAACAAATATCCCTTAAATGGAAAATATTCTGCAAAAGTATTAGAAGATAGCTTTTTGCCTTTAGGAAATGAGTGGCTTTCATTTAGATATTCTTTAGGACTTATCTCTAATAAAAGGTTTGCTTGAAGTGGTCATTTAACTTCAGGTTCTTCAAGATAACACACTTGAAATCAGTACACTGCTAGTTTCTATCAGGGAGGCCCCTGAAAGTAGCCTAAAATGTCCCTTTATTATTGGTTGGTCCAGGAGTTAAAATGATGCCCAGGAAGTGTTGGTTTGAACCACGGGGTACCTGCAGAGTCTGGTATCCCCACATAGCTCTGACTCATCTGGGCAGCTTTATGTCTATCTGGGAAGATGCCCTTTAGAAGATTCTGCCCATGTTCTCTCCATGGGTTCTGGAGCATCAAGTGCCCCCAGCCCTAGTATTTTGTGTTCCTTGGGTTCTCTTGGTTTGTCTTTATCATGAATCAGATACCAGAAATACCTGTTTTCATACCTACACAGAGACCAAGTGCCATATCAGTCCTCTTAGATATTTCTGTGCTTCTCAGCTCAGTAAGTAGATGTGAAATATGATGAGTTGTTATCTGAATGCTGCCAGCCAACTTTGGGGACCACAGAAATTTTACTTACCACAGGGCAGGTAATTTTACTGTCCTCTGGAAGAACATTCTTGTAGCATCACCCCTACTGAAAGTCAGATGCTTCTTGTGTCCCATATCTTGTATGAAACAATTCTGAAGACATGAATCTTTGGGTGGAAAAGTCTGAGAATCAATAGTTTGAAAAAGAAGAGCAATAATGCGGAGAAAATTCATGTGCTACTTGCTTTTCTAGAAAAAAAGGCCAGAGGCATGTAGAAATAAAGAGGTCAGAGGTTGAGATGGAAGCATATGACTTATCTCAGAATGTAGCACAACCACAAAAAGCATGAGATTAAAACTGGTTTTCTTATTCCATAGCCATTTACTAGAATGTTGACCAACTTTGCTTTAGCTTGAACAAACTATGGGCCCAACCCAATTTCTTCTTTGGTGGTATTTGAAAGCAAAAACATGTCTTTCCTTTAACTGTTTATGGAAGATTAGTTTTCTAAACATCACTGCTCTGCTGAAATGATGTAGAAATAACCTTATGACACAGTTTTGCCTATAAAAGGAAACAGGATTGGATCAGGTCTTGATTAATTATTACACTGGAATTTCTCTGAGAGCCTAGTAAATATCAGGTATTGAGAGTGCTCCCTATGAGTTTCTTCTAGTAATACTCTTTATCTCAAGAGGTTATTATGAAGAATACATGAGATATTATAAATAAAAAGCTTAAGAAATTGTCTGCCATAGAGTAAAAGTTGGTTATATATAAACCAGTAGTAGTAGTAGTCATTTTTTTCAAGATTCAGTGTAATAAAAATATTTTGTGACTCCATAAAACATTGTTTTTAAAACCTACTATCATTTGTAGTTATTTACTTGTGTAAAGTAAAATTAACAAATTCAAAAATTAATTAGCTGCTTAGGTTAATATGAGATTTCAAAGTATGCTTTCAGTTTCATACATGTCTTCCTCAAAGCCATCTCTTTATTCAGCGTAAAAGTTACGTATTTAAATTTAATAAATATAGCCAAACAAAATGCCACTTTCTCCCATGCTGGTGTACTACACAAGATTTAATTTGAAAATAGACTCAGTAAGGATGGGAAAGGAATTTCAGGGCATGAGGAGCAGAAATGGTCACAGGGGAAAAATTGATAGAGTTAAACTCCTTAAAGATATAATGTATCATTCATCAAAAAAATCTTATATAACACATTTAAAGGTAAATGTCAAGTGGTAGTTAAATTGTGAAATGAAAATAAAATCGAAAGATTAGTCTTAATGTATAAATAAGAAAGCAGACAATTTGGAAAAGAAGAAATGTTCCTGAAAGCATTTCAGACCACAGTAGGAATTTTTTTTTTAATGTAAGTCAGACAAGAAGATAGCACTGTCTACCTGGCAATTTATCGGAAATCCAAAATGAGGAAATACCTCAGAAAATGGACACTCGTGTATGCTGCCTTCTTGAGAAGTGGAAATCTGACACACACTTTTTGAAGATGAATCAAAAGCCTAGACATGTTTGTAGTCTAACATAGAAATCCCACTTCTATATAGCCTAGAAAATAATAGAAGACGTAGTCAAATGTCTAAGAATATGAATATTCACTACTTTTTTTAAACGCAACAAGACACTGAACAAATCTAAAAATCCTTTCTGCTTTCCTTCATATTTTAGATAACTGACTTTAAAAATAAAATTGAGTACTTGCTAGGAAGTTATTTTTTAAACTTCTAATCCAACAGTAGACAAATGAGTAAGCAAATTATAGCACATCAAGAGCCAGGAATTTTTTATTTATTAAAAATGATGTTTCAGAAGAATTTTTAATAGCATAGAAAATACTTAATGTTATCTAAATAAGCAGAACATAAAACTGTGCATACAGTATGAGCTGGATATAGTTGGATAAAACACTAACTGAAAATTCCCCAAAATATAAACAGCTGCTGTTTCTGGGTAGTGAGATAATAAATAACTTCTATTTCCTTATAAAGTCCCTGTAATAAACATAATTGCTTTTATCAGAATTTGAAGTGATTTTTTTTAAGAATTTAATTTGAAGTGCTTTTTTAAAAAGTTTAAAAGTATAAATTTGCTATAGGCACATAAATCTAATTTCTAGTTTTATATATGTGTGTGTGTCTGTATATTAGCTTTCTTAAAAAATTTATATATACAATAACTAGGATACAGGCAATAAGAGGATTCACCAGAGACAGAGTGGGGAGCAGAACAGGCAGATCGACTGAAACACACTGCTGAGGGGAGCATGGGTGAGATAGGGAGGTCTGCTGCACCATGTGGGTCCCCTTCCTGGCTGGGGATCAAACTCGTGCTGCAGTGTCTGAGGATAGCTTCATAGTGCCGCTCCTTAACCCCTTGCGCCACTGAGGCCCCAATGTTAGCTTTTGAGTAGGAATTAAGGACTCCCTGTGAATAAAATCCATGCCATGTAATTTCTGGCAGTTCATTTAGCTGTTCAGAATTCATTTGCTTTTTTCTGTTTTCCCTCATATCTTAGATAACTGAGCTTAAAAGTAAAATTGAGTACTTGCTAGGAAGTTCTTATGCATAGATCGCTTCTTAAATAATAAAATAAAATTTAAAAAACCCTCCAGACATTGGACTTTTTTCCCTCTTAGGGGCCATTCTCGAAAGTGGTGGGGAACCCAAGTCCAGAAGGAGAACTTGCTTGCCAGCACCGTGCCCCAACACCAGTAACATCAGCGTGTGGAACATCCTGAGAAATAACATCGGGAAAGACCTGTCGAAGGTGGCCATGCCCGTGGAGCTGAATGAACCCCTGAACACGCTGCAGAGACTCTGTGAGGAGCTGGAGTACAGTGAGCTTCTGGACAAGGCCTCACAGATTCCCGACGCCCTGGAAAGGATGGTGAGGACCCGCCACCCAGCTGGGTGCCCCGAGCCGCCAGGCCCTTCAGCTCAGCTCCAGTTCAGCTGCTGAGACCTGCCAAGCTGCGGCTCTTGTTCCCACTGGCTGCATTTCAGCTGTTTTTTAGACAGCTTCATTTCACAATGATGCCTGGTTCTTTTCTGGCTGTTTCCAGTCACCTGTCTGATTTTCTGAGAGTTAGAGCGTAGCGGTGGTGGGGGTACTTCTCTGTGATAGCTGATGGCTGGGAGCAGTTCTGCTCTGGGTTTTGTGCTTCTTCTTTCTTCAGAACCTCCATGGAATTGTTCTCATATCCCTGAGTGGGAAACATATCTTGAGGGTTGTCTGCATGTTTATTTTTACTACCCCGCGTGGACAGAATTTAATTTCTCAAGTAGCTGTTTTTTCTCATCCAGGGTAAATTTCTCTTGGGAATGTTTTGTTTATTTTTGGAATTGTCCCATCCACTCCTAGGATTTTCAGCAAATGTCGTTCACAGAAGAAATTTTCAGATCAGTAATACTTTTCTCGCCCTCCTTTATTTTATAGAGTGCATTACATAAAGCCTTTTTCAAAAGCTCATAGTAGAAAAATTCACCTCTGTTCTGCACTCAATAGCATGTCTAATCAGGTGACAAGGTTTCCATTGTTTCTTAAGCTCCCCTATCTTTTAGGGCTGGGGGTTGGGGATAGCCTGGTGCAGACTGTGGCCAAAACAGCCCTTTCTGAGGTCACGCCTGACTTTGTTCTGCAAAACAGAGTGCCTCTTCCTCTTTTTGCTTCCTCATTGTATCCTCATTGTATTACCTGCTCGACAGGGAGATGTCGAAAGGGAGGTACACGTCTGAATGGGACCCCGGGACAGCGGTGTCCTTTGCTGACTGGCTAAATTGACTTGTCATGCCCCCTCTGCATTATGGACCTAACCACGTTACCCTGTGACTGATGGACTGTTTTCCAGACCCCAAGCATTCTGCCTTTTAACCTCATTAAAACTTCATTGCTTTTGTGATTTAAAGATTAAGGGGAAAGCTTCATAGTGACTGAACTAGACGTTCCTCACTGTCTCCAGAGACTTTTCCCATCAAGGAGATGGTCTTAAAACTAACGGTAATAAGAGGAGCAGAGAAAAACAAGCCATTTTAAAAATCTTCTTTGTTACTTTTCCCCAGAGAGTTTCTGCTGAATGAAAGGAAGCAAATATTATAGCTTCTAAGGCAAGTGTGAAGTCTACATGTGTGGACTACTCTCTTCTTTAAAGGGAACCACTGACTTTGAGGTTGAAAGTATATGGAAAGGTATTTCATTCTTAGGGGAATTTAGAGACCCCTAGGGTATCAGCTGATTGGTGGGTATTATTGATCTTGGGATGAAGTTTGAGGAAAAGCTTCACAGCCCAGCACAATACATTAGGGGAAGCACAGGAAGAACAAAAGGAGTCCTGTCCTGTGAAACTGTTCATTGTTCTTGTGGTTCAGTCTATGCTCCCACCTGGCTTTTCTCTCTGTCGCCAGCCCAAAAGAAGGGTGCTTCATTTTCCCTGCCCTTGCCTCTCTTCTCTGCAGCATTTTGAATGATTCCAGTTCCTTCTATAAATTTCATTATATTTTAAGTGTGAAGGCAATTTAGGGTTAATTCAACACTCCACCTAGGTGCTGTGACCTTCAAGGAACAGCTGTCCTCGGATTTCAAGAACAAAGACTGGGTTGAGCATGGTGAATTGATTCTTTTTTTTTTTTTTTTTTAAAGATTTATTTATTTATGCATACAAGCACTGGGGTACAGGCCAGAGGTGGGGGGGTGAGAGGATTCACCACAGAGAGCGGG
>JAGFMF010011726.1:5153223-5179045 GCA_019455555.1 Galemys pyrenaicus | reverse complement strand
CCTCCCTGGCCGGCAGCAGGGATCGAACTCGTGCTGCAGTGGCTGCGGTTTGCTTCATAGTGCGTTGCTTAACCCACTGCGCCACCAGGGAGGCCCGTGAATTGATTCTTTTAAGCTGTCTGCTGCTCTCGAATGTACTGGAGTATGAGATGGCTAAGAAAGATGACTTGTGAACATTTATGAAAAAGCCCTCATAAGAAACATCCCAGTGTGTGTTGGGAAGAAAAATCATTGAGACTGCTAATCAGCATTAGTAAGGAAAATTTGCTATCATACTTAAGTTTAGTTTTTGCTCTCTGCCCACCAAATAAAAACATAAAAATAATAATGGGTCGCTTTGGTGCCCAAAAGGCGAAGTGATAAAAATGCCAAGAGCCTCACAGTGAAGGGAGCGTTCATGTTCCCATATAGTTTTCCCTTGTCTCTTTGATTTTTCATTTCTTCTCCAGAAAAGCAGAACTTTTTAAAGGCATTGCACCCCGTCCTTGTGGCTCAGGAAGTGACTCAGATTTTTGTTCGTGCAAAATGAGTTTTTAGGTTGGTACAGAAGGAAATTGTGGATGGTTAACCTAAATGTGCTTAGTCCTGAATTTTGAGGGAAGTTTCACATTTTTTTTTAAGATTTATTTATTTATGCATACAAGAGCTGGGGTACAGGCCAGAGGTGTGGAGGGGTTGTGTGAGAGGATTCCCAGAGACAGAGTGGGGAGCAAAACAGGCAGATCGACTGAAATACACAGCTGAGGGGAGCAGCAGGCGAGGCAGGAGAGACCTGCTCTTAACCCCTTGCACCACCACGGAGGTCATTAATTGGCATATTCTTTTTTTTTATTAAAAGATTTATTTATGCTTATAAGAGCTGGGGTACAGGCCAGAGACATAGGAGGTGAGAGGACTCACCAGAGACAGAGTGGGGAGCAGAACAGGCAGACTGACTGAAACACACTGCTAAGGGGAGCAGCTGGTGAGGCAGGAGAGGTCTGCTGCTCCATGTATGTCCCCTCCCTGGCTGGGGGCAGGGATCTAACTCGTGCTGCAGTGGCTGAGGTCTGCCTCATAGTGCATTGCCTAACCCACTGCGCCACCAGGGAGGCCCAGTTGCACATTTTTAATGCTCTTCCACCTCCTTCTTCCCCAAAGCCCTAGCATACTCTGGTTTCTTTTCAGGTCATATAAATCTTTCACCTTTTACCAAAAGCCTTAGCATGGCATCATGATTCTCAGATACTGTCAAGTTTAGAGATCCCAAACAGCCTCCAGCTCAGAAACAGAGTAGCTCCCCATCTTGAAAGCGTCTATCAACTTTAGTCAGCAAAACAAATAGACAGTTGGAAAATGTCTGGTTCATTTGTCTCTAGGCGAAAGTGAACTTTATTTAAAGCTGCAACTTTAAGCCAAAATTGGTTTGTTTTTTTAAACCCAGAGACACATCTTTGGCTCTCAGAAATAAACCAATAAGAGAGAAGTCAGGCTTTGTTTTGTTCATGTCTTCGTAAAACTAAATGTGTTGCTGACAGAGAAATAACAAGTTCTTTCCTCCCTCTCCTAGGTGTACGTGGCAGCCTTTGCGGTATCTGCATATGCTTCTAGCTACTTCCGAGCCGGGAGCAAACCCTTCAATCCGGTTCTTGGAGAAACCTATGAGTGTATCCGTGAGGACAAAGGCTTCCGGTATTTTGCAGAACAGGTGGATATAATTCTTTTTGTTTGTTGGGAGGGCTTGCTTATGCCTCTCACTAAAAGTGCTTTTGAAATATTTATTTTCCACCTTTCTTGGGCTTCAAAGCAATTGAGATAATTACAATGCTTTTACACACGAAGAATCCATTCTCCTCTGCCACCCCGTGAGTACACAGGTATGAGCTGAGCACTGGGGAAGCCGTATGCATGGACAGAACTCTTTAAAGTCAGAGTGAGAGGAATTTTCAAAGCATGAAGCAGCTTCCCAGACTGTGATTTGGGTGTTTACAGGGTGAACCGGGGATCATTGACGTCATCACGCACGCTCACGTGACCCCGTCAGCTTGGGTGGCACAAAAGCAGTGCTTTTTTTTTTTCTCTCTCATTTTGACTTGATGAATTGTCCATTCATGTATTTGGTCATCCAATCCATAAATATTTTTCTAGCATGTATCAGGGGCTTGACGTTGTTCCCGGTGTGTGGGTGCTGCAGTGCGGTGGGGGCAGGAATGCCTAAGGGATGGACATACCTTGTCCTCTCGCAACCTGCATTCCCTGAGCATCTGTGATGTCTTCCCACATAGGAATAACAGAGAATAATAGCCGAGAACAGCCTCTGGAGCCAAAGAACCAGCTTCATATCTCAGCTCTTCCTTTCAGTAGATTTCTAAGCAAGTTACTTAACCTCTCTGGGTTTCATTTCCCTCTTTAAATCAGAAAATATAAGATAAAGACCTGTGGCTTTGTGACGATTAAATAAAGCAGGAGCTACCGCGCACAGAGCAGTGTCTAGGATGTGGAGTCTGGAGTGTTACATGAGTGTTTACTGTCACTATCGACACATCGCAGCAGTTGGCAATGGTGGGGACACCCAAAATGTCTGTCAGTGAGGAATTGTTTTTTTGGGTCAGGTGCATAAATCCTGAACATAAAAACCAGGCTTCCCCTACCTGGTTAAGGCAGCAACTGTACATGCCTGTCCTCTACCTATCTATCTCCCTAATTATCAGCCTGGGAACTTTAGAAATGATTGCTTCCAAACATCCCTCTCCTCTCAACTCTTAGAAGGCTGAGGGGAAAAGGAATAAGTAGCTAAAATATTATTTTCCTTCCTGTTACCTTGCTGCCCTTGTTATCAATGGATTTGTGTAGGAGCAGGCAAGGAAGGGTGTGGCTAAGACTTAGGAAGGTGGTGCTTATCTAAACTGTAAATTACAAGAGTTCTCTGAAATTCAGAGGAAAATGAACACACCATATCCCAAAGCACATTTCCAGAAGCTTTTCAATTAGAAACTTAAAATGAGAAATTAAACACTGATATGGGAGGAAGGTAAATAGGGGACATTAAACCCGAAAGGAATAAGGTAATCTGATTCAAATTCAACTGGATTATTTAAATCGTAAACCTAAAATGGAATGAGAATAAATGAAAATATAATTTGGTTACCATGGTATTACATGCACTCATGTGAAAAAAAAAAAGGCTCAAAATAGCCCAAACTACAGCAGACAATTGGGACAGAATGAATGTGGACAAGAAAAGAGTAGTAAGGTGAGCTTGTGAAAAGCTAAACTTTGATCCTATGAGCCCTTGGTGGGCAGGACCAAATTCAAGATCTGCTGTGTCTCTCCTGTAGTTACACAGAGAGAGAAAGCAGAGCTCCTGGGCACGTGTGCACAGAGATGGAGAGAGCATTACGTAACTCAGTCTTTAGTTCCATGAATTGAATGCCCAGGAAATAAGCAAGAAAGTGGTGTGGTCATTGTTTGTGGCACAGGGTTCGCTGGGTATAATGTAGACCTGCTTTCAAATCCTAACCCTTCTCTTCTTTGTGTGGCCTTATGTAAACTACTTAGGCTTTCTAAGCCCCTTGATTCATCTGTAAAATAGGTATGATGATGCTTAGTTTCTAGGTTATAGTAAGGGTTAAGTGAGATAATACACTGATAAACAAAGTATTTGTACTAAGCAGAGTAAATTTTCAGCACATTGTTATTGCTATTACATACAAAGGCAACTTTTAAAATGCTTTTTAATATAGACAGTTACAAACTGTAAGAGGAGTATTAAAATAAGATGTAATCTCTCTGCGCTACTCATTCAAGTGTTTTGAAGGGGGAATCAGCTAATAATAGAAAAGTCATCAGTCAATCAGGAATCCTCATAGCTAGCTTTACCATGATAATTTGATCGGTCCTAACCATGATGGAGCTGCTTCACCTCTCTGTAATTTAGTGTTATGACCTCAGTTAGTTCTTTTAAGATATTCCAGAATAGGTGATGCTCTCAGGGACAGATTCACACTAGCTAAGCTTACAACAGACTGATGTGTAGACAAGAAAGCAATCATGCATATACTGTGAAAGGGAGACCTGATGCAGGAAATTGGACAGCATGACTGGGCATCCTTTCCCCATAGACTATTACTTGGAAAGCCAAATTGTAATCATGAGGTCAGTATAGAAGGAGAAAGAGCAGTGACTGCTTAATTAGATATGTCAGGCTGCGCGCTGCTACAGTAATGGAAAGGGTTTTGGCCAGGTCCCCATCCCTTTTTGCTAGCTAGCAGGAGACATTAATTCAGCTTCCCCCATGCTCTGTGGCCCCTGTCATGTGACCAGCTGACTTATTGTGCACCAAGTTCTTCTAATCTAGCACATTTAAAGGAAGTGCCAGAGCATTTGTTCTATTTCCTGCTGGTACCTGCTGGTACTGCTCTTTCTGCTTCTGGCCAGGAGTGGGTGGTACAGGGTGACTGTCTGCCTTTATGAAAACAGTATGACTGTCTTTGTCCATTATGTGTAGGTGATGTATGTTAGCTCTCTGACTTTAGTGGCACTTACACATGCTGTGCCCCAAATTAATATTTTTGGGGTGGAATTTTATTCTCATGAGGGCACTGGTGGAAATCATATCTCTAAGCAAAAGCATATCTCTAAGAAAGAAACAAGGGTCCCTTGGCTTTTTTTACTGCATTTTCTGGACAGAAGAAATTGGGTGATTTTAAAAGCAGTCTGTCCCTTTCCGCCAAGCTCCTGGTTTTTGTTGCTGTTGGATTGATGTGTGTGAACATATTCAAGGTGGTCAGTGGCACAGGAGGTTGAGGCCGCTGCTACACCACAGAATGAGCTACCACCCAACTTACCTCTTCATATTACGTCTCATTGAAAAGACCACAAAGCACATTATCAAACCAGAGGTCAGAACCCAGAGAAACCATCTGCTGTTCAGATCTTCCTCATGACAATCAAGTATTAGGTTTGCAGAGGGCTTTTTGATTTCAAAATTGTACAAGAGTGAGCCTCCCTGCTAGCACAAGGGTTTAAGTCACAGTACTATGAAGCATCCACAGCCACTGCAGCACGAGTTCGAACCCCAGCCAGGAACAGAACCCACATGGCGCAGCAGACCTCTCCTGCTTCACCCCCTGCTCCCTTCAGCAGTGTATTTCAGTCATTTCGCCTGTTCTGCTCCCCACTATGTCTCTGGTGAATCCTCTCACCCCTGCACCTCTGACCTGTTCCCCAGTTCTTGTATGCATAAATAAATAAACAAATAAATATATTTTTAAAAATTGTACAAGATCATACTTGATCTTCCAAATACCCCCTTGTGTGGCAGGAGAGGTGAGGATCACTTACTGGTGAGGAAACCGAGGTCTAGTGCATTGGGGTGTCCACTGCTCCTCATCTAGCACCCTCTCTGCATTCTAGCAGCCTCTCTCCCCTTTTAGGGTGTCTCTAGTGGATTCAGTGATGGTGCTCAGAGCTGCGGAAGCTTCTGACTGCCCCTGTGATGTGTCACTGGGACTTTGCCTCTTGTCACCTTAACCTCCCTTCCTGCCCGTGTGTGGGACTTTGTTCTTCTGCCGTGGGCTGCGGAGCGGCCTTTGTGAGTAAGGAGCCTTCAGGAGCAAATCGCAGACATCCCTATCATGTGTTCCAGTCCCATGGTTGTTCCACCTCCTCACAGGAGGCGTTTCCTTTATGTCAAGAAATCTGATTCAGCCTTAGCTTTCCACATAAGCCCAGAAAGGGGGGAATTCATAAAGGAAGCACTTCCTTTCTCTCCTCAGGGACGAATATCCCACTGGCAGGCTCTTTCTTGTCAGGACCTTGTACTGCCTAGTGCATCACTGACTGCTGCTTGGGGCTTCATCAGGAGCCACATGGGTCAGAAAATTCATTTCAGTTAGATTTGCTTCCCATTTTGTACCTCAGGGAAAGATTTGGTGTCTAAAATGCAACTAAGCTATTACCTAGAAGTGTTTTTTTTTTTCCTTCTGACCTGGAATGTCAGTAATCAGAACACTGTTCCAGTCATTTTAACATTTACCCACCCAGCCTCCTTCTGTTGAGTTTGTGTCAGAAAACCTGTGTGGAGTTATTAAAAAGCCACTAAAATGTATGCGATGCAGATGCTGTCACTTTCCTTTGCTTCACAGACTCACCCTTCTTGCTGCTGTTACCCATCTAGCGAACTCTGAGCATACATTCCTAAGCAGACATATAAATACCACACCTATCCTATCACTTCTCTGCTTGCATGCTCACGTCACCCTCTGAATAGTTCTTTTATCTGCTAGTAGACGGAGTTATTTACTACTGGTTCAAGTGGCATATTATTTAAAGACATTAGCAGAGGGGAAATGCAAGCTGTTCAGCTAAGTTCATAGAAACCATCGCTTCTCCATTTCTCGGTTAAGTCATCACTTAATGTATTTTAGTTGCTTTTTTTTTTTTTTTTGCAAGAAGCCATGTATATATTGAATCAGTAATTAACTCAAAAAATGGGGGAAAGGAGATAATTTGCAGTTGTCTTCTCCGAAAAATCAGGCCGATATCTTTGACATCCTCCTGAATAGTTCTTTCTCTGATAGTCTCTGATATCCATCAGCAAATCCTGGGATCTGCCTTTAGAAGCCTTTAGAAGCCTTCCTTCAAAGCTCTCTCTTTTCACTATCTCCCTGATTGCTGCTGGCCCAAACTGAAGCCACAAAATCATTGACTGGGATTGTTGCGATAGTCTCCTGAACCCATCTCATTTCCATAGCTAGTTCCTCAGCCAGGAACCAGAGTGATTGCTTTGGACAGGAGTCCTATCTGTTCTGTACCCTCCAAGATACCCCACAGGACCCGAAATAAAATCCTAAATCCTCGTCATGGTGCACAAGGCCCTCTAAGATACCACTGATTTTACTTCTCCTAAAACATCCTGAGCATTTGCCAGCCCTGGGAAATGACTGTGTCACCTGCCTGGGATACTTATTGCCCAGATGCCTGCATGGTTAAGCTGGCTTATTTCTCTCAACCTCAGAAGTTTCCATTATAGAGTAATGCCCCTCCTATTCTGTCTGGGGTAACACTACCACTCTCTGTCCCCTCATCCTTACGCCTTGCTTTATTGTCCTTAATATGCATTATTACTGATGAATTATCTACTTATTTGTCTTTGTCACCCACTTCAACACTAAAATATAAGCTTCATGAGGGTAAAGAGATGTTTCTTTTGTTTATTACTATAGCCCCAGTGATAGGCACATCGTAGGCCATCAGTAATTATTTAATAAATGCCGTGGCAAGAATGGCCGGCAAGAAAGTGCTGGATCCTTTTCACAAGCTGACTGACAGGTTGGAGGCAAATCAGGAATTAGAGGGACTATAAGATGATGTTTCTAGACAGCTGCAAAAGTGAGGTATCAAAGTACTCTTTTTCTAAATCTAAACAAGAAAAACATACAGAATATTAAAATATGATCAGTTCAAACTCAAACTCAAATGCCCTTTTTCTGTCTGGGGTAGGATGTAACAAGACGAGAACCTTAGCCAAACCCCACACTAACAGAGACAGTCAGTCTTTGTGATTGTGCTTGTTATTCACAACTCTGGTAGATTTTAAAGTGATTGCCATCAACAAAGATAAAATGATTAACATGAATTACCCCTTTCCACAGGCATTGCAGTTCATCAAAACCTTAGAATAATTGTTTCTTGTTAGCCACCTCTGATGCTGAGACTGAAAGAAGACTTCTAGAACAGATGTTAGAATCAGAGCATTTTAACGCCAGACAGATCTTCAGACCTCATTTTACAAAGAAATGAGTCAGAACCGGAGAGGTGGAAAAGGCCAAACCCAAAGATTCCTTCTCTAAATATCCAGCAGATGGGACCTAAATGATGAGTCAGGTTTAGGGAGGGACAAGAGCCGAATTCCAGAGCAGCCACAGAGAGGCTGCAGGGACAGGTGGAAAAGAGCACAGGATTCAAAATCAGAGACTTTGCATTTAAATACTGCCCTATACCAGTTAACTTTGCAGCACCAAACAGGACCTTTGCTAGATAGAATCTGTTCCCTAATATATAAAATAAGGACTATGAAGACACGTAGTTACCATGAGAACTAAGCAGAAATGACTTGTTGAATGGCTAAACTTTAGCCCTGGACTACTTTATGCCGTTGTATGATTCTGTCATCGTACATGTCTCATCTTTGTTTCAGTTTGCAAACTTAGTATTCTTAGACTTACTTTAAAATGGCGCAATGGGCCTCCCTGGTGGTGCAAGGGATCAAGCACCGCACTATGGCAAGCGAGAATTCTACCACTGAATCACCCATGCAAGCACCGCACTATGAAGCATCTGCAGCCACTGCAGCACGACTTCGATCCCCGGCCAGGGAGCTGGCCCACATGGCACAGCAGACCTCTCCTGCCTCCCTGCTGCTCCCCTCAGCAGTGTATCTCAGTCCATCTGCCTATTCTGCTCCCCACTCTGTCTCTGGTGAATCCTCTCACCCCCCACACCTCTGGTCTGTACCCCAGTTCTTGTATGCATAAACAGATAAATCTTAAAAAAAAATAAAGATGAAGCAAGAGAAGTCCAGAGGGTTGAAAGACTTGCTGAAGAGGGAGACACATGGAAAAGGGCTCACTTCCTTCTTGGCTTTAGACTTGCACGAGGGATTTGGGGGATTTGGAGAAGACAAATGGAGGATAGACATGGGTGAGAGACCTTTGCAGAGGCTACCAATGGCAGCCATTCCTTGATTTGTACTTTGATTTTGAGCCTTCATCCAAGACTTGCCTGACCTCCTCCACCCCATTCCCATGGTTTCCCAATGAAGGTACCTTAGACTAGTGGCAAGCTTTTGGGCCTCAGTGGCTTCAGACCAACCCTGTTTGGCTGGATATTTATCCATGAAAGGATAGTAACTTAGGGTAATTTTTTATTGGGAAACTATTATTCTTTCATTCTCTCTCTCTCTCTCTCTCTCTCTCTCTCTCTCTCTCTCTCTCTCTCTCTCTCTCTCTCTCTCTCTCTCTCTCTCTCCCTCTCTCCCTCNTCTCTCTCTCTCTCTCTCTCTCTCTCTCTCTCTCTCTCTCTCTCTCTCTCTCTCTCTCTCTTTCTCTCTCCCTCTCTCCCTCTCTCCCTCCCTCCCTCTCTCCCTCTCTCCCTCTCTCCCTCTCTCCTTCTCTTCCTCTCCCTCTGCATACTATCCTATTAAAATTCTTTCACCCTTAAACAACTTGCTAATGGCCATAAAGCCAGTAGCTGACATTGCAAGATAAGGGCCTAGGTCTGTGGGATTTCAAAGGCTCTCCATTATTCTGTGACACCTTACAAAACACATTAGCACCTTTGCAAATGTTTCATGAAAGGAAAACAACATTGTAAGGAAAACAAGTCATCAACTTTTATTTATGAGGCATCAACATAATTTCCCTGGGAAGCTTTATAAATTTAAAGGCAACATGGACCAAATGAATTATTCCCAAAAGCCTCTTTAAGTCAGAAAAAAAAGCAAAACCATTGATAGTTGAGTGCTGAGATTTATTCATTCACAGAACATCCTTTGAGTCCATCCAAGGGCACTCTGCTGAGCACTGATTCATTCATCTGACACAATAGTCTTAAAAAGTCAAAGCTGCATTTTTATAGGAGATATATTTTATGGCATAATAGGCTTCTCTTATAATCATATGTACAGTGTATTTATCCTGTTTATGGAACTCAAAATTATTCCAGAAGAGTTTGTAGTGTCTATAATAACATATTTTGCTTTGATGTTTACAGTTGGCCACGCCTATAAAAAATGGCACATTCAAGCCTATGATACCCACTTTGTTTTGTTGCAAATGGATATGATCTAATTTCCAATAGTCTACTTTAAAATATGCCTACATTGTAGGGAGGGGCCACCCCATACCTCCCCTTCTCATTCTTCTGTGGGGCCAGCAGGGTGGAGTGGACCAGTGGGGTGATATGATCTTGCTCTGATTCAGTGTTTTATGACCCAAAGGCTTAAAGTGAACTCCTGGGTTCTCATTGTGAGCTGGTGGAGTTTGAATGGATGTGTAGGAAAATGCAGCATTTTGTGATATAAACTATCTTCAAGGGGGTGGATTTTAGAAAGAAAAGCAGAATTACATTGTAGAAGTTCAGTCTCTAAGTCAGTGCTGAAGGTGCAGATTTCCCTTGAAAAGTCCTACAGACACAGGGAGGGCTACATACTTAAGAGGCTGTGGAAACAGACCATACAGGGGATGCAGACTTGCCTCTCACTCCTCATATTGGGTTGGGGTTTATACTGAGACCTGAGCGCTACTAGCCTCACTATTTAAATCTTGTTTCCACTACTCTTTGGGCCAGGGTGGTACAGTTAAAACCCCATGGGTTAAATGTGTGTGTGGCACGAATCTAGAGGAGACACACACACACTGTTTCAGTCCATGATCGCCACAGAGGCTGAGGGTCTAGGGAAGACCAGTGTTTGAGGATTTGTCTCCTCCCACTGCCCCCCACCCCAATGACTTGTTCACCTCAAGCAGTGCTCTGTTTTCTGAGTTCTTGGTGCTCCAAAATTTTTTGAATTGTGAAAACCATTGATATAAACCAAAAGTTATCTCTAGGGCCTCCCTGGTGGCACAGCGGGTTGAGCGCCACACTGTGAAGCATCCCCGGCACAACAGCGAGAGTTCGATCCCCAGCCAGGGAGGGGACCCACAGGGTGCAGCAGACCTCTCCTGCCTCACCTGCTGCTCCCCTCAGCAGTGTGTTTCAGTCCCTCTGCCTGTTCTGCTCCCCACTCTGTCTCTGGTGGATCCTCTCACCTCCCATGACTCTGGACCATACCCCAGCTCTTGTATGCATAAATAACTAAATCTTAAAAAAAAAAAAAAGTTACCTCTAATTCTTCCCCTTCAGTGTGCTTGGCAAACGTTAGTTAATCTTTCTGGTTGCATTCTCCTCATTTGTAAGGTTTGGGCTCAGTGCTCTAAATGTAAGTTACCTTTGCTAAGAACCAGCTAAGTCAGAGAAATTTCTGGAAACACTACCACCGGCATTACTCTGGTTTCACTACTACTCAGTTATCATTACAGAACGTAGTGACAACTTACTGGCCACGAATATGACTGAGATTATGGGGAAATCTGAAGAGCCATTTTCTTCTTGGTGTATTCATAAGTGAATTTTAAAAACCACAGTCCAAAGGCATCAGAGAGTCCTCTGTTACAGGAGATGTCTTCTAGAACACAGTTTGAATATATACTCAAGATATTTCTATCTGACAGAAAAAATGAATTTTTTTTCAGGTCACTAATATTTCTTCAATAATTGCTTACTTCTTTTCTATAGAAACATTAGCCTTTAGAAAAAAATTTAGAAAAGTTAGCTTGGATTGGTCATCTTATAGATGGTCTGAAAAAAAGCTGGACTGTGTGATACAGAGTTTTCAGAAGAGTCAAATCTGCTGAACCAAAGAGCAGCATTTAAAAATATTTTCTATTTGACATCCTAATTAAAACATTGGCAGGTACTTTCAGAACTGCTAATACAGTTTGACACACTATCTGGTTTATAAGTAGACCACCCTGTTGTATTTTCACATCTGTCAAAAAGAGACTGTATCCTCATCACTCCCCACTTGGCCAAATTCCCCAGCCTTCCAGAGGCTTCCATGCACCCAATTTCTTCTCACTCCTGACAAACTTGAACAAGTCAGAGTCGGCTGTGTCAGGAGCGCCCTCTAGAGGAAAGACTTGCTGAAGGAAATGAAGGACATTTTCTTTGTTAGACGCTGCGTTATGGCTCTATCTCTTATAAGATAGAAGGGGCGGATTTCTTGAGACAGAAAAGTTAATTAGCTTTTTGTCTTTTTGGTATTTGTTTCCATCAGGTCAGCCACCACCCACCTATCTCTGCATGCCATGCTGACTCTGGAAATTTTGTGTTCTGGCAAGGTAATGTGCTAATATACTCGGTGTCCATCATTTTTAGTAATGTTATAGATTTATAAATGAAATACTTTAAGTGATTATTAAAATCAAAAGCTTGCCCTGGTCTTGGGACTTGTTGAAATAATCTGCACCATTTGTTGTTCTTGCCTTTCGTCCTCGAACAGTAACTGGTATTTTTCTACTTCATGATGAAAAATTCAGGAAGATAATTTAATTGTTCCCCCCTTTAAAAAAAAACACCTCAATCTTGGTCTGGAACACATTTTATCCTATAACCTTTTCTCTATCTTATTCCAAAGACACTTGGAATGTCTCCTGTAGCTCCAGGAGTCACCAAATATTTAATGTTATTTATCAGAATCTGGACAGTGGAGGGGGGTTTTCTTTTGAAAAAACACTTGAATTTTACTTCTGAAATCACATTTTATATTGCTGACTTTTTTTCTAGCTCTTCCTGAATTTATTAACTTTAGCAAGCGATGGATTGTTCTGAAAAACTAAATGAGACTGTAAATATTTCCAAAATTGATAAAATAATTTTGTTAACTTATTTTATTCAAAAGTTAAGTACCCTGTAAAATGGAAATTTGAGCATCCTGAGATTTTAAATAGTGAGCACGTCACTTTTAAGTTTTCTCTGCTGTGACTTGCCACATTGCCTTTAAAAATCATACATGCAAAATTTAAAAGTCATGAAAGAATATATCATTAAAAAAAAATCTCTCACCCAGTGCCTCTCTCTTGAAGGCTATCAATATTTCTAGTTTAAAGTTACAAGTATATGGCTTCCTTTATGAACCTTTCCACATAAAATTTAAAAGTATAGCTTGATTAGAAACACCTTTAACGTCCATTGAAACCTTCTGGAAATAGTTCTCTTAAAATTTTCTAACTTTTTAATTGATAAGTTTTATTTACCCTATAAGTGCTTTATTATATTTTTTAAATTATGTATTACATATGGGGTACTCCCTGGTGGCACAAGGGCTAAGCACTGTACTATGAAGCATCCACAGCCACTGCAGCACAAGTTCGATCCCCAGTGAGGGAACTGACCCACAGGGCACAGCAGACCTCTCCTACCTTGCCCACTGCTCCCCTCAGCAGTGTGTTTCAGTCCATCTGCCTGTTCTGCTCCCCAGTCTGTCTCTGGGGAATCCTCTCACCCCCCACAACTCTGGCCTGTACCCCAGTTCTTGTATGCATACATAAATAAGTCTATAAAAATTATAATGTAAGGAAGGGTTTTCTCAAAATAGTTATTGCATGACCCTTACTTTGGTCATGGATTTCTCTTTAGCTCTCCTTACTATTTCTTCATCAGCCCTTTTTTATACAATCTTGCCTATTTCCATAGGCTCATGTGTCCCAAATCTTGCTTTTTAAATCCAACCTCACATTTCTCTGCCTTTCAATTAGACTGTTTACATCATTTACATTTATTGTGATTATTGATGTAGTTGGATTTAACTCTGGTCTCTTGTTACTTTCTTTCTCTTGTTGTAACTGTTCCTTTGTTCTTCTTTTCCTCTTCTGCCCTCTTTTGCATTGAGTAGTTCCTATATTCCATTTCGCTTACTTTTTGGCTTTATTGGCTATATGTCTTTGTTTCATTCTTCAGTTGTTACTTTAGAATTTATATTCTATGTCTTTAAGGTATCACTGTCTATCTTCAAGTAATATCGTGGCACTTTTTGGTTTTTGGTGAGAAAATTACAAATGTATACTTCCCTTCTCCCAATCTTTATCCTTAGGAGCATATATTTTACCTTATGTGTTATAAACCATCTGCCTTTCGTACTGTGAACTTCTCCAAAAGAAGTTTTAAATTTTATATAATTATGACTTTATAATTATAGTTTCCCTGATTCACCTCCAGGTACTCAATTGGTACTTGTATTAAATGAAAAGATATGCTATACAATAATGAATTTTACCATTAAGAAATTGTTCTATGTAGTGATTGATCATTCAGTTAGACTACGAACACTTGGATCGACCTACCTCTCCTACTAAATATGTAATATTGCTTTTTCATTTCAGATGTGAGATGGAAAAACAAGTTCTGGGGAAAATCCATGGAAATCGTTCCCATTGGCACAACCCATGTGACTCTACCAGCGTAAGTGACTCCTGTGGTGGAGTTTTGTAGAATTTTGTAGAATTTTACAAGACAGATTCTGGGAAAAGGATGCTCACTCCCACGTGGCTGTGAATGTACATTTTTTTTTCTTTTAATCTGCTTGACAGTGAGTTCAAATTTCCTTCATTTTGACAACCTTACATTTCCTTTAAAAATATTTATTTATGCATAAAAAGCTGGGATATAGGCCAGAGGTGTGGGAGGTAAGAAAATTCACCAGAGACAGATTGGGGAACAGAACAGGCAGATCAACTGAAATACATTGCTGAGGGGAGCGGTGAGTGAAGCAGGAGAGGTCTGCTGCACCGTGTGGGTCCCCTCCCTAGCCAAGGATCGAACTTGTGCTTCAGTGGCTGCAGGTGCTTCACAACAAGGTACTTAACCCGTTATGCCACCAGGGAGGCCCTGATAACCTCACATTTTCTTTTGATCAAGTGGAAATTCTTCCTGGAGACCAAAGTTCCCTGAATAGAAGCTTTTTTAGACCTCATTTTCACTTTCTAACAAAGTTAAGAATGGTAGCTTTTCTTAAACATTGTTGTCTTTCATCATTGTCAAACCTCCTTTTAAAGAAAGGCATGGCTTTGCTCTTTCCTGAATTATCAATACTTTATTTACAAAGCAAAGCATTTGTGAGAGTGACCTCTGGACCTGGGCTGTCAGAACTCCTGTCCTTATTCTGCCATTTACTAATTGCAAATTCTTTCTAATTGCAAATTCTTACTACTTGCAAATTCTTTTTTTTTAAAAGATTTATTTATTTATGCATATAAGAACTGGGGTACAGGCCAGAGTCGAGGGAGGTGAGAGGATTCACCAGATACAGAATGGAGAGCAGAACAGATAGATGGACTGAAACACACTGCTGTGGCGAGCAGTGGGCGAGGCAGGAGAGGTCTGCTGCGCCATGTGGGTCCCCTCCATGGCCACTGGCAGGGATCGAACTCGTGCTGCAGTGGCTGTGGTTTGCTTCATAGTGCATTGCTTAACCCACTGTGCCACCAGGAAGGCCCACAAATTCTTTCTAATCACCAATTCTCTCATCTATAAAACGGGGATAAAAAACAGATTCATGTTAAACTAGGATGTAAGTATTAAACAGATATCATATGTAAAAAACTTCAAATATTACTTGGTGACTGGTATTGTACCTTGTGTTTGGTTTTATGACTATTACCTTTAAAATTATCATTTATTCTATAAATAATACGAGAATACATTCTCATTATAAAAGACTTAAGAAATATGAATCCTAATATTTACAATAGCTATATGATGCACACATGCATGTGTATGTGTACATGTATGTAGACAGACGTGTGTCTACAAGGATGGACACATGCAGGAGAGAGAATTGTTGTGAAAATAAACCCACACCTTCCCCACTGTTACTTCCCTTTCTTAGTTTGTGACCAGTCAGCTCTGGCTCTTAGTTTCCTCCTCTGTCACAGGAGGAGTGGGGTGCTCCAGGAGATCCCAGCTTCTGTTGAAACCTCCAGCAGCTTCCGGAGCGCAATCTGACATCTCTGGCCCTGGGCAGGCACATGGCTCCTGGCTGGCCCAGCAGGGCTTACACCCTCAGCTCTGTAAGTGCAGGAAGGAGTAATGTGTTAATGACTTAGGTTTACAGTAGCGGTACTTGGGCCTCCCTGGTGGCGCAGTGGGTTAAGCACTGAACTATGAAGCATCCGCAGCCACTGCAGCATGAGTTCAATTCCCAGCCACAAGGAGACCCACATGGCACAGCAGACCTCTGCTGCCACTCCTGCTGCTCCCCTCAGCAGTGTGTTTCAGTCTGTCTGCCTGTTCTATTCCCCGCTGTCTCTGTTGAATCCTCTCACCACCTGTACCCCAGTTCTTGTATGCATTAATAAGTAAATCTTAAATAAATAAAATAGCAGTACTTGTGAAGGGGAAGTGGGCGCCCCTGCCAGACTCCTGGCCACCAGGAGCTTTTGGAAACTGTGGTGAGGAGACTTTCCCTGCAGGAGATGAGTGCAAGTCTGAATAAGAAAAACATTTCTTCCTCCTAAGTCACGGCGTATCAGTGCTACAGAAATAACACTTTGGGAAACAATCTTCAGAAGAGCCTCAGTGAGCTCTGACAGTCTCGCCACATCAACCCACACCTTGCCCTTCAAGTTCAACTAACAGCATCATTGCAGGGGCCCTTTGAAAATGCACAGCTTGTGTGGAGGTTCCCCCGTCTGTTAAAAATGGAGCTACCTTATGACCCAGCCATCTCACTCCTAGGAATTTACCCAAAGAACACAAAAACACTAATTCAAAAGAACACATGCACCCCTATGTTTATTGCAGCACTATTTATAATAGGTAAGACCAACCATTGGAATCAACCAAATGCCCAAAAGTAGATAACTGGATGAAGAAAAGGTGGTGTATGTACATAATGGAATATTATTCAGCAATCAAAAAAGATCAACTAGAGATATTCATAGAAGCATGGATAGAACTTGAAGAGATTATACTCAGTGAAATAAGTCAGAAGGAAAAAGAAAAATACCAGATGGTCTCCCCTATAGGAGGAATAGAGGGGGTCAAGGAAAAAATAAAATAACCAAAAAAAAAAGAGAAGAACACAAAAATAAACAGACAGCTACAAAACTGAGATATTCTAAAGGGAAGAGAGAGAGACTGGGATCAAGGCAGGGACGGGAAGAGCACAAGGGACTGTGGTGATGGTGCATGGGTGAGTTGGTGGTGGAAATTCTATGGGGACTACACCCAAAAAAGAAAGCAAACAGGGCCTCCCTGTTGGCATAGCAGGTTGAGCACCCCATTGTGAAGCATCCATGTATGCGCATAGCAGCAAGAGTTCAATCCCCAGCCAGGGAGGGGACCCACATGGTGCAGCAGACCTCTCCTGCCTCGCCCGCTGCTCCCCTCAGCAGTGTATTTCAGTTGATCCGCCTGTTCTGCTCTGTCTCTGGTGAATCCTCTCACCTCCTGCGACTCTGGCCTGTACCCCAGCTCTTGTTTGCATAAATAAATAAATCTTAAAAAAAAAGAAAGCAAACGTTGTAAGAAAAAATTAAAAATAAAAATAAAAAATGCATAGCTTCTGCAGCCACATGTGGACTTAATATTGGATGAAGTTGAGTTCAGAGAGGTGACAGAACTTGTTAGAGTGGATTTGGTAGCCTGTGAGGGTTAAATTGTGGCTCTGATGCTACAGAATGAAGAGACCTGGTTATGCGACCTTTTGTGACTATCCCTCATCTTTAGGAGAACATAGAAGAGACTTTTTAAAATCTATTTTAGCATTCAAAAATGGCTCCTCTTAGTTGTACTATCAGAGAGTTCCTATAGAAAGAAATTTCTAACTCTGTACCTTGCAACATTTCCTTTATTATACAACATGAAGAAAAGTCAACTTCTTTATGGCAAAGCAAACATCAGTGCCCTCCAAAGAACATTCTGTAATAAGCTCATTTTTCAATTATGAAAAGGCTGTGCTCATTTTCGTGTGTTGCTGGCTCTTCTGAGAGTTGCTACTTCCCCTTTTCCTGTGTTTCAGTTTTGGAGATCATTTTGAGTGGAACAAAGTGACCTCTTGCATCCATAACATCTTGAGCGGACAGAGGTGGATTGAGCACTATGGGGAGATTGTCATCAAGAACCTGAATGATGATTCCTGCCACTGCAAAGTGACCTTTATCAAGGTAACTGGGTGGCCCTGTGAGCTGAGCCTGGAAAGGCAGAGCTGGGGCCTCTGGCCAGAGGCTGTCAGGGGAATTTTTCGCCTTAAGTCAAACAGACGGTCCCATTCTCCTGACTAGGGACACGGCCCCCTTCTGTACCCCTCCCACCCTTACTCCCCATGCTCTCTAATCATTGCAACAGCTGAGGGACCCTTTTAAAGCAGAAGCCACTATGCAGGAACACAGACGACATTGGTGACATTATGCTAAGTGAAATAAGCCGACACAGAAGGACAAATAGTGCATGACTGCATTGTCTGAGGTACCCAGAATAGGCAAATTCGTGGGGACTGAATGTGGAGTGGTAGCTGCTAGGGCTGTGGGGGAGGAATGGGGGTTAAATGCTTAATGGGTGTAGAATTTCACTTTGGGGAGGTGAGAAAGTTTTGGAAATACATGAGGTGATGTTTGTACGCAGGGTGCGTGTACTTGCTCTCATTGAATCGTACACATAGAAACGATTAAAGTAGAAAAAATTATGTAGATTTGCCACAATTATAAAAAGTCATTCCATATTTGACAAAAATACTCCAACAACTTCCATCTTCCCCAGAATAAAAGCCTATAGCCTCCCAGAAAAGTCCTGCAGTCTGCAATCCACATCCCCATCTCCAGTGTCTGTCTGTCTGTCTGTCTGTCTGTCTGTCTGTCTCTCTCTCTCTCTCTCTCTCTCTCACCGCACTAGCCTTCTCCCTTTCCCAAGGCCACCCTCTCCCTCCTTTTACTTTTTGTTCTGCTCGGCCCCTCTCCTCACATCTCCTTCTCACCAGTCTCTTCCTGTTAGCCACTCTTTCATTTCCCATTTTCGTCAAGGTTTTTATTCCCATCTGTGCTTAGCCTGCTTGCTACTCGTTGATATGCTTATTTTCTGAAGCCTACACTCTCCTGGCCACCTCTGACTCCAGGAAAGCAAAGACCTGGTCTGATCGACTCACTGCTGTGGCCTCATGCCAGGAAACTGTGCCAGCACAGAGAGCCTCACGAGCACTCACAGGACAAGGGAACAGACTGACCTGATGCAAAAAGCATGGGATAGCATCTCACCGTTTTAGTCTGAGTCTTCTCTTCCCTCTTAGATTCCATTCTCTCTTGCCCTGAAAAACCTCATTTAGTTAAGATGAGCTTCAAGCATTACCCTCCTCAAGGAATATTTGCATTTAATGAAGAACAAGATCATAAACTGAGAGATGAGGCATGCCGCGCCTCTCTGTAGCTATAGCTGGGGTGGGGGGTACCCATAGGGATGTGGATCGGGGTCTTCATTCTATTCTGTAAGTCAAGCGAGGCTACAGACAGCCTGAAGCTAGGAGTGATTTGGGGTGAAATAAAATGACCTTACCTTGAAAGGTTTGTCTTAGCACGCTGCAAAGAGAAGCAGAAGGCAGCCTAAAGCAGGGATATACTTAGCCCTGATCGAGGTGAGGGCTCCCCAGTTCTCAACATTTCCCTAAGGAAAAGGAAGTGTGCTCGGGTCCCATTTCTAGCACCCACCATACTTGTCCCAGTAAAATCAGACTCTAGATCTTTGTAGCTATGACATGAAGAAAAGGTGGAAGTTGGGACATGCCTCCAGGGTGGAGAGAATCTGAAAACAGACACAGCTGTTGTCTGTGGCTCCCTATCACTTTACCATGCTGAATTTGTTGGCAAAGAGAAAGTCAGACTTCTGCTTCAGAACAGAGTGAAGAGTCTGGACAGTGTTTTTCCTTTTCCCCATTTTGCACGTGACTAGATGACTCAGTTTTAATTTCTGGCTCAGCCCTGAGGTGCACTCTGTCCTTCCTCTCATTTTCACCACAGACTTGGAATGGGGACACTAAACCACCAGAATATGGCCTGAAAATGCCACTCATCTTTATTGGTTTCCATAAATGCATTCTGTTTTCACTGAAAATAGTACTAGACTTCTTGATTTATGGAGTAACGCCTTCTGTTCTGTCACAGAAGATTTTTAGGGCAACAAGGTAATTGGGAGACTAAGTCAACGCGAGAGGGTTGGCGCGCCCTCTGCTGGTCTCAGTGTGGTACTGTATAAAACCTGCAGGCTAAAAAAAAAATAAATAAATAAAACCTGCAGGCTGAGGCAATGAGGGGCCTCAGAACAGCCCCACAGGCAGTGTGAGCGCAGACTGCTTAAGTTTCCATCCCAAACAGATCTGGTTTGGGAGGAAAATATATATAAAAGACCCTGAAAGTTGATTGATTTACATAACCACCTCCTTGGTTGCTTTAAAAGGACTTTAGTTCCTTTAGGGGAAAAAAAATGATCTGAGTTACATTTCATTTAAATTGCAGTAGTCGGAGCCACTGACAGCTGGGGAACAGCTGGCTCAGAGAACGGGGCTTACTGCTAACCACACTACATGGCCAAGTGGGAGTCTGTGCCTTTCCTCCTACATTGCATGTAGCAAAGGTGGGGGGAAATGCCTTCCACAAAGTTGTTTGTTGAGTTACAAACTGTAAATAGAAGGTAAACTATTAATTCTTATTATTAAAATTCTGATAAAAAAAAAAAAGAAAAACCCAGCACCCAAAACTGGCAAAGTTTTCCTTATAGACTCACTCGTGGCTCCTTTTTGCTTTCCTCTTTCTTTTCCCTAAATATCTGTAATAAGTGACCCACGTACTAAGCAGACAACCCTGACTTGAATCCTAGGCAAAGTACTGGAGCACTAACGCCCGCGAGATTGAAGGCACGGTGTTTGACAAGAGCGGAAAAGCAGTGCACCGGCTCTTCGGGAAATGGCACGAGAGCATCTTCTGTGGCGGCTCCTCTTCCTCCGCGTGCATCTGGAGAGCGAGTACGTGCCGGGTTAATCTCACCCAGCGAAGGGTGTGCGGGCACGTCTCAGTGTCCAGTCCTTGTCTCTCCCGTTCTCTGCTTTGAACTGGGTTGCACGAAGAGCCTTTCTCTGATTCTCCAAATCATGTCTCAGACTCATCCTCAGGCTTAGGAACAATACCTGGGTTGGGCTGGGGGCTTCTGGCTTCTTGTCCTAGAACAAAGCTTTTACCACTCCCTGGAAACTGTCAGAGGGACTCTTCTAGGCAACACGCTTCATTCCTGTGCCTGTACTGGGATAGCAATAGGAGGGAAATACCAGAAGTCATTCTAGCGTAGGCCAAAGAAAAAAGTTTAATTGAACAAGAGGTACTTGGGGGATACTGTACGAGTTAGGAACCCCAAGATGTACCAACACATAATCTGCTTCAGTCTCTCCTGTGACTCCGGGAGAATACCAACTGCTTGAAGCAGTTGTGGGGAGAAGGTTTAGGGAAACCAACCCTTTAGAACATGTCCCCCAAATATTTTAAGACTGTAGCTCTCTTGTAATAGGTTCAGTGTGTTTTCAAGTCCTAGTGATGGGGTAAAACCATGTTTTAAGATCTACCCATAGGACGCTTTAGGCTGATCAAGACAAGAAAGTCCCTCTAATATGAGCTTAGACCACTAGGACGTGTGCTTCACACAAAGGGCGTAGGCAGCCAGGATATTACATAGGTGAGTTACCTGAATAAGGGCACAGATCACTGCAGACTTGTTCTGCCACTTGCATTATGGCCGCAACGTTTCCCCTCATAGATGCAAAATGAGTGTTGTGATTCAATATCCTGGCCCCAGATGACAGCACACCAAGAAGGAAAGACAACAGCACTTCCTGTCTCCTCCCTCTCGTTTCTCAGGAATGAAATATTTCCTAGACTCCCCCAGCACAGGTGTTTTCAATCTTGTCAGCCTCAGGTGGGTCCAAACCCTTCCCTGAGTCAATTGTGGGCAGGAGAGACTCACATGGGCCTGTGATCAGCTCCTAGGGAAGGCACTGCCACCTGAGCAGGTCAGTTTCCCAATAGGAAGTAAGAACAGGGGTAACTACACAGTAGGCAGCCAGCAAAGTGTCTTTCCATGGGGAGCAGCCACAGAGTCCACTGACGCGGAGGTCACCGTGAAGCTAGTGTAAACTGGCACTAGGGGTCACCTTCCTGGTGGCGGAGGTTCCGAGGCACACGTGAGTGACTATCACGAATGAGAATGGTCATCTTCTCTGGATGCTAAACTGGCACCCTGATGGAAGACCACAGTAAGCTGCCTTGTGGTAGTTCATGGACGTTTCGGCGCCATCTTGGCCGTGAGCATCCCTGGCCCGTCTTCAAGAATCCCTGTCTTCAGTCTGGTGGTTGAGAAATTAGGGAGGACTTTGAAGATGTAATAGGGCACTTTGCTGCTGTTTTCATGCTTCTAATTTCAGGGGACTAGAAGTGGTATTAGACAAAACAGACTTCTGAAGTTTCAGTAAGGAGGTGTGCAGAAAAGTTCATGGAAAGTATTTGTATGTTTGTATCTGACACCTAGAGTTATGACTAGGAGTGGATCTGATTGGTCTGCATTTGATTCACCCAGTATGCAAAGTTGGGTATTTTTAGCTGAAATTCAAATCTGGGCAATGCCCTTGCATTAGTCTTCCATGGTTGCTAAAACAAAATACCGCAGCCTGAATGGCTGTAAATAACAGGAATAATTTCACTGTAGTTCTGGAGGCTGGGAATGAAAGATCAAGATGTTGGCAAATTCAGGTGCCTGTGAGGGCCCTCTTCCCGCCTTGCAGACAGCAGCCACCCTTCCGACCTCGTTTCACCTAATTCCTTCCTCCGAGGATTCTCTTATTTCCAAGTTAGTCATACTGGGGGTAAGACTTCAGCTTGTAAATTTTGGGAGGACACAAACATTCAGTCCCTAACCTTCTCGCTGGAAACTACTCCCCCCCATCATGTCATTTTCACATGCTGAATACATTCACACCACCTCATCAGCTCCCCAACTTTTTTTTTCTTTTTTTTATTAAAATATTTTAAAATTTACATATACTTGCCATTAATTGTAATCCCCATGTAGCCCCCCAACTTTTAACTCCTCCCAGCATCATCTGCAAAGTCCAAAGTCATATCTAAATATCATCTAAATCAGGTATGGGTAAGACTTGAAGTGTGATTCATCCTCTCTAGCTGTGAGCCTGCAGAAATAAAATGTGCTTCCAAAAGATGGTTATGGGATAGAGATAGGGTAGATATTCCCATTTCAAAAGGGAAAAAGAGGCGAGAAGGGGTGACAGCCCCCAAACAAGTACCAAACTTAGCAAGACAAATGCCATGACATCTTAAGGCAGCAGATAATTGTTTCAGTGCCTTGCTGTGTGAACCCGCTGGAGCAGTGGCCCTCACCCCACAGCCCCAAGGACTAGGCGGTGGCAAACTGGCAAGTTGAAATCAGAGTAGCGTCCCCACCCTTGGAAAGGTGGAGGCCATCTTGTCCTCCGGGCCTGTATACTCTGGGTCTATGGTGGGAGCAGCAGCCTGATGATCTCAGAATCACCTCCAGGCTTCCTGCCCTTTTCTTGAAGGATATAACCTCACCCGGTAAAGTGCCAGTCGTCCACAGTCTTTCTTCATTCTGCCTCCTCCTCTCTGTCCCCTTTAAAATTCCCGTTGATGTGTTTCTGCTGATACACTCCACATTTATCCTGGCTTTTGCTGTGATTGTTTTAAATTTAAATTTGTAAACTGTGGAGGGGCGAGTTGGTGAAAAAGAGCAAAAATGGACAAAGAGAATAACATTTATCGTTCACTTTGGGTTCAACACTATTCTGGGCACAACACTGATTCAAGGGAATCCAGCTCTTCAGTGAAAAATGAATTCTCCAAAGTGAGAATTTTCATAGCCAGGAAAAATGGACCCAAAGTTTTGAAACATGTTTATTTACATAATAGATGATTTTCTAGTTTAAACAATAGAGCAGCTATACAACATTGTATAAATTTGCTGCACACAAGGAAGACTTTCTTGTAGGCAGAAGAAAGTTTATTAAGGAGAAAATTCATGGAGTAACATACTCAGCATCTATTTGTTAGCCAAAATGGTTTAATAGAATTGGAAGTGTTTAGAAATGATTGCAAAGAAAAATGGCAGTAGAGAATTGCAGTAGAGAAAAATTGCAGGCTGCTCTGAAATGAGAGAGGTGAAAGAATTAAAATGCAACATAAATGCAATGTAAGTGATGAATGGTTTCTTTTTCTTTCAGACCCCATGCCAAAAGGCTGTGAGCAATATTACGGCTTCACACAGTTTGCACTTGAATTAAATGAAATGGATCCATTGTCAAAATCTTTATTACCACCTACTGACACTCGATTTCGGCCAGACCAAAGGTGAGGATTATTTTAAGATCTTCCTCTCCAAAGATATAAAACTCTGTTAGGACATGTTATTGACATGTCCTAAGTCAGTGATGGAACTAGGTGAGATAATGTCTCCAGAAATAGAGAAGTTTGGGAGTTCGACAGTCATGTCATGGTGTGGACAGAGCCCAACACAGATCTCTCTGTGGAGTGATCTTGTTCATCAGAAGAGCCCCATCTCATTTGAAATACTATCCCAAAAGTGTTTATTTTTATTTTTTAAAGATTTATTTATTTATGTATATAAGAACTGGGGTACAGTTCACAGGTGTGGGTGGTGAGAGGAGTCACCAGAGACAGAGTGGGGAGCAGAACAGGTAGATGGACTGAAACACACTGCTGAGGGGAGCAGCGGGCGAGGCAGGAGAGGTCTGCTGAGCCCTGTGGGTCCCCTCCCTGGCCAGGGATCAGACTCAGCTGCAGTGGCTGTGGATGCTTCATAGTCCAGTGCTTAACCTTTGTGCCACTAGAGAGGCCCCAGAATTTATTTTTAATAGCTTTAATGTGTACGGTAATAAAACACTTGTGTTTTTGAAAGAGTAAAAAACTCCAGTTCCCCCGCCCCTCAAATTGAAATTATTTTGGTGAAGAAGACATTGGTGATAAATTCTATGACGTCAGTAATGAAGATGTTTTTGGAAACTCAACACCCTACGTGAAAAGAAATAAAGCAAATAAAGGGAATAAAGTAAACTGCTGGGATTGCCTCAAATTAAAAGTTTATACATAGCACACAGCAAAAGAAAACAGTAGGTTGAAGAGACATCTACTAAATGGGAGAAAATATTTATACATTACACAACTGTGGTGCCAGCAAGGGGCACCGAGCAAGTTCTTGATGATTCCGGCAGACAGGGTAAAGGAGGAGTCCTGGAGCCCTCGGTGGCTTTTTATGCTTTTATTACCAGAGGCGACCAGGTACACGGCAGGCAGGGGGCCAGGGGCCAGGAGGCTGGCAGGCCGCCCAGCCCCTGGTGCATCTTCACTCTCTGGGCTCTCCAGCCTCTCGTGCCTCTGCTTCTCTTCACCGCTTCTCTTCTGCTCTTCTGCTCTGCTCTGCTCCTTCTGCTCTGTTCTGCTGCTGTCCTGTTCCTCTGCTCTGCTCTGCTCTGCTCTGCTCTGCTCTGCTCTGCTCTGCTCTGCTCTGCTCTGCTCTCTTCCCCGGCATCCTCATGACGCTGCCCTTGTATGCCCGTGTCCAAACCCAGGTGCACCCACTTGCGTGTGCCCACCTAGGCACACGTGCAGAACCGCAGGTGTCCATGATTACACCAATGGTGGGAGGGCAGAAAAGCCTGAGAACTTTTCTCTAACCCTACAACAACCAATTAGGGGTTAATAACCAAAACATATAAAAACGTATTCAATTTAACAACAACAACAAAAAAGCAACCCAGTTAATTAATGGGCAGTAGTTCTGAACAAACAGTTCACCAAACAGGATACCCAGAAGTCCAACATGAACATGGAAAAATGGCATCATCGTTTTAATCAGGGGCATGAAGGCCCAACCACAATGCAGTATCAGTTCATGCCCATGAGAATGGCATATTTTATTTTTTTTTTGCTAGGAATGCAATATTTATTTTTAGTATTTGTTTTGTTTTATTAACATTTTTATTTATATATATTTGCCATCAATTGTAATCCCCGTGTATTCCCCATCACCATATCACCAGTGCACCATCACCTCAGTCCCCCATGCTCCTGTCTGCCCTCAATCCTCCCCCTCCCCTCTCCCCACCAAGTGTCCCCAATTTGTCCTTGTCTTTTCATTTTTGGTTTTTGTGTCTTTATTGTTATTATTA
>JAGFMF010011726.1:5118387-5152984 GCA_019455555.1 Galemys pyrenaicus | reverse complement strand
ATGGTTGGACCAGCTTGCATTCCCACCAGCAGTGTAAGAGAGTTCCTTTTTCTCCACATCCTCGCCAACATTTGTTGTTGCTACTTTTTTTGATATGTGGAGAATGGCATATTTTAAAAAGATCCCCAGCCGCAAGTGCTGGAGAGGATACAGATAAAGAAGGCCCTCCACCTCGCCCTTACACCCTTGGTGAGAATGTAATTGGTCCATCCACTTTGGAAAGTGATCTGGATTTATCTTTAAAAACTAAAAATGGAAATACTGTGTGACACATCAGTCTCATGCTTAAGCATCTATCCAAAGAACATGAAACCATCAACTCAGAAAAGTATATGCTCTACAGTGTTTAGTGAAGCATTATTTACAATAACTGGGCTATGGAAACAACCTAACTGCCAGGTAGAGAACTGGATTAAGAAGATGTGGTATATCTTCTTAATGGATATTAATCTTAATAATGGAATATTAAGGCCTTGCTGGTGGCACAAGGACCTAAGGTACAGTACTATGAGGCTATCTGCATTACTATGAGGCTAACACATGCCACAGCAGCATGAGTTCAATTCCCACCAGTGAGGGGACCCACATGGTGCTGCAGACCTCTCCTGTCTCATCTGCTGCTCTCCTCAGCAGTATATTTCAGTAGATCTGCCTGTTCTGCATCCCACTCTGTCTCTGGTGACTCCTCTTGCCGCCCCCCCACACCTCTGGCCTGTACCCCATGTTCTTGTATGCATAAATAAATGAATCTTTTTTAAAAATGGAATATTGTTGAGCTATAAGGAAAGATGAAATGCTGCCATCCCAGCAAATAGAAGGAGTTCAAAGGAATTATATGTAGTAAAACAAATCAGAATGTCAAAGAAGGATACTGGGTATTTATAAAACAGAGGTTTAGACAAAGTAATATACGTATAAAAACTAATAAAAGAAGTGAGGCTTCTGAGGTTAAGAGGGGGATGTCGGGCAGAGAAAGTGTTCAAGGGGTGTAGGGGATGGTGGTGGAAAAGATGAATAACAACTAGTTTTCGTGTGGTAAAATCTAACTTCTGATCCTAGGTTTGCTGTTGTGTGACATGATAGTTCTTAGCTTCATTTCCTACTCTGTAAAATGGAAATAATAATTTCTTTCTTAAGGCCTTTCTAATTAAGACTCAAGACCCAGAAGGAAAAACAAAGCCTTTATTTTTTTTAAATCCTCTTCATAGCAAGGTAAATAAAGTGTATACATAAAGTCAGTGGATAAATGACAAGCCAAGAGAGCTGTATTTTTTTATATTCTATATATTACAATATAGAATATATCTATATTCATTTTATGAATTGGTTCTAAAAACCAAGTAATAGGCCAACATAATTGGGAAAAGATGGACATAAGAAAACAGTTCACAAAATAGAAAATGCATGTGTCTCTAAATGAACAAAAGGATGCTCATCCTCACTCACTAAAAAAGAAATGCAAATTTTTAAAATTACCTTGACTTGCTGTTTCCTAACCTTAATTGGCAAAGATTAAAAAGCTTGATGCATTTTGACGCTATGGAGGAAAAAGCACTCACGTAACATCACTGAAGGAATTGAACATGGCTATAATCACCACAAAGGGGAGTTTGGTACTGTAAATCCACCCTTTAACCTTACAATGTTACTTCTAGAAATTTCTTCTGCTTGCCCATATTCAACATGATGACTATACACAATCATTTGTCACAGAATTGTTTTAACATTAAAAATGTAGGAACAGTCCAAATGACTATCAATAGAAAATTGTTTAAGTTAAGGTATGTCTACACAACTGAATATTATACAGCTATTAAAACTTGAATATGAATGTTTACTATCAAGAAAGATCCTCAAGATATATTATTAAGTGAAAGGTAAAAGAAAACAAAAAATCTAGGTATCGCTATTGTGTGTAACATGCTACCACTTATGTTTTTAAAAGGGAGGGAGGGTAAGGCTATATATTAATACTCTTTGTATAGCAAATTCTCATATAACAAATTGTATAACGAATCTCTAGAAGACTACACAAGAAACTAGTGATAGGAGTTACCTGTGGTAGAAAAGTGAGGGGTGGTGGGCTGGTAGGAATAGGGAATTAGAGATAGGGATGAGAGAGAAACATTATCCCAGATTCTTTTCTTAAGATAAACTTTTTTGGACCATGTAAATATAACCAACTGAAAAAAAATGATAATTTCCCTAACTAGATCAAAATATTGTTTTAAGGGTTGGAGGAAAGACTTAATGTATAGAAAAGCATTTCGAATATCCAGTTTTGAACATGTGCGAGTCTTGTAGCAATGATTGTTATGATTTCTTGGAATGTATAGTCCTTTACTTTCCCTTAATACCTCAGGTTTCTAGAAGAAGGGAACTTAGAAGAAGCAGAAATACAGAAACAGCGGATTGAGCAGCTACAGAGAGAAAGGCGGCGGATCTTAGAAGAAAATAATGTGGAACACAAGCCGAGGTTCTTCAGGTCTGTGAATGGCTCGGATTGTGTGGGTCTTTGGTTGTTGGGTACCTTTGCTTCTGGGGGGAAGAGAGTGAACCGAGGTGTCCCCTCCTCAAACAAACGAGAGTTTTCTCAGTATCTTTCCAGCCTCAGTTGTGAAAGCTCTCCACCCATGCTTTGTATGAGCACTCCCTGGGCTGCCCGCCCTGCTGTCTTGGGCGGGAGAGGGCCCTGTCTTCTTTCTTCCTTATATCTCCTGCTCTTTCTGAGCTGCCGTTCTGCACCTCACTGTTAACTTTGCAAAGGAGGTGTGGTTCAGTCAGGGCTTAGGGGAGAAGCCAGGGAGACCTCATAACCAGACTCCCAGCACCAGATCAGCTTGAGAATTCCATGGCAGAGGTTGGTCACCCACACAGGTATGTTTTATATAATGGCAGGAAGAAGTAACAGTCAGCCCGCTGATTACCAAAATGGACATTCAAGTAGTCTAATTCTTGAACTGCAGAAGTTCCAATATACAGATATACCTCAGAAATAGGGCAGGTTTGGTTGCAAACCAGTGCAATAAAGCTAGTGATGTGAATTTATTTCCCGTTGCATATAAGTTATATTAAGCTATACAGTAGTCTATTAAGTGTGCAATTGCATTGTTTATAAAAAAAACAATGCACATAACTTAATTGAAAAATACTTTATTCTCTATGGCCATACCACCCTGAACGTGCCTGATCTAATCAAAAAACACTTTATTGCCGAAAATATTAACCATCACCTGAGCCTTCAGTGAGTCATAATTTTTTGTTGACGGAACATCTGGTTAAAAAAAAAACCCAGCACCTCACAACATCTGTTACCTGAGCATGGATCAGAAACATCTAATATTGTTTTCAAAATAACTTGTTAAGAGGGTATCATTAAAAATAAACGTGAAGGTTTAGAAGTGGCCTCAAGCTCACCACCCCTCACCTCTCCTGTTATTTTAATTGAGAACAACTTAAGGCCCAAAAAACATAGGAGATCTTCAGAAGGTCCCAGGGAATGCCCTGGCCACCCTTCGCTCTCTAGACTGCAGGCCAGAGCACCATACAGTTTTAGGTTTTGTTTGTGCATTTCTGAAAAACCAACAATAAAACAGGCACATGTAGGCAAACAGCAAGCTCCAGCCCTGTCCCATTCACCCTGGCTTGCTGCCAGAGTAGCCTCAGTTTTGTTCTAGTAGGGGAGGTTTTTGATTATCATTGGTTTTTTGTTGTTTGTTTTTAAAGATTCATCTATATATGCATACAAGCACTGGGGCACAGGCCAGAAGCATGGGGGGCGGGGGGTGAGAAGATTCACCAATGATAAAATCGGGCACAGAACAGGCAAATCACAAATCAACTGAAGCACACTGCTGAGGGGAGCAGTGGGCAAGGCAGGAGAGATCTGCTGTGCCATGTGGGTCACTCCCTGGCCAGGGATCGAACTCGTGTGGCGATGGCTGTGGATGCTTCATAGTGCACTGTTTAATCTGATGTGCCATCTGGGAGGCCCATCATTGTTTAATGAGCAACAGAAACACTTTTGAGAAGATTTAGTTGCTAATCTGGCAATAAAAGATGTATTCCAAAATAGCAACAAGTGATAGTTTATTCCCCAATTATAATGTGCTTTCCCCTGGAGTTGATGTGGATTTTGCCAGGTCCCCTCTGGCCACTTCTACAGACTCAGGATGTAAACCTTTGAAGATCTACAGCACAGGATGTAGTCCTGAAATATCCGTGTTTGCTTAAGCATTTTAAATAACAGACAACTTAAATGACTTATTGCCAAAGGCAAGGGCTAGATAAATGGATAGCTTAACAGATTAAATCAGTTGATTGACTGACCAATTGATAGATATAAAAATATAATCTTAACTAGGTTGGTTCTCCCCCCCCCCCATAAATCATCTAGTTTATTTTTAAACAAGGAAAATCTACTCTTATAAAAACTGGGAAGCATCAAAACTGATGTCAAAAAGTCAGTGGGGTCTATGCAAAATGAATTAACATTTAAATGCAAAATATAAGATGTCATCTAGGCTGTCACTGCAATCATTAAGAATTATGTCTGGAATAGAAAGGACTGAAGGCACCTGCAGCTGGGGGAACCTGGCTCTTTTTTAATTGTAAAATTATCAGAGTATTAAATGTGGCAAGTAAAAAAGTAGAGAGAAGATGACAGTTGTTCAGCTGTGGGGGTCCTGGCAAAGAGGAAACAGAGAGGAATGTGGCCTCGTGGATATTTTCATGAAAACTCACTAAGGAACAATGAAAACATCACCAGCAACTTCCAAGTGAAAACTACAGCTTGGGCAGAATCAGACCTGTTTGTTTCATAATAAAGTATCTGACATGCAAATTAGCTTATTTTAAATACATCCCTGTATCAGAAAAAGGAAAACAAATATGATCCAAATCTGTGTTCCTGAGAGTGTGGATAAACAAGCTCTCTACTTTTGCTTCTAAAACCTATAACAGTGTGAGTCCAAATTACAAGTGTACATACTCTAACTCAGTAGTTCAGTTTACAGGAATGTTTGATGTAACTGTACTCATGCACATACAAAATAATATATGCTAGGCTCATAACAGCTAGAAGCTGAAAACGACCTCCTAAATGCCTGCCATCGGTAACTGTTAGATAAGCTGTGGTCCAGCCAAAGGGGTATCATTTTTTTTAACTTTATGCAAACTTTTTTTTAAAAGATTGATTTATTTATGCATGCAAGCACTGGGGTACTGACCAGAGGTGTGGGGGGTGAGAGGACTCACCAGACCAGAGACAGAGCTGGGAACAAAACAGGGAGATGGACTGAAACACACTGCTGAGGGGAGCAGCGGGCAAGGCAGGAGAGGTTTGCTGCGCCCTGTGGGTCTGCTCCCTGGTCGGGAATCAAACTCATGCTGCAGTGGCTGTGGATGCTTCATAGTGCTGTGCTTATTAGCCCCTTGTACAACAAGGGAGGTCCCACCTTTTGAACGTTAATCTATATGATACAGTCATTATTTAAAACATAGTAAACCAAGGCTATTCTTTTCAGATTGTTAGGGCTTTTAACTCCCGTTTTTAAAAACTTATCACTTGGTATGACCATTGGTTGATTTGTAGCATCTACATAGTCATACACCAACAGTCCAGTCCAGAGTTTGTTTTATATAAGACAGACTCTTCCCTCAGCCTTTGTCACAGCCTGTCCATGTGAGAGCACAAAGCTAGAAGTAGCTTAAATGACTGTCAGGCTTCCGGTCCCTCCAGTTCCAGTACTGGCCTATCAGGAACTTTGCATGTCTGTGAGAATGATAGACTGGGGGAGAGAGAGAGGAAGACAGGAGAGAAAGAAGATGTGGGAAGATTTTCAAAAGCCTTCATTAAATTCTTTCATCTTTCACAGGAAATCCAGTGATGACTCTTGGGTGAGCAATGGTACCTATTTGGAACTTAGGAAAGATCTTGGTTTTTCTAAACTGGACCATCCTGTCTTGTGGTGAAAAGGAAAGAAGAATGATACGTCCTTGTACTTCTCCTGCGTTTGCTTTCTGAAGTCACGAACTTGTGTCTATACATTTAAAGGAGTGTCTCTAGAATGATCACTTTTGCTTAGTGTTGTCAGTATTTAAGTATATTCTTGAGTAGATTTCTTTATAATTTTAGTTGTTATCACAATTGTTTATATGAATGTAGAACACCTTGATGTTTCTTTTTATATATGTAAACTATTTAATAAAAATGAAAGATTGAATGTTAATGTGTGGGGTAAAAAAAGAAGCTTTAACACTAAATTTTCCAAAGGATAGGAAAATACAAATTAAATTTATGCCTTATAAAATTATGTTGGAGGAATAAAAGGTGCATAAAGAAATAATACCCAGGGTCACTTATACACACGAGTAAGCTACCCACATAAATGTGGGTATCTTTTTGCCTCAGACAGCTCTTGAATTGCTCACATAGAACAATTCTGCTGGTGCTGGAGTCTAAAGAATATTTGTATTTTTGTGGTTTGATGGCATGAAATTAGTGAAATGTGTTTTTGTATAAAATGGATATGGCACCTTCTTGAGGAAAAGCACTTGGGCTCATCCTCCCTCAGTTGTATTGCCTTATGTGCAGAAGTATACTCTGTACTCAGAGAAAGCGTTAATCCCAGAAATCCAAATTAACTAAGTGACTAGGGAGCCAGTAGGAGATTTCTCCTACTAGTAAGAACTGCATCCTTACCAAGTTACACTATCTTGCACTTTCTTCCCCAGTCCTGCGTCCTGCTCGGTTGGACCGTGGCTCTGGGCGTGGGCTCTCCCAGGTCAGCGTGACACGTACAGGACTTTCCACACAGCAGTTTGACTTTCTAAAAGTTTAACAAAAGAACTGATTGTTTTAAATAGCTCCACATGTTTTTCTTAAATACTGTTTTGGTATTTTCTACCTCTTACTAAGCACCGTATTTTAGATCTTCTATAAAAGTTTGACCATCTGCCTTATAGACAAGTGTAGAGAATTGACGCTCTTTCTTTGTGTTGCGTTCTGACAAATCGTTAAGTGTCTTATTATCCCTTTCCTACATTTTCTTCTTACTCATAACACCCTTTTGTGAGTTTTGCAGCAGTCTTAAATGACATAGATTATAACTACCTAACGGGGAAACTTTGTCTTTTTAAACAGGTGGTTTCAAATTACAATACTAGAATTTGTGCAGCAGTTGAATTGTATTATGAAAGCAGTTCCAACTTCTGCCCAGATTACATTAAAACCAAAGCCTAATTTTTGAAGCCTTTTACTCTAATGCCATAACAAATTGTATAGAATAAGATATGATAAAGAGATTTCTCCAGAAAACATTTCAGATATTTAAATAGTTTCAGAGCATGTAGAATATTAGGAGTGAAAAGCAGAATAAGTAACAGGACAAAAGAATGCATGATTTTCCTGTATCACATGAAGTATCAGTTGGACAGTATTGCATTTTCAAAGCAGAGAGCAATTTAAAGTGGATCAAGTAGCCTTTTGGAATCTGCAAGCAACTAGCATTTTATGACAACAAATGACACATTAAATATTACATTAATCCATTTTATGAAGATATGATGTAGACAATGTGACTATCATTTCCAAGCAGTTAAATACATGATCAAATTCTTCGGTATGTGCTTTATTTTTTCTTTTCAAGCATGTATCCAAATTCTGCTCACAGACAGAGGAAGCAGGCTGGAGACTTAAGGATTCTCCAGGGAAAAACAAATCTAGTTTTCACAATGTGAAGGTAAAGACAGAACTTTAGTACTACTGACTCTTAAATCCTCTTGCTCCACAGCCTGGCTCAAAAACTCCAAAAAAGCAACAACAGAACAAAATGTGCAGCCTGAATGAATGTAGCTTTGTTGTGCAACATCTGGCAGTTAATTGTCCTAATGCTGTTATTTCCATCGATATGATGCTTTGTTTTGGAATCACAAGGATAACTGAACCAAATAGCACCTTTTTAGTCATGTGATTGAGATGAGCGTGAGAATGAATTAGTATATGATATGGAACTGCATGCAAATTTAAAAATCCACTCGTCAGTACCAACATCTATAAAGGGCTTTTCTGAAATTTATACAGCTTGATGATGCATCCTGATATTATAATCTCAAAATTACCTTTAGGGGTATAATGACTTTTTTCCCCCTTCCATCCCTGTTCTCGAAAGCACCTTCCACCTAAGTTGTTGCTCAAGGATATTTTGTATTTTTTAAAACAGAGACGTGGCATTGTTTGAGAGAATTGAGGCAGAACCTAATTTTCTGGAGTTTGAACCTCCTGATTAGATAATGCCTGTCATTGCATCATTGGATATACAGGTGTAACTGCCATTTTATTACTGATTATGCCATCCTAAATTTATGGTGAATTACACAGATATTTGGGACTTTGTACAGTCGACCCCATTGTACTTCATATGTTCCTGTTGTGCTACTAACGACCCCAGGCTGCAGGAGAGCTGCTTGGGAAGGAGTTGTGTCTCCAGGAGATCGGGTAAACTTTCCTCCCCAGGCCCCCAAGCCTTGGCTGGTGTTTTCCTGAGTAAAATGTAATAATCAAAGTCTCAGGAAAGCTTCTCCAGGCAGTTCATCTCCTGGAAGCGAGGCTGTCTCTGATACTAATTAAACAGACTTCACTTTAGAACAGTAGTCCAGTCAGCCATCAAGTCCCCAGAATGCTAAGTAGCCTAGTCTTCGTGTGCTTCCTGGGGGGCTGCTGGAGAGACAAATATACAGACTATTTTTTAAAATGTTTACTTCATTTGCAGTGCTGCTTTTTTTCATATTCTACTTTTAATCATTTCCAATAAATCACTTGCTTGAGCTTCGAGCACAGTACATCATCTGTATTTTTCAGATTTATGGTTAGTGGCCCTGTTTTACTATAACAGTGTCAACCCTAAAGGAAAAAGTAGAAAGTCTTTATGTGGCTGATGAACCTTGAGGTAGCCCCACTGCATAAACTATGAGCTGTGTTACACCTTCTAGCTGTCATAGAATTTCCTCAGACCTTTTAGTTGTGAGTAGGAACAATACGTTGTCCTTATATTTTAGGAATAATAATTCCAGTGTTTTGGCATAATTTATTTGAATGTCTTTAATTTTGATATTCACATTGGCATAAATCTATTTTTGCTACCAGATGATAGCTATTTTCATGTACTCAGTTTTCCTCTGCATTATATTAATCTGTTACTCAGTGTTAGTCTTTATTTCTCTGTTGGAGAGGTGTATCCTTAAGTACCTGCAAATTATAACATTCTAAAATGCAGACCATTTTTGGAGACTTTGGTTTGGGGCAATGCAATGATCAGAAGTTGTTAATTTATTTTATTTGTGATGACTTTACCTTCCTCTTGTCCCTCAGAGGATACTGTTTTTTATGGCTATTTGTAAATCTTTCATTTAACCACTTAGAGTATTGTTTTCTGTTTAGATCTCATTCTTCCATGAGTAACCCTTTCCCTCCCTCATCTCTTACTAATTTGTTTACCCCCTTCATGTAGCTAGTTCATTGTGAATAAATAACATGGAAAAGCCTCCTTTGTCTTTGTTTTTCCAAGCAAATGGGTCTAAGTGGTTGCTGAAAGGGGACAGAGCAAGATCCTAGAGTCTTTAGAGGAAGAAACACCAGGTTACCCAAAGTGACAGGGGCGGGAAATAAGAATAAATTAATAATATTCCTAAAATAATTTTGCATAAAAGCAAAATAAATACTTAAAAACCACAAAGTTGCTCTACTTTTAATCCCAACATTTCCCAGGTATACTACAAACCTAGGTCCCCAGCCCTTAATTAGGACAGGGGTCCTGAGGCAGCTAGACTCCCAGACAGCCCCCAAGGAGCCCCCTTTAGTTACTGTGGGGTACATGGAAAAGTGATCGGGCTTCTCCGCCCTCCCGCCATTGGTGTGGTGATGGACACCTGCGGTCCTGCACGCGTGTGAGTGGGCATGCACAAGTGGGCAAGAGACACGGGCGTATAAGGGCCGCGTCAGAGGACGCCAGCAGAAGAGGAGCAGAGCGAAGGTAGAAGCAGAGACACGAGAGGCTGGAGAGCCCAGAGAGTGAAGATGTGCCGGGGCTAGGAGGCCTGCCCCCCCGTCACTACAGTTACCCCAGCATGCTATGGAAATGGCATTATTTTGTGTGTGCTAACACAAAAAGGAAAATGCTGACTACTCCCAGATGTAGTGTCCTCCTGAATGACTGACTCATCTCCTGCCATCCCTGAGTGTGTTCTTTGCAATACAAGGAAGACTCTTGGCCTTCACTGAAGCTCACAAGGTTCCATCTGAGGTACTCACAGTGTTAGACACCATGCTGGATCTGAGTTATAGACAGCCACTTTTTTGCATCCCTAAGAACATTAAAATCAGATGCAGTTCATGAACCCTGATTGGCTTGCTAACTTAAAAAGTAAAATATAAGATATATTGAGAACAACTAGTGATATTTGCATATAAGCATAATAAAATTATTGCTAATTTTCGGGCCTGCATTGTCATTTCGCCTGTTGATCTAAGTCAAATCCGCCATCAAAGGAGGACGGTTTTCTAACATGATTGGAAATGTGAACACCAAAGGAAAACTCAAAAGGCAACTTCAGAATGTTTTAACAGGTGGGCCTGGATTGGGAATCGGTGTTATGCACCTTAAAATTTCAACTTTGGAGTACAAGTTCCAGGTGACTAATTGTAGGGTAAATGGAAGAGTGATCAGGCTTTTCCACCTCCCCCCTATGGATGTCAACCATGGACACCCGCGGTCCTGCACACATGCCTGATGGCGGCACCTCAAGTTGGCTGTGGGCATGCGCAAGGGGGCGCACCTGGGCTGAGACACATGGCGTATAAGGGCAGCGCCAGGAGGATGTCAGCAAGCGCCAAAAAGAGACAAGGAGAGCATGAGCAGAGAGAGAAAGGCAGCAGTAGCAGCAGTAGTAGTAGACACGAGAGGCTGCAGAGCCCAGAGGGTAAAGATGTGCGGTGGGGGGAGGGGGGCTGCCCCCCCCTGCCCCCCCTGCCTGCCGTGTACCTGGCGGCCTCTGATAATAAAAGCCTGAAAAAGCCACCGAGGGCTCCAGGCCTCCTTTTCCATCTGCCGGAATCATTGAGAACTTGCTCTGTGCCTTGCTCGCAGCACACTAGTTTACAAATCTAGGGTCAGAGAAAAGTATCAGGCTTTTCCGCCCTCCCGCCATTGGTGTAGTGATGCACACCTGTGGGCCTGCACGTGTGCCTGAGTGCGCCTGCGCAGGTGGGCGCACCTGGGCTTAGACACGGGCGTATAAGGGCTGCGTCACGAGGACGCCAGCGGAACACAGAGCAGCAGAGCAGAAGAGCAGGGGAGCAGTCGAGAAAGTGAGAAGCGCAGGGGGCTGGGAGGCCTCCCAGCCTCCTGGCACCCCTCCCTGCCATGTACCCGGTCGCCTCTGATGTCACCTCTAATAATGAAAGCATAAAAGCCACCGAGGGCTCCAGGACTCCTTCCGTCTGCTGGAATCATCGGGAACTTGCTCTGTGCCCTTCCCGGCACCACAACAAACTTAGTCATGTTATCTTCTAATTTTGCAACCATCCCAGGCCAGGTAGGTTCACCATCAGTTCTAGCAACTTGAAAGAGAACTTTGGAGCCCCTGGCATCATTTTCACAGGTTTACATGGAAAGCAGGGGAAACGAACCAGAAGGGAGACAGCAATTCGAGCCGCTGTCGCAAGGGTGTCGCCGCCCTCTCAGCCCCTCCCTCACAAGCTCAGGTGTGCACACTTGCACATGCGCACACACCCATGCTCAGGTGTCCGTGGTCAGGCACGTGCCCCACACCCACGAGCCTTCTGCATCCATGAGGTCAAGGCTGCAGGTGATAGCCGCAGGGGCCAATGGCGTGACAAGCCCGATCTACTTAATTTGTCTACACTAGTCCTGCCAACAGACGCCAGAAGCAACAATAATGCTCACTGGTGACCAGCAATTCGGAACATCACTGCCCTGGTGTCCCGCTCAAAGATTCTTTTGGTGAATTTCGAAGGAGGAAGCCCTGCGGGAAACAGACTCCATCGCTGATGCTTCAAGAGACTCAGGTGAAGGGGGCACTTGCAGGCTCCGAGCAGGTTTAGGGTAGGTTAGCAGCAGCTGGAAGTGGTTAGCGCAGAGCAGCTGGAGCGCAGACGCCGGAAGGACGGACCAAGAGTTGCTGAGGGAGGGACCTTCTGCGTCTTTCAGAGAACCCTGACCAGGATGAGGAAAAGCTCCTCTGTCTCCACTGACCGCCATTCACCCAACGACTGATTGAGAGCGAGCCCAGGGACCTAAAGTGAAGGGAGTTCTCAGAGAGCAGGGGACAGCCACGCAAGCAGAAAGACCAACAGCTACCTGGACCTTGCCTTCACCAGAATCATGCACGCCTGAGCTGCCGCGGCGGAACTTTCGGTAAGCAAACAAGGTTTTGAATCCCTCTCCCCCGCTTTTTTGGAGTAGAATGTGTTCAGTTGTTTTGGCCCCTGGCTATTTCACCAAGGTGAATTATGACTAACCACAAGGTCTGTTTCTTCATGAAATCGTTATTTTTTAATGAGCTAAAAATTGTTATTTAATGCCATAAGTTAAAAAGATGCAAGACTAGGAAAGCTGTAGCAATTTAAGCAGCAATTCTCAAATTTGACTAATGTCCTAGGGATAGTTTTATACTCAGTGCACCCCCTACCCCCTACCCTCTGCCTGTGGACCAGCATTTACTCACCACAGAGGAGGAATGGGACACCGCCTTCTAATTTCAGGATTGTGGACTTTCCAAGTGGCGTGTTGGTAACAGCTATGTTTCTTTTCATTGAATTATGTGTAGTTGCTTTAGCGCTGTGTTTGAAATGGAAAGGCAGGGCCCTCGTCACTTCTTCCTCCTGTGACACCTCAAAGTGTTTGCAGACAGGGAACAACCAGCAACTGTGCCATGAATTCTCTGAAAAACATTTACTAAGTCAGGAGTGGTCCAGACTAGGAATGCCCAGCCTTCCCCTTGAGAATCTTCCAGTCCCTGAGAGACCTGTGTGTTAGCCAAATAATCACAGTGTGGTAAAAAGACTCCATAATAGAGGACCCCTAAGTGGTGAGAGGAGAGGCGATGGGTTCAGCTGAGCTATGGGGTGAGACCTCAGAGACGTCAGGAGAACGAGCCGAGGCAAGGGGGAGGGTGGAGCCACATATGACTCATGGTTCCTCTCTGTGCCAGTTAAGACACCACACTGCTTCCCAACCAGCGTCAATGAAATATTTAAAGTGTCACAATATCTGGTACCTCCTCAGCCTAGAGCTATGACACAAGATGGGGAGTGGAGGCAGGTGGCACACAGGGACACAAGATTTTGGAGGAGGAGGCCAAGAAAAATCACACCCACTCTTCTCTGTGGCAAGGTCCCCTGCACCACCACCTCCAGCGTTTCCGCCCACCCCCCCACCTACCCAAATGTGCAAGCACTGTCTCCATGAGGGGGAGGGGACTGCTTAAAAAATCAGTTTCCTCATTTCTCCAGAAGTGACTGAGCAGATGATGTAAATGAGCAGGTTAGACTGTTTTTAATTTCTTGTATAAAATCATACCCATTTAAGCATGTTCTCCAATTTCATTAAGCTATAACTTAATATCAGCATGGTGTGAGCTGGAGGTGTACAGCATAATAACTTTTGTACATTATGAAGTGATTATAATAAGTTAATTTAACATCCATCATCTCATACAAACAGATACATTTTGCTGTGAGGAGAACTCTTAGGCTTTACTCTCTTAGCAACTTTCAAATACCCCACACAGCAGTGACACCATGTTGTATATTGTATCCCAAGCAATTCTTATAACTTCAAGTTTTAAGTATACAGTCAGTGGCATTAAGTGCATTCCTGTTGTTATGCCAACATTATCACTACCCATCTCCAGAATTTATTCATCATCCCATATTGAAACTCTATATTCATTTAAGCTGTTTTTTTTATTTATGCATATAAGATTTTATTTATGCATATAAGAGGTGGAGTACAGGCTAGAGGCATGGGTGGTGAGAGGATTCACCAGAGACAGAGTGGGGAGCAGAACAGGCAGATCTACTGAAATACACTGCTGTGGGGAGCAGTGAGTGAGACCGGAGAGGTCTGCTGCACCATGTGGGTTCCCTCCCTGGCCGGGGATCGAACTCACGCTGCAGTGGCAACAGAAACCCCACAGTGCGGCGCTCAACCCCTGTGCCACCAGAGAGATCCTACAGAACCTAATTTTGACTAGTGATGAGATCCTGAGAGGTTACTTACCATCTACAAGCTCATTTAGTTCCAACAACAAAGGGACAGGTTATTATCAATATTCTGTCTATGCTGCCGCTTTGCAATCTGAAGAACAGGTGGAAATGTTCTGTAGTCAGTCAAATATTCACAAGCACACAGTTTTGCCCTCATGGAATTTACCTACAGATTGCAGTATCTGCCCTAAATTATTCTCTTGGTTTTTATACTGAAATGGGAGTTATTTGGCCATAGTGGAGAATTCCATTCCATATTTAGAAAATGCTGTCAGCTTGTGAATCACCGTGCGTTTGCATAGTCAAAATTATCCAAGAGTGAAAAGTGGCTGCAAAGTCAACCAATATGGTGCTTGCCTGCTCATTCATCCAGCCAACTAGAAAGGGACACCGGAAAAGGGGGAAAAAATGCCCTTCCTGTTCTCAAGGGTATTTGAGCCTGGCGGTGCACCAGAGTGAGGGCGAGCAGGCAGGAGAGCACGCCCAGGCACAGACATGCGTTTGGCATAACAGGTCTGAAAGTGCTGTGCAGAAAAGTTCATGTGACTGATGCAGCGGGAAGGTAGAGGATGTCACCACTCTGTGTTAAAGAGAGAGAGGGAGGGTTTCACGAGTCCAGGACCTAAAGGGATTTGCGGGGAAATGAGGAAGAGCAAAGGCAAGCCTGAAGCAGGGTGTGTCCAGTGTGGCTGAGAAGGTGCAGCTGGAGTAGCCTAAGGGGGCAGAGGATGGTAATTCCAAGTCAGAGAAGGGAGGCTTGTGGTCAGAGGACTTTGGTTTTTACTCTGAATGGGATTAAAATTCAATGAAGTGTTTAAGCAAAGGAATGACATAATTTGACTTTTTACTTTTTAAAAGATTATGCATATAAAAACTGAGGTACAGGCCAGAGGTGTGGGGGGGGGGGCGGTGAGAGGATTCACCAGAGACAGAGTGGGGAGCAGAACAGGCAGATGGACTGAAACACACTGCTGAGGGGAGCAGCGGGCGAGGCAGGAGAGGTCTGCTGTGCCATGTGGGTCCTCTCCCTCTCTGGGAATTGAACTTGTGCTGCAGTGGCTACAGATGCTTCATAGTGCTGCACCTTAACCCTTTGCGCCAGCAGGGAGGCCCCTGACTTTTGATTTTGAAGGGTCACTTTGACTGCCTGGTGTGACTACAGTCAGTGGCATTAAGTGCATTCCTGTTGTTATGCCAACATTATCACTACCCATCTCCAGAATTTATTCATCATCCCATACTGAAACTCTATATTCATTTAAGCTGAGGTGTTGTTATTTTTTTAAAAGATTTTATTTATGCATATAAGAAGTGGAGTACAAGGCGCTGGGCAAAATCAGGAAGCCCAGTTTGGAGGTTGTTAGACTAACCCAGGGGCAGATGGTGGTAGTTTGACCAGGATGGAAGCAGTAGAGGTAAAGGGAAGCAGAAGGAAACGGAAATAGTTAAGTAGAGTCAACAAAATTGATTGACAAGTTGGATTCAGGTCTGGGAGGAGAGTGGTGGAGGGCCACTGAAAGGTCTGTGAAGAATGGCATGACCACAGACTGAGATAAGGAAGACTGAGGATGGCGGAATAGTTTACATATTCTGGTGAAAAGCTAGGTGGTGATTTTTTTCAAGAGTCAAGTAGGGACCTGGATTTATTTATGTAGTAGAGGACAAAGCAGTAGGTTTTCAAACCCTGTATGTTTGAATGGAATAAAAACTAGCCTTGACCATATCCCAGGAGAGACCCTCTAAGCCCTGGGAATATCCCTGGGTGGTCCCCAGGAAAGAGGGAAGTTCCAGAATCCCGGTTCCACTCTAAGTGGGTGGAGCTGAGCAGGGATAAGAAGATGTTAAAAAAAAACAGAAGGGAGGAGTAAAAAAGCAGGATAGACAGCAGCAAGAAACTGTTACAGGGCAACCCTAATATAAAATGGGTTCCCCTCACTGGGTCCTTCACCCGAGCGCTCATAAGGCTTTTAAAGTCCCAACTCCAGGTACACGTGGCAAAAGTTATTAGCACGTTTTATTTTATGTAAGAAAGGGGAATAAAATAGTAATAACACCAAAGGAAAAAGAAAGGGATACAAATCTACAAATACCCTACCAGATCTAAGCAATGGCGCCTTGAGGGCTGGCTCCGAGTTGAATGAGATGGCTCCAAAGGAAGGGGTCTGGCTCCTCAGTAAGAGAGAGAGCCCAAGGCTCACCTCTGGTGTTATAGCCAGCCTGGCTGCTTAACTCCACCCTCAGGTCCCAGTGATCCACTCTTCAATAATCATCTTATCGGATTTGTGGTTCTGGAACACTGATGGTCTGGAGTGGGGGTTGAAGTCCACACACCCATAATCCATTTAGGACTACCTCTCCCCCTAACAAAAACATAAAAAAAGCTCTTAGACACGTAAAGAAACTGCGCTTGCTTTTTAGTCTTAAACTAGTTAAAATAGATGAGTAAAAAACCCGTAGAAAAGTTAACAATAGCAGCTTTCATCTTAATTTTAATTTTACTCTTTTCCTCCCAAATTTATCTAATGCTTTCTAATCCTTTTCTATAAGTCTCTACTAAAAGGTCCTTTAAACTTGTGGCAGGCTTTTGCGCCTTGCTTTAAGCCAATTCTATTTAGCTAAACTTTTACCCTCAAGAAAATAAGTAACTTTAAACACTTAGTAACTATATTCTTTGCCCTTTCTATATTATACCCTAATTATATTGAAGTTCCTTTCCATTAAAAACCTTATATGTTTATCTTAATGCGGCAAATAACAAAACCCATTACAAAAAAAAAGCAGGTTTGGGGACTCTAAAGTGCCCCTCTCCCTGCCCTGTTACAATAAGATTCTTTGTACCTGGAATCTTGGGCCATGCCAGATAGTTTATTTTCAAAACATGGTTTCTAGTGGGGACTTTGGGCCATGTTATCAGTTGAATCTCTGGAGAGGCTGACGATCCAGTAACTATCATCAGCCACGTAGCTCCAGGCCTATGTGATGACCTGGCCTACATGCAGACAACACTCCAAGTGTGTCACTACACAGAGTTCTTAGGATTCCTCATATAGGCAACGCAGGAGAGACTTGAGGCTTCTTTGTCTCCTGCAACCCCAGTGTCCATGGCAACTGAGTACAGCGCAACCTCCCTATGAAGTTCATCCTCCTTAGCCCCAGCTACCCCAGGCCAGCCTGGGTTCCTGGTTATATGGAGTCTGGCCACAGTTCTCGCTCAGTCCCATGCAGCCTCTAACTTGCAGCCAGCGTGATTTTTCTAAGCTGGGGGTCACATCACTAATTGTTTTATTACCCTGCTCTGCTCTAAACGCCTCAGCTCCTGGAGCTGGTATAGCGTTCACAGCCAGGCCTTAGGACGCTAGTCCTGTATTCCTCAGGCTTTTACTGGAGTTAACTCCTGGGGTGGTGTGAGGATCACAGGCTGCCACCATTCCCTGAGCACTCACTCTCTGTCTGTCACTGGTCTACAGTTCCGCTAACAGCCCTAGTAAAGGGGGGCATGTCAGGCCGACCTGCTGACCCACACAGTTGGGACAGGACATGTAAACCGACAGCTTCAGGGAAGGCAGATACTGCTGTCAAAGCCCGTGCCTGATTGACGCATCCCGGCTGACTGTACCCCTTGCTTTAAGTCAATAAATACTCTAACATAGTTTCTCAGGGCTCAGACTTTGGAGAAGGATCTCCTCTGAGCCCTCTGTCTTTAATAAAGAACTTCCCTCTTCCTCCTCTGAGTGCTGCTTGGTTTCCTGAGGGCATTTCTATGGTAACAGTGGGTGGTGTAACATCAGGATGAGGCTGGAGGCCTGGGGAAAGAAGTATTCACCAGAGACAGAGTGGGGAGCAGGAGAGGGAGATTTAATGAAATACCCTGCAAGGGAGTGGGGGGGGGGGCAGACGGGAGAAGTTTGCACTGAAAAAGATTTGAGGTTCTCTTTTATACTCTGGTTTCAGGGGCTTTCTTGGGGTCCAGTTTGCACCGGTTATCAGCTGGGACACCTGATCTCAGACACTGGCCTCTGACACAGAATGTGGGTGCCCCTCCTGCATTCCTAGGGCTAGGCTGGTTTTTCTGGTCTTGGATGGCCTGGTTTCCATGACAACCTATTAATTTCCTTATCTATTCAATCCTCCCAAATTTGCCAGCCAGGCAGAATCAGGTGCTTAGTTGTTTTTTTGTTTTGTTTTAAAAATTTATTTATTTATGCACACAAGAGCTGGGATATAGGCCAGAGCCGCAGGAGGTGAGAGGATTCACCAGAGGTGGGGAACAGAACAGGCAGATCTACCGAAGTACACCGCTGAGGGGAGCAGCGGGCAAGGCAGGAGAGGTCTGCCTCACCATATGTGTCCCCTTGCTGCCTGGGGATCGAACCTGCGCTGCTGTGCAGCGGATGCTTTACAGTGCGGTGCTCAACCCACTGCGCCACCAGGGAGGCCCAGGAGCTTAGTTTTTAACCTTATTAAATGATACCCAGGTAATCCCCACTTTATCTAGGAGGAAAGTGAAGGCTGGGCAAGGTAACTTGCTCACACTCACAGTCTCATACTTGATCAAGCCAGTGTTCAAATGCTCTTCACCTCTGGCTGTTGTGATTTTGGTCATTCGGATGACAATAAATATTTCTCATCTATATTGGGCTTTCATTTGTAGTTCCTAGCTCACAGCTCCTTAAAGCCTTAGAATTTCTGAAGTGTTGAGAGTGCTGAAGGAGGCTCCTGTTAAGGTAATAAGGTGACTTGGGCAGCACTGAAGGATGGGGACTGCTTTCTAGGTAAACTAACCGAGTGATTAGAAGGTTGGAATCCCCAGGTCCACATCCAGACCTCTGGGAATGAGGAATGAGGCTAAAGATTGCATTCAACTGCCAATAGCCAGTGATTTAATCTTGCCTAAGTAATAAAGCCCCAATAATAACCCAAAGGGAAGGCTGCAGGGAACTTCCAAGTTGGCAAACACATGGAAATTTAGGGACTATGGCACACCTGAAGAGGCATGAAAAGTCCATGCCTTCCCCTGACACCTTGCTCACGTGTGTGTTCCTTCTGGCTGTTCTTGAATTATATCTCTTGTAATAAATTGATGAGCTAGTGGGTAAATGCGTTTTCTAAACCCATTTCTGTGAACTGCTCCTGCAAATTAACCTGAGGAGAGTGTACTGGAGACCCTTGATCTAAGGTCAGAAGCTTAGGTAATAACCTGGACTTGTGAAACTGTCGCCTAAATTGTGAGAAGGGGTTCATGGGAACACCCAAATCTAGAGGCAGTTGACCAGAGGCAGTACAGGGGATTCCTGACACTCATGACTAGCACTGGAAGTGGAGCGTGGTCTCAGGAGACAGCTTCCTCTGTGGAGTCTGAGGCTGTCTCTGGGTCGACAGTGTCCTAAGTTAGCTAAGTTCAGTTGAATTCTCCAACATCCTGCTCGTGTCTGAAAACGTCATAGAAATGGGTCTGAGACACTGATGTGCAACCTCTCAGCAGCTCCTATACATTGGTCTGGGAACTTTTGGGGACCCTGCAGACCCACATGCCTTTTTCACTTTCATTCTCTCATGAGTGTGCTGTGGGGTTTTCCAGAAGCTACATGACGTGTGATGAAGCAAGTGACCGATGTGAAGCATGTATGAGAACCCAGCTGTCTCCTTTTAAACCAGGCACTAATGACATTTGCAAAAACATAAAGCGGCATTACCCCTCTAATTTCTTTTTGTTTGGGGGAGTACAGTTATACTTCATTAAAAGTATTAAGATTTATTTATCATACAAGAGCTGGGGTACAGGTCAGAGTCACAGGAGGTGAGAGGACTCGCCAGAGTCAGAGTGGGGAGCAGAACAGGCAGACTGACCGAAACACACTGCTGAGGGGAGCAGCGGGCACAGCAGACCTCTCCTGTGGGTCCCCTCCCTGGCCGGGGGCAGGGATCGAACTCGTGCTGCAGTGACTACGGTTTGCTTCATAGTGCGTTGCTTAACCCGCTGCGCCACCAGGGAGGCCTGAGCTTATCAGTATTTTTAATGAACTACTAAATTTCTCGGGTTAAAGTTCTAATACCATAAATGTCAATAGACACAACATACATAAATAAAAGCTGTCTGGGGCTCTCTCTGGTTTTTAACAGCATTTATGTTCAGAGTACATTTGGTCTTGAGTCAACTAGGTAGAGAAGCACAGCGCTGAACTGTACCTAGTGTTTATTAATCGCCCATCATAGTGCTCAGTGGAGAAGAGGTGCTTAAAAAATGGTAGGTTTTACTATTTTACAAGGTGCTGTAAATGCATGTGTTACCCTAGTCTAATCTCTCACTACTGCCTCACATGCCTGCTTCTCCCGTCATGCTAAGCGGCTGCTGTCTCAGACCCTCTGTCTCCGAATCCTCTATTCCTACTTGAAAACCGTCCTGCCATACCTGCCTGACACACCTTCTTCCTCGTTACAGCAGCGCAAGCACCTCCTGCTGCAATTCCCTGCCTTGTCCGCTCTCTTCCTGCTGGACCCTGCTGGCTTGAGATGTGGCGATGTTGTCCATTCCCTTAGAAAAGGAATAGAGAGAAGGTTTTGTTATTGTGCGTTCAGCACGCTTGAGAAAACGCTTCTTTCTGACACACAGACCTTTCCCCACCACTAGAACGACATTCGTAAGGAGGAACAAGGACTAGGCCAGTGTTTCCCAGAACGTAGCCTTGAGGCCCCGTCCCGGTCCCGGAGCTCTGTTCATCTGTGCGTTCCTGCCCCCACCTCGACTGCTGGTGAGATACCCGGGGGAGGGCTAGCGAATAAGGTTTCTAAAACTCTTGTGATTTATGAGAATCTTGTGATTCTTTTAAAAAATTAAAAGTCTCAGCACCACTCTTCTGGGTTTACTGGTTTCCAGAAGAGCAGGACGCCACCCACAGGGAAGACAAAGATGCGCGTGAATTATATGGCCGTTAGAGAGGCAATCACGAGCCGCGTCTATTTACCACTATGGAAACCTAAGACAGAGGAGATGGTTCTACCGGGAAAGGCGCGAGCGATTCCAGAGAAGACGGCACCTGAGTTGGCTTGAATGAGCGTGTTTAGGCAGAGAAGGACAGCACAGGCTTTCCAGACTTGGAGGTGAGCGTGAGTTCTCCAGTCACTGGAGACGCATTTGTGCGTCCTGCTCAGCAGATCAATGCACTGATACCCAGATCTAGAGACTGACCCTTGGTTAGGGCGTGTCAACGCCCCAGAAGGTGGCAGGTGACAAACTGTGTAACCTGCAACACCAAGTCAGCCCTTCCCTGCACTTCACAGAGCATGAGCGCTCACCGCTCTGTCAGGGACTGCAGATCACGTCCCAGTCGCCCCTTCCTCCCCTTCCTCCTCACAGCATTCTGATTCTGTATGAACACCAGCTACCTTGTGTTTGGAGGGACCCCAGGCCCTCTCGGCATCGCAACTCCTCCCTTGCCAGTGGCTGACGTAGGAACAGCCATGGGATGCAGTTCTGGCCAGCGGGGGGAGTAGCCCACTGGCAACTTTGGAAATATTTGCCACCTTCTCAAAATGAAGAAAGGAAAGGGCCACCGCCTCTCCAGCCTTGGACCGTTGTTTGTGCAGATAATTTCTTTTTTTAAAAAAAAAAATTATGCATACAAGAGCTGGGGTACAGGCCAGAGGTGGGGTGTGTGTGTGAGGACTCACCAGAGACAGAGTGGGGAGAAGAACAGGCAGATGGACTGAAACACACTGCTGAGGGGAGCAGCGGGCAAGGCAGGAGAGGTCTGCGCTGCCATGTGGGTTTCCTCCCTGGCCGGGGATCAAACTCGTGCTGCGGTGGCTATTAATGCTTCATAGTGTGGTACTTAACCCTTGCACACCAGGGAGGCCCCTGTGTGTGGATAATTTCTACAGTCATCCTGAGATAAACCTGGGAACAATACCGGGGTGCTGAGGATGGCACGCAAAACAGCAGACAGAGCTAGGGTCATGGATTGGTGGTGGGTGTCTGGTCAGCCCCGGCCCCTGCTCTTCATATGTGAGGTGACAGATGTCCTTATTCATGAAGCCATTTTTAGTCAGATTTATCTAGGGTGTTTTGTCTTTACAACTGAATACCCTGTAATGGAAACACATCCATATTCACACACACACACACACCACTTACACTGTGTGTCACAGCCACATCCCATGAACAGAAGTTAAGGTGTCTCAGGGAAGGCCTAAGTAGCAGACTCACTCCTGGGCCTTCAGAACCTGGGCTGTATTTATGGAACTAAAAGGTTATTTCGAGTCCCAGCCCTTCCATCACTGAGAGTATCTTTTCTTTCCCAAGCACCAGCTCTCTCCCATGGTTCTGCTTTCTCATAGTTGCTGCAGCCTTGCTCATCTCTGGATATCTTTCAGCTTCTGGAACTAACATTGTGTGTCTACATTTCAATGTTTCTGTGGCTAAGATGCGTGTTGAGCCAGCTGAGCAGCTGACAACACTCTAAGTTGATGGGCCTTGGGTCACAGGTCAGCCTGGACCACCCACTTGCACGTAGATGGAGGGTCTCAGGGTACCAGTTTAACAGTTTATGCAGAAAGAGCCACTTGGAAAGGCGTCGTGAGGCAGGTGTGGCAGCGCTGTGAAGTATCACATGTTTCGCACGGTGAAGTTTCCTCCCATTCAAAACAATGGCTGGTTGGCCAGGCACATGGTCCCGTAGCTCCTGATATGGCTCAGACTCCCTGCAGGTGTGGCCATGGACTGTATCCAGCTACCCCGCTGGGAGCGGCAGTGGCAGATGCAGTCTCTGGTTGAGCTCCCAAGATGAAAGGCACAGGCCTCCCTTTGTCCAGCTCCCATCCCTGCTGGCTGACTCGGTCACGTGACAGCAGCTGGCGTGGCTCTTACACCCCAACAGGCAAACTGCACGTTGCAAACCAACAAGGGGAAGACCCTGGAAGACAACACCTACGGTCGCCAGCTTGTCTTGGTTCTCCCAGGATTTTCTGGCTCTATAGTTGAAAGTCCTACAGGCCAGGAAGCTCCTAAGCCCCACACAAGCTAGACAGCTGTTCGTCTTTGTCTGCTGAGTCACCACAGCATCTGTTGACCGTGCTTAACCTCTTGTCAGAGAAAGAGCGAAAGCCCAGCCCTTCCAGCTTGAGCAAGTCACCTCACTTGGCGGTCTCTGTTTCCCTCTCCCTGCCCCGTGTGCCAGTGAACAGCTACACTGGACCTCGCCATTCTTTTTGAGGGCTGAGCCTGAGGCCAGATGTTCAGGTCTGAAGCTCCGCAGCTGGGCTCCAGACGCCCCTGTCTGGTCTGCCCACATTTGCTCCTAACCTCTCATTACTGAGTCTCCTGGGGACACGGAGGCACGGCCATCGCTCTCTCTAACCCGGCCCTCTCCTTCCTTCTATGACTGGGGAGTGACTTGTGAAGCCTGTTGACAAGTGCAGTCCAACTCCCCTCCGTCAACGAACATTCATCCTCATCCTCTCTCTCTCTGCCTCTGCGTAGCGTGTGTATGTGTGTGCGCATGCATGTGTACATGTGTGCACGCATGTGTAAGTGTGTATATATGGGCACATGGATGTGCATGTGTGCATGGGCATGTATGTGTGTATGCATATGTATGTGTGTGCACTCCTTTTTGCTATTTAGCCATTTAGAGAGACTTTGTGGGGGACAGATGGGAAGCTGGAATAGATTTAAGAGCAAAATAGGTTGGTTTTTCTTCTTGAAATCACACAATGCATGTTCTTTAAGGAAAACAGAAAATAGAGTTTGATTTCCTACACTTTTTTTTTAAGATTTATTTATGCGTACAAGAGCTGGGGTATAGACCAGAATCACAGGAGGGGAGAGGATTCACCAGAGACAGAGTGGGGAGCAGAACAGGCAGGATGGACTGAAGTGCACTGCTGAGGGGAGCAGTGGGCGAGGCAGGAGAGGTCCGCTGCACCATGTGGGTCCCCTCCCTGGTGGGGGATTGAACTGGTGCCGCTGTGCCAGGATACTTCACGGTGCAGTTGATTCTTTTAAGATTATTTAACATTTTCCTCTTTCTAAAAGTAATTCTCAACCCGCTGTGCCACCAGGGAGGACCGATTTCCTACACTTTTTAAAGGCAAACTAAAGTAGCACAGAGCTACTTCCTACTCAATACCTTCGGGGGCATCAAGAGACACCACTCTTCTGTCAAAGGGCTCGGGCTGATCTCGTGTCTGGGTAAGGGGTGTGCTTCTTGGAAGCAGAGGGGTTCAGGCTGATAAACAAAGAATGAGCTTGCTTCTCCAAGGTCAGCTGCAAGGATGCTCTAAGAAGGCAGCACCTTCTGTGGGCCTGAGTTTTCCAGGAGAGACCTGGTTTCAAGTCTCCTACCTTCTTATCCCTTTCAGTTATTCCTCCCTCTGTCCTAAGAGCCATCTAAAAATGGCTCAATGGCTCAATTCCTCAACTATATTTTCTATGTTGCTTTCTCCTTCCTGAAGCAAACCTTGGTCAGGTCATAGGTGTGGCTCTGGGTTTGGATGGTATGAAGGGCCCAGCTTTAAGATATGCACACACACATACATACACACACACACACACACATACACACACTAGAGGACTGTGTGTGTGGACAATTTCAGGGTGACCAGTTTGTTAATTGATTACTATACCACCCCCCAGTTTACCCTTATCCTGAAGCATTCAATCTGTATATAGAAACCCACTATATTAATTTCCATAAACATTTTTGGAATCTATATTCCTCATGGTAGACATTTTGTTCATTTTTTAAAAAATCTTAAAATTAACTCATACTTCTAGAAGTAGAAATCTTAAAAATCATTTTTAAAAGTATAAGATCATGAATAGAATAACTATATGCATTACTTTTAGAAAGAGGAAAATGTTAAATAATCTTAAAAGAATAAACTGGTTCTAAGTTCATAGCACATATCATTTTTCATTTTAAAGTACTCTTTCTGCTATACACGCTCCTATGATATGCATAGAAATGAATTTCTGAACTTTTAAGAAATATAAAGTCAATATTTCTATCAAATTGCTTTAGGAGATTGGAGTAGTGCAAGGTGAGAAAAGTAGCCTAATTGAGGTAGAGTGAGTGATGCCAGCGCTAAGCCAACAACAAGGGGGTTCTTTGGGTGCCAGCTTGCCAGGTGCACAGGTAGAACAGCAATGTATATCTGCTCCTGGAGGTTTTGTTGTTTTTTCATGTTTTGTTTTTTTTAAAGATTGATTTATGCATAGCAGAACTGCAGTGTAGGCCTAGGTGCAGGAGTAAGAGGATTCACGAGAGACAGTGGGAAGCAGAGCAGGCGGATCCACTGCTGACGGGAGCAGCGGGTGAGGCAGGAGAGGTCTGCTGCGCCATGTGGGTCCCCTCCCTGGCCGGGGTTCAACTCAGGCCACAGTGTTGGTTGCGCTGAGACTTAACCCCTACTCCATTAGGGAGGCCCAGTTCCTGGAGGTTTTAATTAAGATGATCCAGTAATGCCTTAATTTTCATTGAATTTTTAGATGACATTAAAGCAAATCCTGGTGGGTGCTGTAGAGATGGTTAGAAAATTAAGCATTAGGTTTGCTTCAGAATGAAATGATGGGCAGGGGGAAGAAGTAGCTATAGATGAAGCAGGAGTACCCACGAGTTGATAATCATTGAAGCTACATGATAGACACTGGGTTATTGTGCTAGTCCTTCTTCTTTAACGTAGGCTTAACATTTTTCAAAATAAAAAGCAAAAGCCAATCCAGAATTGGCTCATATTAGTAGATAAAATCCCACTTGAGCCCTTCCATCTTCCATTACTGAGACTTCCCTTTTCTCAGAAGTCCGACACCATCCACACTCTGAGTCATTTAAAATGACCCATCCCAGCCACCACGGTCAGCCATCAGGAACTCTTCTTTACCAGAAGGCACCCTCAGCAAAGACGCCAAGAGATAATTGGGCCAGGGTTGGGGGTGGAGTGGGGGAGGGGCAGACAATTGGGCAGTGACCTCACAGAGGAGCCCTTTGCAAGCCTGAAGTATCTTAGGAACCTAGAGTTTCCCCAAACTTGTGTGGTCTTTGCATTTTTTAAAAATTTTTTTAAAGATTTTTTTTTTTTATTCATACAAGAACTGGGGTACAGGTCAAAAGTGGGAGGCGTGAGCGATCTACCAGAGACAGAGTGGGGAGCAGAACAGGTAGAGTGACTAAAACACTGCTGAGGGGAGCAGTGGAGAGACAGGAGAGGTCTGCTGAGCCATGTGGGTCCCCTCCCTGGCCAGAGGCAGGGATCGAACTCTCGCTGCAGTAGCTGCGGTTTGCTTCATAGTGCGTTGCTTAACCCACTGCGCCACCAGGGCGGGCCTGGTATTTTTAAATAGTGTGCTCTTTAGGCAAATTATTTAATCTCTTTGAGTCTCAGTTTCCAAATCAGTGAAAGTGAGATAATCACCTTGACTTACAGCACAGAAATAAATAAAATAAAAGTCCAAATAGAGTTTAAAAATATCCAGCAGAACGCTTGCCTCACAACAGATGGTCAGTCTTCCACCCCCTTCCTTCTCTAGGGTTGTTGAGAAATCAGCAAGGCCTTTTCCTTCCCAAATTTATAGTACTGTTAGGAAGATTTTTTGGTCCATATTTTTGTAACAGAATGAGAAAAAATTAACAAACTCGTATGGAAATTCAAGCAGCATTGGGATCCCACTTGGGGGAGGAGTTGTCTCCTTTAGGAAGATTAACTTGATACACAGTGTGGGTGAAGAATGACTCCCCCATGAGTGTGGCTTGGGAGAAGGTAAACCAAGAGATGGCAGACTCCCAAGGCCCCCTACTTACTACATAATTTCGCTTCCTTGTAAACTATTCCAGTCTCCCCACATATTTGGTAACTTCTTTCACACACACATGTCTTATGTGGGTGCTGTGTGTGTACCTGAAAGGCAGGGGCTGCATCCTTAGCTGGGGTCTTTCCAAAGAGGAGAGACTAAATAAATAGAGGTGAGTTAGCAGACCTAGTTCTCAGAGCCAGAATAAAACTGAAGTTCTGGGAGATGCTAGATATCTTTGGGAAGATCTTGGTAGTAGTTTGAAGGACTCAAGCCGAAATAGGACTTTTTTAATTAAGGCTGGCAAGCAACCATTATGTTGTTTCAGTGGCAAAAGTGTGGTGTCACCAAAGTGACTTCGAGGGAGAAGGCATCTTGGCTACCGGTAGTCATGGTAGAGGTGTGGAGGAGACAGAGTGAACAGGACCTACAAGTCCCTCACAACTCAGACTAGTCCACGAGGCAGAACGGTCACCTTCTAAAGAAAACAGGCCCGTTTGTTTATATAATCTAGGCCCCACACACTTTCCAAAGGGATTGGTGCATCTGAGAGATGCATGTCTATGTAAGTCTGGGAAAATCAGAGGCTAAAAGATCCAAAACCATGAAGAAAAGCTCTGGGAACAAAGGAAGACACAGCTATGGCATTCGAGTCCTCTGGGACCCCAGGAATTAGGAGTCACAATGGTTTCCATAGCTGGCAAAGAGGTTATACCAACTCTGAGGATTACCAAATTCTGGAAGCTTCTACCAGGTCCTGTTTCCTCTCTGTGTAAAGGGCTCAGGTCTGTAAAACCCAAAAGCCCTCACATCATTGCTTTAGAAGACACAGAACGGCTCTTAACAAAGGTGGGGGGTGGAAGGAACCTTTCCCACAAATACAACATGACTGTGATTGTTAATCAGTCTTAAAAATTCTTTAACTCTGCATAATATATCTCAAACTGAGAATCACCATAAAACATATGAAAAAAAGAGACAATTACAAGTCAGTAAATGGAAGAATAATATGAATTGCCATCAAATATGAACGCCATTAAAATGAATTAGTGATAAACTATGTGAAAAAAATGAAGGCCACGGATGTGTGGGTTTATGATTTGCACTAAAATGGGAAAGAATAATAATAGCGCTTTATCTTCAGCTATCAAACTCAATTTTTTTTCTGATGTGCTTCAGGTACTGGCTATATAACTTGAGTCTGAATCATAAAACAGAATTATAACCCAAATGATTTAAACAATGACATAAGACTAAACACCAAGTTTGTTTATACCCAAGGGCTTATTGGAATTGTGTTCATGAAGAAAATAAGGTGAAAAAAATTTATTGTCAATGATAAGTTTCCAGGTGAAAAGGAGGAGGGTGGGTAAAGAAAAGCTTATTCTGTCACTGACTTTATCTTGTATGCTGTCTCCTTCTGGGTCCTCACACCAGGAGGCCAGGTTAGACCTCAAGAGCAAGGGGTTCCCCAACAGTGCAACCCTGGATCTACCCCCTCTCTCCTCCATGTGTCCTCCAATTCTATTGGGCATTTCATTGTTTGCAATAACTCAAGTTATTAGACTCTTTATCTTTTATGGTCATTTCACCTCATGGCCACTTTATAAATATAAAGATTATTTTACAAATCAAATAGACATTTGCACACAACAGTAGCAGCCAGGCACAAAACAAAACACCTAAGTTCCAATGACCCAGATTTCCAGAAAAAATTATTGAACTATATGGAAACTCACTCCTAAAACCCCAGCAGACTGCAAAGACGTAAAGGAGCATTGGATTTGGGCTTTTGACTCAGACTCTTGAAGTTTGACGTAGTCTCCGGGGCTGAGTTCACCTTTCAGTTTTCAGCAAGAACATGTGGGACCCACAGAGAGAGAAGGGCGTTGGCCCTGAGTTCCAGCTGGGGGCAGCCTTGGGACAGCATGTCCTGTCTCCTGCCCTTTCCTCTACCCAGTTTAATCTCTTTTGTTAAAGCTGACACTTGATAATTTATTGATGAGTGAGAACCGACTCATAGGAGACTCTCTACGATCTGTAACACTAGCCAGATGGCTCTTAATAAAACATTAATAAAGCAAAAACAGATGGCATTTAATAAAGCATTATACAAGTATGCCTGAGGTCCCGCAAAAGCTTTTTTTCTGGATTCCGTAATAATAGATCATTATTAGAAAAGAGATAAAAGAGGGAATTGGTCCCTAAATTGTGATCTGAGAAAATGATTCAGGTTCTATTGCTTATTTTGGATAGTAAGATCGTAAATGTAATTTTATCACATTTCATGGACACTGCGTTCATGACTGTTTAGAAGCAATGACAAAGCTTTAGTAGAAACAAAAGAAGTTTCTACAACTTTCCCCTCCCTTGACTATTTAGCCAAATATTTAGCCAGATTACCCAACTTTTCCACTTTCCCAGAAAAAGATTTCTGGAAGGCATAGAAGTAGTGTATTTTATTGTCAGGCAATAGAAAGCATTTGACTGGCCTCCAGGTGCTGTTTTAGGAGCCACTACCCAGAAAACTCCTAAGAGCAGAAGAAATAACGAAGCACATTTCAGTGACAATATTATTTTACCTAAAGGTGAAACACTGGACTTTTATAATTGTGTCCAAGTTGTGTTTAAACTTTGATTTCCTCCCAAAAGTCACCTGTGGAGCATCAGTCAAAAGTTAGGGGCTTGGACTCAGATCTAGAGTCTTTTTATTCAAGGACTGCTGGTTTTATTTAGGGGTAGGGGCAAAGAGGGAAGTAAAATGACACAAGACCTGTTAGGAGCAGGCAGAGACAAGGAAGAGGTAGAAACGTTTTTTTAAAAGGTATATTATTTATGCGCACAAGAGCTGGGGTACAGGCTAGAGGTGTTGGGAGTGGAGGTCAGAGGATGCACCAGAGACAGAGTGGGGAACAGAACAGGCAGATCTACTCAAATACACTGCTGAGGGAGCAGCGGGCAAGGCAGGAGAGGTCTGCTGCACCATGTGGGTCCCTCCCTGGCCAGGGGTCGAACTTATGCTGCTGTGGCTGTGGATGCTTCATAGCGTGGTGCTTAACCCCATCTTTTCTTGGGCATGACAATCTCAGAGGCTTGGGGCTGCAGTAGCCCCCTCATTTAAAAGGGCCCACTGTAAGTTACTGACAGGTCTGGAACCCCATTCAGTTTTTGAACCGCAGAGTCTAACAAGCCAAATAAAAGCCATCTGGCCAAGGGCCGGGAGGCGGGGAAAGGAGGGCCTGTAGCAGGAGTAGCAGCACATCTGGCATTGCAGACTGTGCAGTGAGTAGCTGCTCCCTCTGGCCCCCCACTCTGCAGCTGCACCTCTCCTCCCTCAGGCCTCTGGTGCTGCATTGAGAGAAAGAGGTGGTGTCCATAGCCACAGGCCACCAGCATGGAGTAGCGGGAAGGAAGGCGTTGGGCTTACAGTGGCCCACGAGGGCCTGTGCCACATGGGAGCCTGGCAGTGCCTTCGGTGGTCACTTGGAGCTGTCGTGTTCAAGGGGTGCAGTGACAACTGGGATGACCACACGACCGACCTCCAGGGACCATCAGGAGCACGAGGCACAAGGCAGAGGAACAGAGCTTGGGGGAGTCATCATAGGCAATCTCTCCCAAGCCCCACGAGGGGAGTGACATTCATAAAATGTAGCAGTTATGGATATCTACCCGGTGCTCACTGTCCCACTAAACTAAAAGTAGCAAAATGGTGAAATTATTAGTTTTTCCTTTTTTTCTATTTCACATTTAAGTTATCCAGAAAGGATTTGTATCAACATTTATCCGTTACGTCACTTCTTGTGGCTGCAGCAGGTTGGCTTATGTCTGTGACAGTTCTATGTCAAGCTTATTCTCATTCTAGAGAGTGAGCTACTCCTTGGTGTAGGGAATGTCTTGGTCTGGGGCAGCACTTTACTGATGAGGGGGAATTGGTGAGAGGTGGAACCTCAGGAGCTTTCAAGCATACTTTTTTTTTTTAAGATTTATTTATGCACACAAGAGCTGGGGTACAGGCCAGAGGCGTGGGAGGTGAGAGGAGTCACCAGAGACAGAGTGGGGAGCAGAACAAGCAGATGGACTGAAACACACTGCTGAGGGGAGCAGTGGAGAGGCAGGAGAGGTCTGCTGTGCCATGTGGGTCCGCTTCCTGGCTGGGGATTGAACTCGTGCTGCAGTGGCTGGGGATGCTTCATAGTGCTGACTTAACTCCTTCATAGTGCTGAGATGCTGTGATACTGCAGAATGTCTATTGTCCTCAGCTTCAAATAATCCAGTTTCCAAAGTGACAATCTTGGGAAGGCCTAAACCTTTGGGGAGACCTATCTTCTCCTTCATAGCACTTGCTCTAACTCCAGTCATAAGATAACCAAGTCTTAATCAGCTGTCCACAGTGACACTGGGGTTGGTTTGTTTCATTGGATTTTGCTGTTTGTATTAACCAGAGTTTGCCAGAGAAACAGAACCAACAGGATATATTATATATATAAAATATGGATATACACACATATGGATAAATAAAAATTAGATCTTCTAGATGTAAATTTATCCGAATAGAATTATACATGTGGATATATATCAACATATATCTATCTCTCCATATACGCCACAACATGCCATCTTGGTGCTGGAGAACAAGCAAAGCCAGTGGTGTAACTAGGTCTGAGGCTGAGGTCAGAGAATGTGGCACACCCGTGGTTCAGGGTGGAAGGTGGATGTCCCAACTGGGGCAGAGAGAACGAACTCCCCTGGACTGGGTGGTGCCCGTTCACACTGGCAAGGGTGATCTTCTTTACTCTGTCTACAGATTCAAATTTTAGTCCATTTCCAGAAAGACTTTTCCAGGCACACCCAGAAACCATGTTGCACCAGCTATCAGGGCACTGCTTAGCTCTGTGAAGTGGATACACATTAGCTCATGTTTGCCTCGTTTTACTATAGCAAAGGGAGATGGGTTAACTTCCAGAATGCAAGACTACTTAAACTGTGAAATCCTTGTATCTTTTTCCTGCTGGCTGCCTACATTCCTCAGAGAAACCCAACCCTGCAATGAGCTGATAGAGCAATTCTTCTGGGGTGGGGGTGGGGTGGGGTACGAGACAGGGGGGAGGATTGACGTATACCAATCCATCAAAGTTTGCTATCAATTATGCTAGCATTAGCTGTACTCTACTATATATACAGCTGACTACACAACACAATGTGCTAGCAGTATGTATACCACACTATTACTTGAAAGCATGCTATCGGGAAGTATGTTCTATTCCTTCTCAAGCAACAATTTGAAACAAAGTAAAATCTTCCATGATGTGGAAGGTGAGTTTGCCCAGGGATCTCAGGGCCACAGCTTCTGTAGCTGTTGGTTCTTGCATCATCCAGACTAACACATTTATTACACTTGTGCTTTGAGCAATTAGACAAGATTGAATCAGATGCCAAGATAATTTTTCCAGGCCAAGCTGCCTTTTCTATTGCAATTAGCCTTTTCAAGGACCTCCCAACAATAAATATGTATACATTCTTCTGCTCCAATTAAAACTCAGCTAAGAAGTTTTATCAGAAATAATTATTAAGGATGCAAATACCACCCTCGCCAATTCTATCACCAGTTTCTCATGTCTTCTTTTTTAAAGATGTACTTAGTTATGCATACAAGAGCTGAGGTACAGGCCAGAGGCACAGGGCAGGTAAGAGGAGTCACCAGAGACAGAGTGGAGAGCAGAACAGACTGACTGACTGAAACACACTGCTGAGGGGAGCAGTGGGTGAGGTAGGAGAAGTCTGCTGCACCATGTGGGTCCTCTCCCTGGCCTGGGGATTGAACTCTTGCTGCAGTGATTGCAGATAATTCATTGTGTTGCACCTTAACCCCTTGTGCCACCAGGGAGGGCCTCTCTTCATGTTTTCTTAGATATCCTTTAAACCAGGTAGGATATACCATACATGTTTTATAATCAAAAATAAATTAACTAAAAATGGCTACCTAGTTGGGAACCTTTGTTTAAGCTCTGAGGTTAGTCAACATCCTTTTGTCCTCTAAAAGCAATTGGAAGATAAGCCTATTTTTGCTCTTGCAGCTCCTCTCTTTTTCATTTTTATCTTGGGCACAAAGACAACATTTCCCAGCTTCCCTTGCAGTCAAGGGATCATGTGACTGAGGCATGGCCAAAGAATGGTACACAAAGTGCCAGGATTATGGAAATCACATAGGCTCTGGATCTCTCTCCTCTGCCTGCTGGAGCTGTTCAACCCAGGAAACCTTGGCAACCTGGAGTTGAAACCCGTGTTATCTGAAGCCCTGGTTTCTGAAGCAACAGAGACCCCTCTCCTCCATCTCTACCTCTCAAACCCTGAGACTATCTTTATTGTTCACCGAGGAAAAAGCTACTGTTGTATGAGAGATGTGTATTGTTTGTATGTTGTCTGTATGTATGTTGTTTATGTATGCTGTGTGTATGTGTCTATAATTTGGGGGCATGTTTGTTTTATCAGGTAGCTTAGCCTGACTCTCCTTGACCCAACTACCTTTTCCCTCCATTATATCAGATATTCCAGCTGAGTGGTTCCATGAAACCTCACATTGAACTTCCCCTTCATATCCTTACCGTTTATCTGTCTACCTTCTCAGAAAGATTCCCAAGCTCTTACAAGGTCACAGAACACACTTCCCTGGCTCACCATTATATCCCCACTAACTAATATAGTGCTTGGCACATAGTAGGTCATCAGGAAATATTTGTTAAAATTAACAAAACATTGAATGTTTGGACTTTACACTTCCCTAAGCAGGACACAGCAAACTCGGGTGCTGGACAGTCTCTGAGAAGAATGATAATGGAGTGGGAAAGGCAGTCTACCTCTGAATTATACTTTTCCTGAATATTTCTGTAAACCTGACTCCAGTGAGGAACTGCTGGTGTGTATTGCAACTCTCCGTAATGCTGACAGTGATATATGATTTATATGAACAATGGACCAAAAAAATACAGGTTTTTACCTTGTTTCTTGGATCATTTGCTCTTAGAGTTCTCTGCCTCCCTCTAAGAAGGGTGACTTCCCTGAAACCACCATGGTACAGGCTTATATGATATATATATTTTTTTAACATGTTAGTAAAATTTTTTTTCTTTTTCTTTTTCTTTTTAGTATTAGTTATATTTGACATCATTTGTAGTCCCCAGGGAGTACCCACCACCATTTCATCCGTGCACCATCACCTCAGTCCCTTGTGCACCCTCTGGCATCTTCCCCGTCTTTGCCCTCCCCTCTTCCCCTCCCCTCCCCCATGGTCCCTTTGGTTTATCCTGGCTTTTTGGTCTTATTAAGTTTTTGTTGTTGTTGTTTACTTTTGGTTATAATTGCCCAATTCCTTGAGCTTATTCTTTTTTTTTTTAGATTTATTTATACATTCAAGAACTGGGGTACAGGCAAGAGGTGTGGGGGGGTGAGAGGATTCACCACAGAGAGTGGGGAGCAGAACAGGCAGATCAACCGAAGTACACTGCTGAGGGGAGCAGCGGGCACAGCAG
>JAGFMF010011726.1:5105068-5118330 GCA_019455555.1 Galemys pyrenaicus | reverse complement strand
TGAGTATGATTCCTTCTAGTTCCATCCATGTTTCTATAAATGCCCCTAATTTCTCATTTCTGATTGCTGAATAATATTCCATCGTGTATATGTACCACAGGCTTATATGATATTATATAAGACTCAGGTGTAAACCCCATATAGAGGGCTGGTTGATAACCCTCGCAGAGTGCCACCTCCTGGTTGTTCCTGCAAGGTGCAAGTCATCATTGAGCTGAGCCCTTCCTGAGGCTGACTTGCCAACTCACAAGACATAATAAATTGGTTGTTGTTTCAAGCATTGCTTTTAAGGGTAGTTTGTTATGCTGTCAATAATAGCAAAATTATCTTACTTCTCCAATAATATTTACAATGAGGCTTTTAATTTTGACAATTTGGGTTGATCCTTTTCTGACTATAAGTAACTTGCAGTTCTGTGAATATTTGTGCATTGCAATGAAACAAGAGATTGATACACTGAAAGAAAACAGGGTATATTAATTCTGGGTTATATTACCTGTCCATAATTGGTAATATGCTTTGGCAATTCACTTTTGGGATTTAGGAAGGTAAATGAAATGTATTTAAAGATATGTTATCAATGCATGCCACATTTTAATTTAAGTTAGTGGCAGTTAATATGGTAAAGGACAAAATTAAATGTAGGTGAAAAATTTTAGGCTCAATTTACATGAAAAGTAGTTAGAGAAGGAGAAGAAACCAATTTTCATTGAGGGTCTGTGTGCTGAATGCTTTTCATAGGTCTTCTCTTTTAATTTCTTGACAACACTATTAGTTATTTGTAAGTGGGAGTTAAAAAATTGCCAAAAGTCATCCACCCAGTAAGTGGTAGGCTGGATTTGATTCAAATTTGACTATATAAGCTGCATGTGTTATTTCTCCTCTCTAGAAGCTGTTAACCTAACAGTCTAGGTTGCTCCAGAAGTACCCTTAAAGAACCAGAGAGTGTTTGGGGTGGGTGTGCAGAGCTGGCTTGTTAATATGTTCATTAACATACTCCACGCATTGCAATGAAACAAGAGATTGAGACACTGAAAGAAAGCAGGGCATATTAATTCTGGGCCATATTTAACTCTCCATAATTGGTAATATGCTTTGGCAATTCACTTTTGGGATTCGGGAAGGTAAATGAAATGCATTTAAAGATATGTATCAATGCATGCCACATTTTAATTTAAGTTAGGGTTTTGTCTATTTTGCTGACCTTTACACGTTACTCAGTAAGGATCTGGAGAGAGAGTAGGGGATACATAACACCCCATAGAAGTGTCAGAGAATAGGGCCTCCCTGGTGGCGCAGTGAGTTAAGCAATGCACTATGAAGCAAACCGCAGCCACTGCAGCACGAGTTCGATCCCTGCTGCCAGCCAGGGAGGGAACCCACGTGGCTGTGCCTGCTGCTCCCCTCAGCAGTGTACCTCCGCTGATCTGCCTGTTCTGCTCCCTGCTCTCTGTAGTGAATCCTCTCACCACCCCGCCCCCACACCTCTGGCCTGTACCCCAGTGTTTGTATGCATAAATAAATCTTAAAAAAAAAAGTGTCAGAGAATACACTGTAAAACGCAATTTCCATAATGAATCCTTTTACAAGCAAATCCTTGCCATCACCACCACCCCAATTTATCCTTGCAAAATTCTGTCCCACGCAGCTCCATTTTCTTAAAGCAAATAACCTACAATGGAATGGGAGTTTGGGGTTTGAAATTTTCAAAATATTTTTATTGAATATTGGTTTATGATATAAGTCTCGGGTATAAAGCATTATAATTTGCCCTCTATATGGGATCATCATTAAACATCCAGTTTCCATATCGCACCATGCATTTGACTCCTTTTACCTGATTAACTTCTGACCCCTTCTCTTCTAGCAACCACTATTTTATTCTCATTGTCTAGGAGTTTGTGTTTAGTGTAGCTTGCTTTCTTGTTTTATGTATCATGTACGTATGCCCGAACTCCTACACTATGTCTTTTCTTCCTTTTTTTATTTCTATATATTTTACATCACCGTTCATTTTTTAACAATGTTCACTATCCTTTCTCAGGTGTAGTCCCCATACACTTTCCTCCACCAATTCACCCCTGCGCCATCATCACAATCCCCTGTGCTCTTTCCTCCCGCATTCCAACCCCTCTCCCTCCCCCACCCTTGAAGAATGCCCGTGGCTTATAGTTAACTGTTTATTTGTTTTGTTGTGTTTTTTATTATTTTTTCCTGATACCTTATTTTGTTCCCCTATTTTCTCCCTATAAGTGAAACCATTGATATTTTCTTTTTCCTTCTGACTTATTTCACTGAGCAAAATCCCTTCTCGCTCCATCCATGTTGCTGCGAATGGCGTTAGTTTCTTTTTGATTGCTGAATAGTATTCCATTGTGTATATGTCCCACATTTTCTTGACCCAGTCACCTATTTTGGGGCATTTGGGTTGTTTCCAAGCTTTACTAATTATAAATAGTGCTGCAATAAACATAGGGGTACAGGTATTCTTTTGAATCAATGTTTTTGTGCCATTTGGATAGATTCCCTAGGAGTGGAATTGCTGGGTCATATGGTAGCTCCATTTTTAGTAGACGGAGAAACCTCCATACAGGTTTCCAAAGTGGTTAGACCAGTCTACACTCCCACAACAGTGTAGGATAGTTCCTTTTTCACCACATCCTCACCAACATTTGTTGCTGCTAGTTTTTTTGATGTGTGTCATTCTTTACAGTATATCTTTTATGGTCCGATATATCGACTTAGCACAACACCTTCAAGGCCAATCCATGTTGTCATATTTTCTTTCTATTCACTTTATTCCTAGTTGGGTGAAAAGTCCTCATTTTGTATTTGCATTTGCCTATCCGGAATCATCAAATAATTTATTTACTAATAATAAACACAACTGTTCAAATATACAGCAGAAGAGTACACACTCTAGGTTAGGACTGTGCCAGAATCCCCTTCACCCTCCAGCATGGAGCAAGAAGGGCAGCCACAGGGAGAGAGAATCTCCTTAAACACAGTTCATCCTCCCTCCCAGACCATGGTGTGCTCAACCATGCTTGGTGGGGCTCCTCTTAGTATGCTCCTTATTTTCTAAAGAGTCTGTGCTGTCAGTTAAAGACTCAGATGGTATCCAATGACCTGGGCTTATATCTTGCCTCTGTCTCTTCTGCCTGGATGGGTGGGTTTTCCTGTTGGGGCCTGTTTACTCATTTGTAACTTAGAACAACACCTAGTTGCCTGGAACATGAGATAAATCATCGGTGAAATAAGCGCAGGTAATATGCTCAAAATCATGCTTGGTAAAGATGGAAGGAGAAAGCACTGTATCTATGAGCTGTTGCTGCAGCTCCCTGCTGTCTTCCTCGGCATTCATTGAAAGGCCTTGGACAGGACAAAAAGAATAAAAGATTTTGAAGCCACAGAGTAACCATGGCACCAAAATAGTGGCACCCTCAACGCGAGTGGTGTCCTATCTAGATAGGAGGGTGGGGCTCCTTGCTGGGACTTTATGAATTTGTTGTTTACAACAATGTGCTGAAGGTGAAAGGTCTAGGTCAGGAGGCAATAATCCCTGATAACAAGCGGAGTCCTCACTGCATGGTTATTTGAGGGCAGAACCTACGGCACAGATGCTAAGTCTCTTCAAAGGGCCAGGACAGCAATTTTTTTTAAAAAAGATTGATTTATTTAGAGGCCTCCCTGGTGGCACAGCAGATTGAGTACCGCATTGTGAAGCATTTGCCACACAGCAGCGTGAGTTCGATTCCCGGCCAGGGAGGGGACTAAAAAACGATTTATTTATTGATGCATACAGAGCTGAGGTACAGGCCAGAAGTGCAGGAGGTGAGTGGATTCACCAGAGACAGAATGGGGAGCAGAACAGAGAGTTCTTTTTTCCTACAATAGCAAATCACTTTGGCAAGGCAGGGACCCCCATCTCTCTCCCAGTCTGGCCACCTTCATCCCACAGCTGTATGTTGTGTATTTACCTTGTGCAAAGATGAGTAAGACCCACAGTTTAGTTTGAGAAACCAACTGACTCCTTACCTGCCTTATCGACTATGTTTGTGAATAAATAGGCAATAGGCCCTGTCCTCAGGGAACTCAGGTGCTGAGGAAGAGAAAGATAATATGTAAGTATGATGTGTATATCAGAAGGTGATCCCTGCAGAGGAGAGAAATAAAGCAGGGAGGGATGTTTCTGTGCGTGACTGGTTGTACTTTGAACAGTCAGAGAGGCTTCATTCTCTAGGAGTTTACAAGCTAAGTATATTACCGAGGAGACCCAGGCAAAGTTCTGCGGAGGGCAGCCACAAAACTCAGTTCTCCTAGCATGAGGTCTCAGGGCAGACCTTTTACTCCCTGCTGCTGGCTCTCCGACTAGCAGAGCATTGCTCAGAGAGGAGGATCCCCGAACACTGACTGAGAGAATATGATGTCCAGGTCACCCAGCAGCACGCTTATTGCTGGAATGCTGAGCACCGCCTTGGAGCAGCACCAAGTATGCAAGGGATACTCAGGAAGCTTTGAATACAGTTACGTGAATTATTAATACGCTTCGGGGCTAAGTGTGGGCATAGTCACACCACAAGTTTGCACATTCCCGCGTCAGGCCAGTCACGGGAAACAGGCTTCGCTTGAACTTTCTCGGTGGAGTCTGGAAGTCAGTGCAGTGCGCACCCCACTGCTGCCGCCGCCTCCAGCCACAGCGCTCACTCCGGAAAGGCGAAAGGCGCACCGCAGGGCCCAGGGGAGCCTCTGGAGGAAGGCCCATTTCTTGTTCCGGGCGCCCCAGGCTCGGATCCTGACATGTGCCGGGGACTTTAGCCAAAGCCCGCTCCAGAGGAGTCACGAAGAAAGGGGCGCAGCGCGTTTGGGGCCTGGGCCAGGTCCTGGGTTCGGTCCGCGGGGCTCTGCCGCAAGCCGGGCCCCTCGACCCCCGCCCCCTCGCCGGCCTCGGAGCGGCCTTGCGCGCCCGGCTCACGTGCCCCGCGCCCGGTGCGGCTCCCGGGCTCCCGCGGGCGGGGCCGAGCAAAGGTCCGGGCCGCCGTCCTCCCCCCCCCGCCCCGCCCCGCACGCCAGCCCCGCCCCGCCCCGCCGGGCTGCAGGACTCGGGCCAGCGCGGGGCGCGAGCGCGGCTGCGGGCCTGGGCGCGGGCGCCGGGAGGTAAGTGGCCGCGCTGCGGGCTGTGGCTCCCCCTTCGCCGCGCGCGGGGCTGGCCGCGGGGGCCGTGTGCGCGCGCCTACCCTCCGGGACCCCGACTCTGCCCCTGCTCAGGGGGACGGGGCGCTCCGCCCCCCGCAGCGGGACTGCCGGGCCCTTCGGCCCCCCTTTCGCTCGGCTCTCGGGCTCTAGTCCCGGACCTGTCTCCCACCCTCTGCCCACCCCTCTCCTCCCGGCCGCCTCTTCCTTCCGAGGCTGTGGCGGTTGCCAGGGCAGCGGGTACCTCCAGTGCATCCGCCCCGCCGCCCTCCTCCCGTGCTCCTTTGTCTTCGGCTCCCCCGGGGGCTGCGAGGGCTTTCCCGGCTCGGGCAGCGAAGGCCGGGAGCAAGGAGCTGCGGTGGAATGCCTTCAGTGTCTCTAGCCCTCCCGCCTGCGCTGGGATGCGGGGTCAGAGACTGGGGGGAGGCCAGCCCCACCTCCGGCTCCCAGCCCACGGGGTGTTCTGAGCCGGCACTGGGATGACCTCACAGCTGGGGGCGCGGCAGGCTCCCGGGTGAACCCGCTCAGCACTTGCACCTGTGAGGCAAGGGCTAGGGGGCGCCTCTAGGGAAGGGTTAGTTGTGGAGTGGTTAAAAAAAAAATCACTCATTGACGTCCCTGTTCAAAGCAGGGACTAGGAGGGTGAGGGCTGTAGACGGTTTGGGATCCTGCACTCAGCAGGCACGGAGCGGTTAGAGAAGCAGCTGAACCAGAGTTAATGAGTGTTTTAAAAATCCACCACCTAGGAGCGTGCGGTATAAAGGGGGACAGCTGGGAGAAGTTGAGCCCAAGTACTGTGAGATCTGAGAACGTTGGCGCTAGCTCACAGCCGCTGTCCATTAGCTTGTCTGCTTTATGAGCAAGCATCTGTGCTTTACCAGAAGTTTCTTTTGGTTCTTGAATCCTGGGGGGGCGGGGGGGTGGCAAGAGAATTCTTTTCTGTTTTTAATCAGTCTCTTTCCACTCCATTTATGCCATTTCCCAAAAGCCTTGCTACCTCGCCCTGACTCCCCCCTCCCTTTTTTTAGATTTTATTTATTCATGCATACAAGAGCTGGGGTACAGGCCAGAGGCTGGGGGTGGGGGTAGAGATGGGGTGCTAGGACTCACCAGAGACAGAGTAGTGAACAGAACAGGTAGATGGAGGGAAACACACTTCTGAGGAGAGCAGCAGGGGAGGCAGGAGAGGTCTGCTGCGCCATGTGGGTCCCCTCCCTGGCCGGGGATCGAACTGGTGCAGCAGTCTTTGGGGAAGCCCCACAGTACAGCTCTCAACCCCTTGCGCCACCAGGGAGGCCCATCCCTGACTCCTTTCAAGCTGACCCCTGTCTTGTCACCATCCCTTGTTATTTAACATCTTGATTTTTATTTTAGAAAGGATACGAGCACCTTATCTTTAATTTTTCATCTTCTATAAAAATGAGCTCCTGTACTGGGCTTTAAGTGCTGGAAGATTTAACAGGATGACACTTCTGTTTTAACTTACTCAATATCACTTTGTTATTTAGAAAACTAAAAATAATTTAAAATGTGCTGAAGTTAACTAAGAGCAGTCCGTTCAGCAGCGTCTCATTTCCCTGGATGGTAAAGAAACAATGTGTTCCATAGCTGTGATTTCACTTCCACTGCAACTGAAATTTACCCTTTCGATCACCCACCGTGTCTTAGTTCACAAATTGGATCATTTATAACACAAACTTTTAAAAAGAAGTGGGACATCAACAGTGAGCAGTCATGAGCTTGGGCTTGGAGGGAAGGTGGACCTTGGTTGGAATCTAGTTCTCTGTGTGGTGACGCTTAGTACCCACCAGCCAGAAACCTCCAGGGTGGCAAACAGGTTGGGATTGTTCGCTTGATGGGGACTTCCTTGGGGAGCCCTGCAGGGTCTTGGTAAGTGGGTGTGGTGCTGAAAAGACTGATAGGATTGGATCTGTTGGGGGCTGGGGGAGATTTTAAGGCAACTGGACTTGGGTCCCAGCTGTCAGGAAGCAAGGAGAGCCTGTGGTTGAGTATCTTCCTAGATCCTGTCAGGGAGGAGGGAAGGCTAGAGTGAAGCTAAAGTTGGCCAAGAAGCAGCAGTCACCAGGGTGGGTGCAGTGTGGTGGTGGTTTTGGTGATTTTTGTGGCTTGGACAATGTTTGTATTTTGTTGTGGTCAGCTGGGATTCATGGGGGTCTTTTTTTTTTTTTTTTAGATTTATTTATTCATGCATACAAGAGCTGGGGTATAGGCCGGAGGTATGGAGGGTGAGAGGATTCACCACACACAGTGTGGGGAGGAGAACAGGCAGATGGGCTGAAACACACTGCTGAGGGAAGCAGCGGGCGAGGCAGGAGAGCTCTGCTGCTCATGTGGGTCCCCTCCCTGGCTGGGGATAGAACTCGTGCTGCTGTGCTACGGATGCTTCACAGTGCGGTGCTCAACCTGCTGCGCCACCAGGGAGGCCCTCGGGGAGGCCTTGTTTGTGTCTTGACTTAGCACGAGCTTAGAGCGGTCACGGTGTGCTGTTCACCAGAACACCAGGCCCGCTCTCTGACACCAGGAGTAACTGACCGTGCTGAGTCAATCTCCGGATGTCAGGACTGCTGCCTTTTTTCCCTGTGATCTTGAGCAAGTTACTTCACATCTTTGAACTTGAGCTTCCACATCTGTAAAATGCTTACTCATGGTTATTGTGAAAATTAAGTGAGGAAATGTGTAGAAATGATTTAGCTCTGTGCCCGGCACATAGCAGGTTCTCACCACACAGTCTCGTCCCTCCCTTTATCTAGAGACGTGTGATGTTGGGTTTTCTTCCCTAAGCAGAAGCCCAGGGATCAACCAGAGCTGCTCTGGAAAAGAATCTGGAATTGTGTGTAAGGAGAATCAGATCTTTTCAAGTCAAAACATTTGATTATCCTGTCATTCTCAATTTTTTTTCCCTTCTTATTCATGTATATTTGACATCATTTGTGGTCCCATGGAATTCCCACCACCAAGTCACCTGTGCACCATCACCTCCATCCCTTGTGCTCTTTCTGCCCTCATCCCAGTCCCTCTCCCTTCCCCCAGCCAAGTGTCCCTGATTTGTTTTTGCTGTCGTGATTTGATTTTTGTTGTTGTTCTTTTCCTTAAACCCTTTTTTGGTTCCCTTATGTTCCTCCTAAAAGTGAAACTACCTGATACTTTTCTTTTTCCTTCTGATTTATTTCACCCAGCATCATCGCTTCTAGCTCCATCCATGTTTCTACAAATGACTCTAGCTTATCTTTTTGATTGCAGAATAGTATTCCATCATGTATATGTAACACATCTTGATCCACTCATCTGTTTTTGGGCATTTGGGATGTTTCCAGGTCTTACCAATTATTAATAGTGCTGCAGTCAACATAGAGGTGCAGGTGTTCTTTTGAATCAGTGTTTTTGTGTCCTTTGGCTAAATCCCTAGAACTAGTGAAGGTAGGATCTTCCCATGCAAATGTCTTGGTGATGACTTTTAGGGTACTCTGTTTCTAAGAGTCAGTGACTGTTCATCCTGTGCTTTTCTGACTTTGTATTGTCTTGCTTTCTGGGTCTATTCCTCCAAGACTCTTGCCCAGGAGTCTGATTTAACCTTGCCCATTCTTTCATTCACTTTGGTACACGCACTGCTCATCTGCTTTGAGCTGGGAAGTACTGACCGGTGAGTAAGGACTGGTGGCTGGTAGAACGCTTGACGCCCAGGCTCTCAGGGGTACAGCTCTGAAGGGCAGTGGGCTTTTAGGCCGCGAGCTATTGCGCTAGTTCTCTCCTGAGGCTATTTTCGTCTATAGCCAGGTGGAAATCTGAACTTACAGTGTGAGTTGTGGTTAACTGAGCCATTATTGCTCTTGTGTGTGTCAGGGAAATTGAGTTCTAGATCCTTCGGTTGTTTCTGGGCCCATTTAATTGCTCCTTATTAGACAGTTACTTTAGATATTTGAGAATGGCGATGGCAGCTTATCTCCCAAGAGGACATGATAAACTCAGTTATATTAAATTTCTAACCTATATGTTCATTGAACTTTCTATTTTATCAAAAGCTTGTGGAAATAAATTTTTTAAAGAGCGGCACCAGAAACAGCACCAGTGAAAAAGAAAAAGCCTTTAAACAGAAATGCTTGATTTCATGTGTACTAAAATTACATAACCTAAAACTAGCCTGTGATACCATTTCTCACCTCTGAGACTGATAAGGATACAAGTGTCTAACAGGCACTGTGGTGAGGCTGGCACCTCTACATCTTGTTGGTGAGGCCGCAGAGCTGCACAGCCCCTGCAGAGCCAGGCACTTTGACTGGTCAGCAATCCCTCTTCTTGGGTGCTCCCTTCCGGGGCATGTATGTATGAAGAGGGCGCATTCAGGAGCATGTACATATTAACAAAGTTTAGAATTGACCCAAGCAGTCAGCAGGATGCAGCAGATTACATAAATAATAATGTGTCTGCCTGCTGGAATGTCCCATAGCTGTAAGGAAAGAAGCAAGACCTCCAGGAGACAGTGTTCCATGACAGAAAGCAAGGTGCAGAACAGTGTTTGTCTTTTTTACTTATATCTGTATTAAGAGTTTTAAAGGTAATGCATCTGAAAGGGAAATGCACTAGAATGGGAAATGGATCTGTGTAGAAATGGGGTTTCTCAGTGTCTGTCTTTGTACATCGTGTAGATATTTGAGCTGTGTAAATGTATCCTGTATTCCAGCATAACAAAGAAAACTCTCACTTCACAAGGAAAATATTCTCAAAGCGTTCCTTGATTGAATAAGCCAACTCTAACAAAGGCCTACAAAGCAGTAACCAACTCATGAACTCTTCCTAATGCAACCTGCTGGGTCAAGAAGCCATCTTGGCTGTGTTTGATATTAGATGGGGGGAAAAACATTAAAAACTAATTTAGGGCCTCCCTGGTGGCACAGGGGGTTAGGCGCTGCACTGTGGGGCTTCCGAGGCCACTGCACCGTGGGTTCGATTCCCAGCCAGGGAGGGGACTCGCGTAGCCCAGCAGACCTCTCCTGTCTCGCCTGCTGCTCCCCTCAGCATTGTGTTTCAGTTGATCTGCCTGTTCTGCTCCCCACTCTGTCTCTGGTGACTCCTCTCACCTCCTGTGCCTCAGGCCTGTACCTTGGCTCTTACATACATAAATAAATTTAAAAAATCTTAAAATTAGGGCCTCCGTGGTGGTGCAGTGGGTTGAATGCCTCACTGTGAATCATCCTCAGCACAGCAGCGTGAGTTCAATCCCTGGCCATGGAGAGGACTCACATGGCACAACAGACCTCTCCTGTCTCCCCTTAACAGTGTATTTCAGTTCATCTGCCTGTTCTGCTCTCTACTCTCTCTCTGATAAATCTTCTCGCCCCCTGCATCTCTGGCCTGTACCCTGGCTCTTATATGCATAAATATATGCAAAAATATATCCTAGGGCCCCCCTCCCTTTCAGCACCTCCCTCACATCCAACTAGAGTTCTGGAAACTGCCAAGCCAGCCTCTTTTTTACCCTACGCCACCAACAGAGTTCAGCATCATCTTTCTTGTCCATCCTAATCTTGTTTCCCTCCACCTTGTTCCTGTTCTGCTTCCAGAAGATCTCCCTATGTGACCACTCTGATCACCTGCTCTCTGTACGTCCCTCGGTGACTCCTGTCCCACTATGTCCCCAGCAGGGGATGTGCAGTTTTTCAGGACCTGGACCAAGGCTCCTGACCTTGTTCCTTGCCCTTTCCCATGCTAGAACTTCGCACTCCAGTGCAGGAATCAGTCCTGGAGCAGACGAGCAATTCTTGGTTTGGAAAGAAGTAGCATGTCCTGGCTGGTCACATATCTTGCCTTATATGGTCTTCTTCAACCCTTTGCCGTCTCCTACAAGCTCTGGAGTTTTCTAATTGCAGTTGCTACTCCTCTTGCTGGAAGCCCATCCCAGCGCCCCTTGGTCCACTCACTTCTGTGTAGCCCACTGCATGCGTCCCAGATGGACCTACCTGGAGGTGATTTTTCTCTCTCTCTGCAGTTAGAGGCCTATTCTTGGGTCATTTCTTGGTAGCAAAATGTCATGAAACTTAGTTGTTTCCCATCTGACCACCAAATTAGTAGCTTATCATTAAGGACACAGACTGTTTTTGTCTCTGTATCCTAAGCATGTAAGCACAGAACCTGGATAAAGAAGTAGTAGGTTCTTAAAAAGGATGAATGAATCATTCAGTACATGCTTTGATAAATGAGTGCATGAGGGCTCATTTGCATGCAGGGGCCTTGTGCTTAATAGAGATTGAATTAGCCTACTTTGCTGTCTTTGCAGTTTACTGTTTATCAGAAAGAAGCATTTTATGTGTTTTAGAACCCCTTCCTTGTGCCTCCCTGGTGGCAAGGTGGGTTAAGCAACGCACTATGAAGCAAACCGCAACCCCTGCAGCACAAGTTCGATCCCTGACGCCTGCCAGGGAGGGGATCCACGTGGCGCAGCACACCTCACCTGCCTTGCCCGCTGCTCCCCTCAGCAGTATATTTCAGTTGATCTGCCTGTTCTGTTCCCCATTCTGTCTCTGGTGAATCTTCTCACCTCCCACGCCTTTGGCCTGTACCCCAGCTCTTGTATGCATAAATAATAAGTCTTTAAAAAAAATAAAAGAACCCCTTCCTTAAATGTTCATCCTAATTGTTAATATAAAAGAAGAGGCTTAGGTAGCTATGCAATGTTCTAAGAATAGATACTCTAGAGACAAACTTGTGATAGGAAAGAAAAATGTTTTCTGATGCGCTAGAGGAGATTCACGTTAAACAAAGTAGGGTGAATTATTAACGTCTACTTCTTAGTTACTTCCAGTTCTCAAGTTCTATGACTTTATTATCTATGTGATTGCTAGATAATAAGGTATAAATGCAAATAAAGCACAGTCTTGTGTATTAGACATTTCAGTAGTTTAAAATGTGTATGTGTGCCTTTTTTGAGTTATAATGATTATGTGTCTGTATATATATATTAGATTATGTGAAGTTTATTGTTAATTTTTCTTTAAAGATTTTATTTATGCATACAAGAGCGGGGATGTAGTCCAGAGCGGTGGGGTGGGGGCTGGTGAGAGGAGTCACCAGAGACAGAGCGGGGAACAGAACAGGCAGATTGACTGAAGTATACTGCTGAGGGGAGCAGTAGGAGAGGTCTGCTGTGCCATGTGGGTCTCCTCCCTGTGGGTCAGCTCTAACAACTACTTTTTTAAAAAAAAATTCTTAATATTACAAATATTTTCTCAGTCTGCTGTTTGTCTTTCTAGAGGCTTTTCTCATTACAGTTGTACAAATATTTGCCAGTTTTTTTCTAGCACTTATATGGCTTCATTTTGCCTCAAAAAAACAGCCCAATCCTTCGAATATTTGCTCTTGTGTATGTTATGAGGTAGGGATCCGACTTTTCTTTCTAGATGGTTAGCAGGTTAATCAACAGTATTTATCGACCAGTGTTCACTTCTTCCATTAAGCATAGTACGTTTTCGTCTTTCACTGTGTCTTTCTTCTTTTTGCCTCCAATTGAAGTTTAACCTTTTTGTTTTCTGTGACATTTACAGTTTTATTCATCTTCTACATAGTAGCTATTTTCCATTTAGTAATAGGGGGCTTACTTGCTGTAGAGAAAGACATGATTGTTCCTTGAAAGAAGTAGCCATAAATAAGATACACATTGGTATGTTGTCCAAAAAATACTCCAGATACTTGGTGGACTGTATTTTCTGACATTATGGTTGCTGAGGCCACGTGTGACTCATCTGAGAAGCTGTAAGTGGACATGAATTGGGTCGGTTGGACCATTTAATTGCTGGTGTGAGCCTTTCCCGAACTCTTGCTGCATGATGAGAGACTCCCCTTCATCCTATTCCCAAATGACAATGATGAGAAAGTTCGCCCGCCCTCCTGTGGTGGACAGGAGGCTTGTAGTTATGAGCTACAAATAAGCCACATTGTTATAAGCCATTGAAATTTGGAGGTTTTTTTTTTTTTTATTAGTTATATTTGACATCATTTGTAGTCCCCAGGGGGTACCCACCACCATTTCACCCGTGCACCATCACCTCAGTCCCTTG
>JAGFMF010011726.1:5065652-5086935 GCA_019455555.1 Galemys pyrenaicus | reverse complement strand
TGCCTGTTCTGCTCCCAGCTCTCTGTGGTGAATCCTCTCACCCCCCCCACACCTCTGGCCTGTGCCCCAGTGCTTGTATGCATAAATAAATAAATCTTTGAAAAAAAAAAAAAAAAGAACTTATGAGGTACATTGTACAAAGTGGGTGGCTGGAGAGAGTCCGGGAGTTAGAATTCCGGTGAGCGGAGGTCTGCTTCCCTGCCATATGCACCCAGAGTCTGACCTGGACTCAACCGCCACCGAGCTTCTGGTCTTCTAGCCACCCCAAGTCTCTGCCTGATCCCTCCGGCTGCTGGTTGGCGAGGCATAAGTCCAGTAGTGTCAGCCAGAATAACAGAGTATCAGATCTGGCTCCTTCCTCGCCTATTTCCTACACCGTGCCTCTCACTAGCGATTCTGCCTCTTTTTTTTAAGCTTGATTTATTTATGCAGATAAGAACTAGGTGCAGGAGTGACTGGGGAGCAGAACAGGCGGATCTACTGAAGCACACTGCTGAGGGGAGCAGCGGGTGAGGCAGGAGAGGTCTGCTGTGCCATGTGGGTCCCCTCCCTGACCAGGGATCGAACTCATGCTACAGTGGCTGGTGATAGCTTGATAGTGCTGAGACTTAACTCCTTGCGCCACAGATAGATAGGGAGGCCCTGTCTCTCTTTTGTATGTGCCATTTTTTAAAAAAGATTTATTTATGCACACAAGAGCTGGAGTACAGGCCAGAGGTGTGGGGAGTGAGAAGATTCACCAGAGACAGAGTAGGGAGCAGAGCAGACAGATCGACAGAAATGCACTGTGGAGGGGAGCAGCGGGCAGGGCAGGAGAGGTCTGCTGTGCTATGTGGGTCAGCTGACTGGGGATCAAACACATGTTGCAATGGCTGGCGACAGCTTGATAGCGCTGAGACAACAACTGTGCCACCAGGGAGGCTCCAGATTCTGCCTCTTGATGACCCTGGTGCCGGCCTCCATCCACCATCTCTCGCCAGGATGTCCTTGGAGCTCAGCACCGTCCCACCCCTTCCAGCTGATTCCCCACGTGGCAGCTATGGGCTCATGTCCCTGGCTCAAACCCTTCGTGCTCTCTGCGGTCCTGGGATGATGACATCACACGCCAGCACTATCTCTCACCTCCTCTCACCCCCTCCTGCCCAGTCCCCTGAATTTATTCCCAGCCCTGGAATTAACACCGCAGGCTTTCTCAGCCCGAGGCTGTCCACAGAGACGCCTCCCTCCACCTCACCTGGCCCACCGCCCATTAGCCTCCTTCAGGAGGTCACCTGGTCACCTGGTCCCCCTGCTGGTCACCAGCCGAGCCATGTGGTGAGGTGTGGTGACTGCCCGGCCCACGTGTCTCCTGCAGCATCTGCAGTGGTTTCTGAGGGCCTAGCACAGTGCCTGCGGCCCACCAAGCACTTCAGTAAAAGAGCAATCGGTTCATCTTCCGTTTGCATCTAGGAGCCTGAAATGCAGAAGGGAATTAGTTTGCCTTCACTCCAGACTTAAGCCCAGGCCCACAAAACACAGGGTTTTTTCCAGGGTGACAGCTGAGGCAGAGTTTAGAAAGAAAAATGTCCCGTGCGCCCTGTGTGAATCCGTCCCCTGCATCAGCTGCATTTGGTTCATCCTCCTTCAGACCTGCTGCGTCTCACCAACTGGTGGCCACTAACGAATTATTTCATCTGCAAAGCTGAGCATCTCGGAGTGCTCTCTCCCCATCCCCTCCCACTGTTTGTGAGATAAGCTGTTACAGACTGACGTGCACAGAGCTGGGTGGTGGCCGTGCGGGCCTGACCTGGTCACTCTTTGCTAAGAACCTGTGGTTAGCATTTCAGGTTTTTTCAGGCAATTTACAGTCCTGGAATTGTAGCCAAGTGAGACCAAGGCGAGACCAAGGCGTTTCTCACTGTATTGGAAAAAGAGGCCACAGGATCTAGTAGTTTAGGCTCCTGGAGATTTCCTCTGTGGTTGAAACGGAGACTGGAACCCACTGGCGCTGCTGCTTAGACTCCTGAAAGGATCTGCTTCTAGTGCCTGGGTACTTTGCAGGAGGACTGAAACACTGAACATGAACAAGCACATATTATGCGCCTACTGTATGCAGGGCCTGGCAGGAGGGAGAGGGAAGGTGAATGGCAGAGCTTTGGGGCTGGACATGCCGCACGCTGTTCTCCATCTACCCTTGGCCATGTGCCTGTAGGTCAGTGGCTGATGAGCTCTCCCTATTCCTTGTCCCTTGGTGAAGTGAAGGTGACCATAACGTCACAGACCTTGAAGGTGTCTTTAGTTGCAAAGAACATCTGTTACTGCCTCACTTAAGAAAACATTTTCAGGTAGGATGAGTCACCCTTCATCAAAGGTTGATGGTGGATTTTTTTTTTGTTCATTGGCTCCGTGGCTCCCCCTAGTGGCAGCCTCCACAAGTTGCTTGTCCCCGCAGCAGCCTCATTCTTGTGGTTCCCAATTGTGGCCTTGGGCATAAGGCGGTGGAGGGCAGAAACCTGGCCTCTTCCTTGTGCCTCTTTCAACAGGGAGAAAGATGGTCCCAGGAACTTCAGCAAACTTTTCCTTAGGCCCCGATGGCCAGCGTTGCTGCAGACGCCCCATCCTGCCCCAGTCCCTGCTCAGAACAATGCAGTTACCAGGCTTGATTCAGAGACTCACCTGCCAAGCTGGGTCCGACTCCTTCATCCCCAGTACAAGGCTCTCAAATTTGAACAGAATTGGGGCCTCCCTGGTGATGCAAGAGGTTGAGCTCCACACTGTGGGGCTTGCGCAGCCCCTGCAGTGAGAGTTCGATCCTTGGCCAGGGAGGGGACCCACATGGCGCAGCAGACCTCTCCTGCATCACCTGCTGCTCTCTCAGCAGTGTATTTCATTAGATCTGCCTGTTCTGCTCCCTGCTCTGTCTCTGGTGACTCCTCTCACCCCTCACACCTTTGGACTACACCCCAGTTCTTGTATGCATACATAAATCTTAAAAAAAAAATTCTTTTTTTTAAAAGGTGGGGTCCAGGGGGATAGGTGGGTGTGGACAGTCTGAAACAGATTCCCAGAGGACTTGGAGGTAACCCTTCCTGGGCCCAGTCTCTGGTCTAGTGCACGATGTTGATGTAGAAGTGAGCACAGCAGTGTTAGAGTTAACTGGGGGTGACGGTCAAGTTCTGGTACAGCTCCTGGTGCCTTCGCCCACAAGAGGGAACAGCGGCCGACGTGGGGCCCGGGGCGCTTTGTGAAAGACCAGCTGGGCGTTTCAGCTGTGTGGCTTACTGTTTCCCACCTGTCTGAGCCTTGTTTCTGATCCGTAAACCCCCTAACCTAGGGCTTTAAACTTTCCCATTCCTTGAGCCCCTTGAATGGGCTAAAGGACTCCACAGACCTCTCGGTGTGCACACAGGAGAAGGCACAGCTCTGGAGAATGGCTCACACGGAAACGGGGCTGGTTTCCCTAGTGGGCCTGGGAAACCCAGTTGCACAGAGATTCCTGCTCTGAAGAGACCCAGAGTCGGGGCCTGGTGCTGTCGACTAGGAGAGGACATGGGAAAGAATCCCTCTGGGGACTGCGGAGTCAGGCGAGCACACCCCCACAGTGAGCCCCCATCCGTAGAGTTCGCCTCTCTGCCACGTCGTCCAGCGTCCAATTTCCAAAGGGTGGCAGCACTGCCCTGGGTGGCCGAATCCCAGTGACCAGTGTAGGGTGTGCCTGCGGCTGGGCGCTGCTGCCCGTACACCCTGGGCCTCTCCTGTGGGCCTTTTTCCTTCAGGCCCCGAATCAGGTGAGGGCCTCCCTGGCCAGGCTTGTCTGCCCCTGTGGGGGGGCCGTGCTGAGGGTGCAGGTGCTTGGGTGCATCGACAGGCATCTCGGGAATTCAGTCCGCAGCGGCAGGAGCTGACATTGCTGCCGTGGCTTTTCCCCTCCTCCTTTGGGTGTTTAGGAAGCGGCGGGTGGGCCTTCTGGAGGGAGGTGGGCATTTTATTATTTTTTTATTTTATTCATTTATGCACACAAGAGCTGGGGTACAGACCAGAGGCAGGGGGAGAGAGGATTCACCAGAGACAGAGAGGGGAGCAGAACAGGCAAATCGACTGAAACACACTGCTGAGGGGAGCAGCGGGCGAGGCAGGAGAGGTCTGCTGCGCCATGTGGGTCCCCTCCCTGGGCAGGGTTTGAATTCGCACTGCAGTGGCTGCAGAAGCTCCATAGTGCAGAGCTCAACTCGTTGTAACACCAGGGAGGCCCAGGGTGGGCATTTTAAACAATGGAGCCTTGGACAGTCCGGGCTGAGTTGTTTTTTTTTAAAGATTTATTTATTATGCACACAAGAGTTTGGGTGCAGGCCAGAGGCATGGGAGGTAAGAGGAGTCACCAGAGACAGAGTGGGGAGCAGAACAGGCAGATGGACTGAAACACACTGCTGAGGGGAGCAGTGGGTGAGGCAGGAGAGGTCTGCTGCGCCATGTGGGTCCCCTCACTGGCCAGGGATTGAGCGCTCTCTGCTGTGCTGCAGATGCTTCACAGTGCGGTGCTCAACCCTTGCACTATGAGGGAGCTCTCACATTGTGTTTCAACCCCTAATCCAGGCTCCAAGTCCCCTGAGGGATCCCACCTTCTAGATTTCTCTGTGCTTAGATGCCAGGCGCTTTTCTGCTCTGAGGCCATGGCCCAGTCCCCTCCCCCATCTCAGTGACACTCCTCACCCCCTCTCTGGCATGCTCCTTCCAGTTCGTTGTTAGCACATTCATCTGTCCGTGCCTGTGTCCCCCTCTAGAGCTAAGCTCTCTGTAAAGTAGGGCCGTGCCTGCCTTATGCACGGCTTCTCAGGTCCGTGCCTAGTAAGCGCGTAGCAAGGACTCAGTACATGTTTCTGGAGCAGATGGATAAATAAAACCTGTGGATTGTTCCTCTGTATCTGCAGTAATGGATGTGTACGTGTGTGGGTGTGCACGCCTCTGCATGTGAAAGAGAAGACACGCAGAAGACATCGATGGAGAGTTGGTGGGGGGAGGCAGGTGTGCAGTGCAGGGTCCCCACGTGTGTGGGTGCTTGGAGGTGTGCATCAGCGCCTCTACCAGTCCACAGCGCACCTGAGCCAGGGCTTGCCGCTCCCCACTGTGTCTCTGGTGGATCCTCTCACCGCTGCACCTCTGTCTGTGCACGGCGCTGACTGTTGCCTGTTCCAGCTCGGCCGCTGGTGGTGTAGCGGGAGCAAATTCATGCTGCTCCTGTCTCACCTGAGGTCCCAGCCACTCACAGCCATTTCTCCTTTTCAGAAAAATAAATCTGAAAAACCCTGTGCTGCAGCAGGTGCTGGAGAGGAAGAACGAGGTCCTGTGCGTCCTCACGCAGAGGATAGTGACCACCCAGAAGTGCGTGATTTCGGAGCACGTCCAGATCGAGGAGAAGTGCGGCGGCATGGTGGGCATCCAGACCAAGACGGTGCAGGTGCGTGCGGGGCCAGGCTGGGCCCCGGGCTCAGGGCCACTGCAGCCTCTGGTCCAGCCGTGGGGGGTCTAGGGCCGCTTTGGGCGCCCTCACTGGTCAGGAGGCTTTGTGTGGTGGGGGATCACACCCAGCTGGAGCTGGCTTGGGAAAGAACTTACTGGCTCATGTAAGGGAAATGTTGGGGGCGACTTGCTTTAGTTGCAGCTGGATCCAGGACTTGAAAGAAGGGGCGCCGCCTCCCCTGGGGTGCTCGCTCTCAGATGTGCCTTCTCGGGTTGGTACTGGCAGCTCTAAGCCCAAGGCGGAGTGCCAGGGGCAGCTGTCACCGGACCACCCTGGCCCTGCCCTCCTCTGGCACCGACCCCTGTGCAGGGCAGCGGGGCACCGGGTGCACCGTGTGGGCTTGGGTCAGTGCATCCTGCGAAGGGAATGGGTCCAACGGGCCCGTCTGACAAATGCACAGATAACCCTTGAAGCCCCTCCGAGCCAGGGCCTGGAACGATCACTTGGGAATTTGCGGCCTCCAAGCCTTTGTGAATGGAGTTGGGGGAGTGGAGATGAGTACGAGTGCCAGCCTCTGGACGCCTAAGCAGATGCTTCTGGATGAAAGCACAGGCTGGCCAGCCGACCCTCAGCTGGCAACCCCAGCTCTCTACCCTGCAGCTTGCCATGGCACTTGAGAGTCTATTCTCAGAGATTTACTTCTTGAGGCAACTTAGTTTTTGCAAGAAGGCCTAGGAAAGCTGTGTTTGGGAGGAGGTGGAGCTGCAGTTCTGGGCTAGATTCTCCAAGGGGTGGGCAGGCCGGGTAGCTGGGCGGCAGTGATGATGGAGGTGCCTAGTGGCAGATGACAGTGCTGATGTTCCCACCCACAGAGACTCCCAGTCAGCGGCCTGGACCCCCCCTGAGCCTCGGGGGCCTGGCCAATGTCACACGCTACCCAGGGTCAGACTGCTACCAGTCTCCCACTTCCAGCGTGGGCAGCAAGTGGATTGTTTTCCTCTGCCCGGGCATTGAGGAGAGCCTGGAGAGCTTCGGTGGCTGTCCTCTCCGCTCTCCTGCCCTCTCCTCCTCCCTCCAGCCTCTCCCTGGGTGTTAATAGCCCGGTGTCATTTCAGACACCGGCTTCTTGTGCTTACTGTGTTCTCCCAGTCTGGCTTTGCTGCTGTTTAAGCTTTTCACTAGGATTTCAAAATTGTTTTTCACAAGAGGAATTGGGAAGTTATTTATTAACATCTTGATTCAGACCTCATTTCACTGTGTCCCTTACTCTGGAATCTTGCCCGTGTGCCACCAGGCTGGCCATTTGTCATGAGGCCAGCAAGGATGGAGTCCTTCCTTCTGCCAGCTTGTTTCTCCCTCCCTCCCCAGGCGGCCGAGTTCCTCTCATGGGCAGGGCACTGGCTGGCCACAGGGGGGAGCCGGAGAGTACAGGTGGACGCATGCGCTCTCACCGGCAGGTGTCAGCAATGGAGGATGGAAACTTCATCAAGGACACCAACGTGGTGTTGGAGATCCCGGCTGCCACCACCACCGCCTATGGCGTCATTGAGCTGTACGTGAAGCAGGATGGCCAGTTTGGTGAGTGGTTGAGCCAGTGCCGAGGGACCTCCCCTTGAGGTACATACTTTAGAGGATCCCCTAGCGCTGTGGGGGTCTGCAGGCACTAGCCTGGCCCGGGGCTGTACCTGGGTGTGATCAGACCCACGAGGACTGTGTCCTGGCGTCCGGTGGGCTCAGGCAGACTGCGGGGTCTTGCTGGACTTTACCCCTCTGGACTGGGGAGGATGGTCCCTCACCGGACTGTGGTGAGGACTGAATAAGATGAGGTGCGTGACGGCGGGCGGCTCCATCACTCCACCTCAGCTGTTTGTCACACCGCGTCTTGTGCTGCTGTCACCAGGTGTTCAAACCCGAGAGCCTGGTCACTGCACCTTTTGAAGAAAATTGGGGCTTTCATCTATTGGGTGTGTGTTGCTCCTAGGTGCCCAAAGTCACCCCCCCATTTCATGCTCTTCCTAAGATGTTAGGGTGAGCCCAAGACTCTTGGGGACATGGGTGAATGCATGTAACATCACCAGTTACTGTTCGCCTTTTTGGCCGTGGTAATGGCATTATGGGCGTCAAAATGGCCTTGTCTGGAGACTTAACTGAACGTTTCGTAGATAAAATGGTAATATTTCTGCAGTTTGCTTTAAGGGGCTTGCGAGGCTGTGAGGTGTGTGTGGGGTGTAGGTTCAGGTCAGGACCAGTTGTTGGAGCTGGTGGATAGGTGTTTGGAGGTTCCCTGTACCCTTCTCACTCTTCTTGTGCACTTTCCTGAGTGAAAGTGTTTTTGAAAGTAGGCCCTACTGTTGCTCTCCTCTCCTCTCCACCGCCCCCCCCCCCCCACCCATCTTCTCAGTTGAGCAGTGAGGACCTTTTCTGGATGGGTTTTCCAGGAACCTCCTGCGCTCGCTGCCCCACCATTTGACTACAGCCGCAGGACCTGGAAAGCTGACCGTCCGATGGGGCAGCTGACAGGCTCGTGGGCACTGAGGAGGCACGAGAAGATGGCCACAGGTGGCATGCGACCCAGCTGCCTCTGCACAGGTGGAGCAGCTGGAGTTTCAGGGAGGTGCAGTGATTTGCCAGAAGTGACAGTGTCTGTTTTAAGTAGGAGCTTAGAGACGTAGGAGAGGGACACAGGAAGTACCAGGGAGCCCCAAAATCCTGATCTACAACCTTTGGACCATGGTTCCAAACCTGTGTCGTGCTGAGTGTTACTGGTTTATTCTTCTGGTGGACAGTTTCGCAGGTTAGACTGTGAAGTCAGGCTGATCAAGCTGTTCCTCCAGTTTCTCTCTTCGGTGTGGGAAAGACCACTTGGTTCGGTCCCAGCCTAGGATGCTCCCGGTCCACCGTCCAAATGGACTGGCCGTCAAGGTGCCACTTCTGTGAGGCCTCGGAAAGCCAGCCCTCCCCTCACGCCCTCAGTGGAGAATGCCAGGAGTGCTGAGGGGACCCCAGGAGGTGCAGGGCTTCCTGTTTGTCCCAGGAGGTGGTGCCTACCCTGCCTGCAGCTCCTTGGGGGGCCTTTCCCAGAAGGGGTTGGAAAGACACAGCTTTGCCTGGAGAGGCTCTCCTGTTTGCATTTCAATGGCCAGGCTTTTGTCAGCTGGCTTCTGCTGCCTTTGAAAATAAACCCCTCTTTGTGCTGTGGGAGAGGTGCTCCTGGAAGCTCCAGGCCCTGTGGCTTTCCCCTACTCTGGCCCTGGGGAGGGGGACCCCCAATGTGGGCCTTTGCAGCTTGGTGGTCAGCCTCAGCCTGGTCAGTCCTGTGACTCCTAGGTTTGTTTTTCAACAGTTCTGGTTTTACCCAGTCTGTTTTCTATCACTCTTACCACAGGATGTTCCCACACACCTGCAGGGCTGGAAGGGCCCCAGGAGGCTGCCTGGTGGCGCCTCCCACCTCAAGGTGGGAGTCCCTGACCAGGATCCGGGTTGTCCTTGAAGCTCAGAGGAGGGCGGCTTCCTCTGAGCCCACAGAAGCATCTGTGCCACCTTCCTTGCACAAAGGTCCCCTCAGCCAGCCCCTTCCTCACAGAGCCCCTCACAGCCAGCTAGAGACACGTCATTCTCTGGTGTGTGCTCGGCACGGTCAGGGGTGTGCGTGTCCTTTCAAGCACACAGTTCGGAGGGGACCTGGGTGTGGCCCTGAGCTTCCTGCCCTGTGAGCCCCTCTTCTGGCAGCCTCCCAACCCCACCCCCAGGCTCTCCCCATCACACTCTTAAGTGGCTTCTTTGCTTTGAGGGGTGTCCCCCTCTGTTCCAGCCAATGAAATTGGTTTAAAAGTTAAAACAGTCCTACTCCCTCCCCGAGTCCCTTGGGCTTGTCTCCAGCGCCTCCCAACGCAGCCACCTGGACCGCTGCTGCTTTTTGGAGACGTGCTCTGGCAACCCAATTGCTTTCCGTCCTTCAGGAGGCTCCTTAAGACCGGTTCAGTCCAGGGACCTTCTCTCTGCACCTGCCACTCTGGCTTCGGTAGCCCAGTCACGTCCCCCAGAACCTCCGTTACCACCTGGACCAGACTGTCGAGACCTGGGCTGTGGTCCTCGTGTGTGGCTAGTACCATGCCCGATGTGGAAAGGAAAGGAGCTGGCGGTGCTTGCAGGGCAGTGCACGGTGAAGGCACGAGAGGGGCCCAGGCCCCACTTGGCAGGATCTGAGGTTGTGTTAATGGGCCCCGTTCTCAGACCCCGACGTCAATGCCTGGGAGCTGGTTCCGGCTCTATCTCAGTGTGCTGGTGAAACGACGGAGCAAGCCAGGGCCTCCCTGGGTCCCCGGTGAGGGGGTGGCTGAGTGAGTAAGCAAAGGATGGGGGCACCTGTCTCTACACCGCTGTGAGACTGCCAAAGTCACCCGTGTCCGCCAGCAAATGAAAATGAGCGGCCACCCCACGCTTGGCATGCCTCACCAGCGCCAGGCAGGCTGCATTCTTGCTCTGAGTACCCTAATTGCTAGACAGGAGCACGAAAGGACACTGATTTGTGCACCGACTTACTGTTTTGATTAGCAAGGGCCTATTACATCTTACCCACAACTTAGCTGAGACCCCAACCTTTGCTGGGTTCTCAGATATGGAGTGTTTAAGGAATCGTATGTTATTACTCCTAAAAATGTGAAGTGGAGAATTTCACCCATGTTCAAAAGTAGAGATGATACTTACTGAACCCCAGTACCAGCTCCACCATGGGCAACTCATGCTTCATCGCTAGCTTTGCTCCCTCCCTCGCTTACGGTGAAGCAGTTCCTAGGCATTGTATTGTTTAGTCTACAAATATTCTGGGATCCCTGAAAAATGAGACTTTAAAAATAAGACTTAGTTTTGACCTCATATACATTCATATGGGACATATTCTTTTATGTCTGGTTTTTCCATTCAATACATTTATGACATTCCCTAGCTGGAGAACCCAAGTTTGTTTTTTAATTGCTGTGTAGTCTTCTTAGGAACAAGAAAAGTTGACTTTGGCAACATGACCATATAACGAGCATTTATGCACCTAAATATACTGTCAGTAATTCTTCAGTATTATCAGTATATTCAGCCCCACCGAACATTTTCTCGATTTCATATGTGGTGAGTTCTTTTAGAGTGGGTCTGTCCAAATGAGGATGACGAAATGCTTCCAGAGCTTGAACGGTGCTTCCTCCCTGTTCTGAGGGAACACAGTAGCAAGCTTTATGTGAAGAAGCCGTTTCTCTTACCCCTGTAGGAGCTAACTGAGGTCACAGGGCACAGCGTGTAGGAAGCGAGTTAGCGAGTTCTGGGGGGTTGGGGTGCTGGATGTGTCTCCTGTCCTGCCTGTGACAGGTGACGCCAACGAGGCCGAGCCCACTCCATGCCCGCGTGTCCTTTTCTCTCGCACCACAGATTTCTGTCTCCTGCAAGGGAAGCGTGGCGGCTTTGAGCAGGAGAGAAGCTGCTGCGTCTTCCTGGACCCCCTGCCCTTTCGAGAACTCGCGTTCCAGGACATGCCGGATGGCTGGCAGAGGCCGCTGAGCATCTTAAAACAAGGTACTGCAGACAGTGAGGGCGGGGGGAGCCAGCGGGGGGAGTGCTGTGCCCGAGAGGGACATGGTCTTGGGAGAGGTGGTGATGCTTGCGACTTCGTGAGGACATCTGAGGACAGAAGGGACAGGCCCGAGTTGGTCCTGGTCAGCTCTTAGGGGACCACCCATCTCGGGAGCCATGCTGTGCATGGTGGGGAGGACCATTCACGGGGCTGGGTGGGGGTCGGAGGCATGAGTCAGGCCGTTTTGTTTCTCTCCTTCATGTTCATTCAGCCACAGGAGAGCCTTGCTGACTACTAAGAATAGCAAGTCAGCAGCAAGGAGAGAGAACCCAGCGTTTGCATCCAATTCATTCTATTTCAGGCCTCACTGGCGAGTCAGCAGCGCTTTGCCAGCACTGCAGACGCTCCCTGGAGGCTCTTCACCATGGCGCTGCGGCGCGCGGCATCCAAGCAGGGTGCCGTCACCGGCCTGTTGCGCTTTTGCTCTGTGCTGCTTTTAAGCGTTTCTTTCTGGAGGCTGGGTGGGGTAGGAGTGCAGTATACAGAAGAGGACATGGGCAAGGAGGAGGAGAACAGGTGGTCAGCTTAGAGAAGAGCTAGGAGCAGCTGAGAAGATGCCCTGGTGTGAGGGTAAGGAGACTCTTCGATGGGGCTTCGGTGAGTGCCCAGCCAGGTGATGCTTTTGTTTCTGTAGCAAAAATGGCCACGAAGTCCTGACCTTTAGATGAGGCTTTCCTGTCTGACGTGGGGCTGCAGGTGCCTCCGCTGCTTGCTCAGACCGGCCATTTGGGTGCGATTTTCAGCTACCGCTAATTGGAGCTGATGTCTTGGGTTGAAATCAGAGCAGCAGTGGCCTGCAGCCTGGACTTGCGCTACAGGGACGTGACGGACGGGTGGGGGCTGCAGCTTTCTTGTTACTTCCTTCCCACCAGTCCCCCTGGTCCTTCTGGTCAGCCGGGGCCGGCTGGGAGCGTTAGGAAGAGGGTAGGGACCAGCCTGCACAAGACCGGCCTGTGCTCACCAGGCAGTGTCTAATCAAGCAGCACCTGAAGTGACAGGTCCCTCCCCAGAGGGGGCGCGTTATGTATCGTCACGCGCACGCACACACTTGTGTATGACGCAGCTAATGCAAAGGTGACAGGTCGCATACCAGTGGGCATTTAGTATTTGTGGTCTCTTGTTTTGAAATCCCTACTGGGCTTCAATTACTAGCTTTTTTGAGAGTTCAGGGGGAGCACCTCAAGCGTCCTGCAGGGAAAGTGATGCCCAGCGGGCAGACCTGGGTGTCCTTCCCCCAGGACAGAGGAGGAGAACGGAGCAAGTGGAGTGAGTGAGCCGTGAAATCAGGGCAGCACCCCCCTAACAGGCATGCGTTAAGTACCAAAGCTTACAAAGCCTTCCTGCATCAGGAGATGAGAAATACTGCGTTTGGGGGATCGGTATGGCTCTGAAGCATTGTAAAAGCACCAACTGAGGTCAGTAATCCAGCCTTGGGTTTACTTTTACAGAAATCATGCAAAAGAGGAAGAAACCTGAATGGCCTTTTCAAAAAGTAACTGGCGAGGCTCAATTAGTGTTAGTTATTAGAGGAGACAGCGTCAGCCTGAAACAAAATGCATCTGCCTCTCCCTTCTGGCCTTGCTCTGTCTCCCCTTCTTTCCACCTTCCCCCTTCTTCCTGTAGCCTGCTTACTGGCAAACACGCGGGTGGTGCTAGCCACCTACTTTATTTCCGAGTCCCATGACCTGACGGTGCAGCTGGAAGCATCTGTGAGTGAGGACAATCAGCGATAAAAAGCAGTCGCTCCCTTGTTTGGGGACGTGTGCGGCGGCCACACAACTGGGTACACTCTGCTCTTTCACAGCCGCTCCGCTCCTGGAAAAGAACTTCCACCCCTTCGCGGAGCTGCCGGAGCAGCAGCAGACGGCCCTGAGTGACGTCCTCCAGGCGATCCTGCTGGATGAGGAGCTGCTTGTGGTCCTGGAACAAGTGGTGAGACCAGAGGCAGCGCCTCGAGCTGGGTGGCTGGGGCTGGGGGTACCTCTTGGGACGGGCTTTGGGCTGGGATCAACTTACGTTTCACATTTCCTATTTTTTTAAAGGTAAGGTTTTTTAAAAAAAATACTTATTTGTGCATACAAGAACTGGGGTACAGGTCAGAGGCATAGGGGGGTGGTGGTGAGAGGATGCACCAGAGACAGAGTGGGGAGCAGAACAGGCAGATGGACTGAAACACACTGCTGAGGGGAGCAGCGAGTGAGGCAGAAGAGGTCTGCTGCGCCATGTGAGTCCCCTCCTGGCCGGGGATTGAACTTGCGCCGCAGTGGCTGTGAGTTCATAGTGCGGGTGCTTAACTGCGCCATCAGGGAGGCCCCTCAAATTTCCTCACTTTAGAACCTGAAAACTTTTCTCTAGCTCCTAGGTCCTTTGTTTTCTTACTACAGGAAGATAACCAAGGTCACGAGTTGGAGGGGAGACTCGTTTTTAGAGCTGCCCTACAAATCAGCTCAAACTTCGTGGCTTGACATGATAGAAATTTATTCTTACAGTCCTGGGGGCCAGAGCCTTGAGTCAAGGCATCAGTAGGACCTGCCTCCCCCAGAGTTTCTCGGAGAGAATCCTTCCTTGCCTGCGCCAGCTCTGGGGGCGCCTGGTGTGGCCGCCGCTCCAGCACGCTAGCCTGTCTTCACGTGACCTCTGTGTCTCGTCACCTTTGTTTTCTTAAAAGGCAGTCCCCTGCGGATTCAGGCCTGTTCCGATCTGGGGGGATCTCATCGAGCCCCTTACCTTAATCTGCAAGGACTTTAAGGTCACAGTCTGAAGCGCCAGGTGGACACAGGACGAGGGGTGCGGCGGGTGTGGTAGAGCTCCGGTGGCCAACCTGGACTATTTTTGAAAACAGGCTTCGTTTTTTGCTTTTGCAGCAGGACTTTCTGGGGAGGACAAGACCCCCAGCTGGTGTGCGTGGTGGGGCACACGCCAGGTGCCGCCCCCAGACTGCGTGTTGTTTTACTGGAGGCGGCTGGGACCTGAATGTGACTTCACCCTAGTTTGTGTGTCTTTGGCTATTCCGTTAGACTAGAGTTTAAATTCCGCTCAATGGCTTTTAATAATTTCTGATAGTTGGTATTCTTCCCCTCCTAACACTGGGTTATGCCAGAAGCGCTTAGTTGCAGTGCTAGAACCTGCAGCTCAAATTCATGGCTTGACACGACGGAAATGGAATCTCGTCCTCAGGTTCTGGGGCCCGTGGAGCCAGCCAGCCTGCAGAACAGCGATGTTGCAAAGAGCCCGCTTTCACTTCCTAGCCTAGCTTCTTTCAAGGGGAAAAGTTCGGGCCCTCACCCTGCGGAAGGGGCACCAGAAAAGCTACCCAGGGAGCAGGTCTCAATAGGATGGGACAAAAGCGGCTGGAAGGGGGCCTCCCTGGTGGCACAGTGGGTTAAGCAACGCACTATGAAGCAAAATGCAGCCACTGCAGCACGAGTTCGATCCCTGCTGCCAGCCAGGCGGGGGACCCACATGGGGCAGCAGACCTCTCCTGCTGTGCCCGCTGCTCCCCTCAGCAGTGTACTTCAGTTGATCTGCTCAGTTGATCTGCCTGTTCTGCTCCTTGCTCTCCGTGGTGAATCCTCTCACCACCCCCCCTCCACCCACCTGCCGCATCTCTGGCCTGTACCCCAGTGCTTGTATGCATAAATAAATAAATCAAAAAAAAAAAAAGCAGCTGGAAGGTGCCGGGCCGTGGCACCCCTTCCTAGCAAGCCCGTCAACGCTGGCTGGGAAGTGAGGCCTGAGTGCCAAGCTTAACGCTTGAGCACGCTGCGGGGAGGGTGCCTTTATGCTCCCCTCCTCAGTTCTGGGCACGCACTTGCTTCCTGGTCCTTGGTAAACAGGACGGACCCTGCTGTGGCCTGGGAGATTCGCCCAGTGGTTCCTGTGGGCCTCCTGCCTGCGCAAAGCTCAGTTCACTGTTTCTTCAGGAGGAAATCGAACCTCGTGGATTAGCAACGTCAAAACACAGAAAAGAACGCAGGGTCTTGTCTGCTCGGTAGACACTGAAGGGTGAGGGCTGTGTGTCCCGGGGCCGGCGCTGCCTGGTCTCTGGCTTCACTGGTTTTCTCTTCCCTTTGCAGTGTGACGACGTGGTCTTCGGCCTGTCTCCCCCACTGGAGATGCTGGGGGAACTGAAGTCCCCCCAACAGCAGGACCTCACGGCCTTCCTGCGGTTGGTGGGCTACAGCGTGCAGGGCAGGTGTCCAGGGCCGGAGGATGTGGTGAGCAACCAGAAGCTCTTTTCCATCGCCTACTTCTTGGTCAGTGCACTAGCAGGTACGGAAACAAAGACGCGCCCTTGTAGCGCTGACGCTGTTGCGCCCGCTGCAGTCTTCTGGGGGCTGTGGAGAGGCTAGCTGGGGGACTTAGTGCGATGGTCCCTCCCTTTGGCTAGTACGGGGAGGGTAAGTGGAAGGCCGAGGATGTTAGCCTGAAGTGGCGGGGGCAGGAAGGAGGCCTGGCTGTGCCCCTCCCGGGAAAGCATCTCGAGGAGAGTGCAGTTCACACCAAGCCGCTGGCAGGGCTGCCTGGCAGCAGATCTGTACCGGCACTTGGGCCTTCTGGTCCTCTTGTTCCCTCAATGGTCATGTGATTTTCACGACTCACATTAGTTGACGACACTGTACATGATTTAGGGGATTGGGTTCCCAGCTCTTCAGACATGTCACTCCCACCCCAGCACGCCCATAATCTTCCTCCACAGACCACCGGGTTGTCTCCAAGCTTTGGGCCTCAACTCTGCAGTTATGTTTCTGGGGTTTCTCTATAGGGTGTTGAAGAGTTTCAGAACTCTATCACACCTCGGGTCTCTCTCTTTTCACCTGGATGTTTATTAAGTGGGGCACTGTCTTCCACATCACCGATTCGATCCTCCATTCTGCTCTCGAGTCCTTGCTCTCATTTAAAAGGTCTTTACCTCCTGAAATTACTTTTATGCTTCAGTTTCTACCTTCTGATCATGGATTTTTCTGAAATTCTTTTAAGACTTATGCATACAAGAGCTGGGGTACAGGCCAGAGGTGTGGGGGGTGGGTAAGAGGAATCACCAGAGACAGAGTGGGGAGCAGAACAGGTAGATCTACTGAAGCACACTGCTGAGGGGAGCAGCGGGGAGACAGGCGAGGTCTGCTGCGCCCTGTGGGTCCCCTCCCTGGCCAGAGGCAGGGATCAGACTCACTCCGCAGTGGCTGCGGATGCTTCACAGTGTGGTGATTAACCCATTGTGCCACCGGGGGCCCATTTCTCTGAATTTGGTTTAACCTTTCTGACTTCTTTTTTGACTTGCCTTTTTGTGTTTGGACTCTGGGAAGCTGTTCTCACCTTATGATGTCACACTCTCCCGGGGTCTCGTTTCCCTGTGACGGATTTTTTCTGGTCCTTTCTCTGCTTGCAGTGCCCCAGAGATGTTCTTCATTCTCTGGAGCAGCAGCCTTGGGGCTGCCTGCGCTCTGACCTGTTTGGCGTGGATGAGCCGGTGCTCACCAGCGTCTGTGGGACCAGCAAGTACCCAGCCTGCAGGTCTCTGGGGCGTGTGTGCAGGCAGGCCGTGTGCTCAGCGCACCTCCACGGGGAGCACTAAGTGCAGGCGCTGGCTCTGCCACACTCCTCACCAGGAGGCACATCTGCCCCTGGAGAGCAGCCTTCTCTGCACCCACCTCCTGTGCCCCGGGCTCCCCAGGGTCAGTCGAAGTCCACGCTTGTCTCTGCTGTCCAGGAAGTGGAGCCCCGTCCTCGCCGTGGGGTGTGGCTCAGCGCAACGCCCTTCTGCTCCAGGAGCAGCTGCTCCAGGGGGCCGGGTCCTGCTGTCGCCACGATGGGGGGGGTTGCCATGTCTGCACCTCTGGCCGGGGTTCACCACATCTGGGCTTCAGCGTCTACTGGCCCTGCGCTGAAATGAAGCAGGCGAGCCTGGTGTCAGCATTTGCCGCCTTCTCGCGCTCCCCCCTTCTGCCCTCCACTTTCATGTGGCCACCATTGCTATGTTCACCTCCTCCTGGTGAGATTAGCACTTCGTATTTTGTTGTTAATTAGTGCCCTTCTCAATTTAAAGAAGCCCCTTTAATATTCTCATAAGGCCAATTTAGTTAGTTCAGTCCTGAAGGACAGGGCATAACTTTGTTCTTAAAGCACTCACTGTCGTGCTGCAACTTTGTATGTAACCAGTTTGAGCCTCTCCTTGTGTGAACCATTTTAAATGTAGTCACACATCACTTCATGATGGAGACGAGTAGCCTTAGGATGATCAGCCTGTTGGGAGCCACACGATCTGGGGTCTGTTACTGCTCTGAGGTGAACACAGAGTAGTTACGTTTGTTATTGCAAAGGCCACTGGTAGCTCTGTAGCGCCACACCTTGGCTAACTGCTGAGTACGTGCTTTGCCCAGTTGGTGGGAAAACACTGAAGTCTAATGAGGTAAAATCCAGGGGCTGGGTCTGGAGCTGTTATTTTTTTCTTTGACATTGATTTTTGTCTCTTGCAGAAATGCCTGATAATGCAGCAGCCCTGCTGGGCACTTGCTGTAAACTCCAGATGATTCCTACGCTGTGTTACTTGGTAAGGAGCCTGGGCAAAGGATGAGACGGCTACCTCAGCAGCTAATAAAACGTCTAGGGTTTCTCATCCACAACAGCCCTTCACAATAGGTTAGAAAGGTATTTTAACTCTACTTTTTACGTCCTACCCCCAGGGAGACTGAGGCATAAGACCTGAGGAACTTACTGGTCTGGTCTTTTCCTGCAAACCTTGTGCTTTTCCTTTCTGAAGAGCCTTTTGGCCGAGGCGTGCCGGCACTGCAGGGAGGGGTCCTGGTGCCTTGTACTGGCCACGGCATCTCTGTGCCCTGATCGGTTGGTCCAGCTCCGCATCAGCCTGACTGGGGCGGGGCGGCATTCCGGAGGTCTGCTCCTCTCAGGGAGCCACAGCTGCCTTCATTCTGTTTTAGAAATAACACTGCTTTGTGCCTTCAGGAAATGTCAGAGAGAGTTAGAGAACCAGAGGTTAGCCCTAGCTTCAAGGTTAAGTTTTTGCTTTTTGACATTCACAAACTGGGGTCATTAAGAGAAGGCGCCATCAATAGGCTGCCCCAGATTGCTCTAACGGAGCAGTTCCTCTGATGTTGCTCTGCGGGTGCTGTGCAGCCGCGGGCAGAACAGCTGCTGCGTGTTAAAGTCTGATTACCAAGGGCCACGGCCAGCATCGTAGGTAGGCCCGAAGTCCAGAGCTCTGCCCCCCCGGTTTGAGAAGACTGCCGAGCTCGGACCCTGAAATTTGGAAACTTGGAGCTAGCGCTTTTGGTACGTGTCTGCATAGCAGGGACAACTAAAGACTATCCAGGGAACTTAGATTTTGTTCACAACTGAAAGCAGGTTCTACCTACTCAGAGGAATACTGTTACAGTTTGGACACAAAAACTGAACTACTTAAACACCTGCCAGCATGTACATCCTGCAGCCAGCTGAGAGTAAAGGCTGGTGGCGGTGTCGCTATGGACACGGTATGTGTAACTGCCTAATGGTGTGCTGTGAGGAGCAAGAAAGTACTTCTGCCCAGTTCCCTTCTGTAGCAACTTCGGGCCTACCCACTGGTAAGTACGTACAAAATCATCGACTGTATTCAGAACACAAGTGAATAAAGAAAGTACTGCATAACCACTCAAGCTAGCTCCCCCTCCCAACACACTCACTCTTAGCTGCCGTCTTTCTTGCTGATGAACTCTAGGCTTTGATTTTTGTTGCTTCCACGTTCTGTTGTTCTGAAAGTAGACCCTGGAACACAAGCTCCAGAATGACTGGTATTCATTCTGCTCTGGCAAAAAACAACCCACCTCCGGAAGGCAGATAATTGTTTCAATAACTTTCTGGGTACCTTCACATAATCTCTCCTAGACACAGCAACAACTCTTCCTAAAACAGTGAGGCTCCTGTGTATCAGGAGTTTCTACTTACAAACTTACTGGTGTTCCTATTTTTTTCTTGTCTGGGAGCCAGGGTAACTTTGAGTGGCTTTCTGGAGTTTCAGGTACACTAAAATCTGCCAGGTTAGGAAAACAATTGATTAGAAGGTGAGAAACAACAGGGAATGTTTTGTCCCACCCCCTCTGGGTGACTGTAATCTGCACATACCAATAAGAGCCTATGGCAGCTGGGGTTGGCAGATGTTTGGTACCTACACACCAGACACAAAATCAGTCTGCACCATCTTCAGTCACTGGGATGTGGTGCCTGTCTTCTAAAGCATAATCCAGATTCTGTGTCAAATGGTTAGCTCGGTGGTTACATAGTGTGACCTGTATTTATAAAACCAGTTTTGATGTAAACACACAAGTACCATTATCAGCAAGTGAGTGCTAGCTTCAGCTACTGGGGCAAACTGTATGTTAATTTTAGTAAAATTACTACTATTCAGAATGTTTCTAGAATTCTTTAGGATTCCCTTTAGATTGCTTATTTGAACATCAAAGACACTAGAAAATCTACTAAAGATTAAGAAGTGTCACAAGGACTGGTCAAGACCCGAAAAGTTCTTTGAAATATACATACAACTTTTTAACAATGCATTCGTTATAGTGATGTTTATTCCAGGGATGCAAAGATGTTTCACATTCACAGAACAAGCCCATCAACCTCCATTTATGATAAAACTCACAAAATGAGATGATGTATTCTCAACATAGTAAAGGCCATATATGAAAAGCCTATTTCTAATTTCACACATTGAACAAACAAGGAAGCTCACTCTTGACATTTACTCAGTGTGGTAGTGGAAGTCCCGGACAGAACAGTTAGGTAACTGTTCCATCCTGTGGAATAGAGGAAGTCAAACTGTCATTTGTGAACATGATTTTATATAGAAAATCAGAGTCTACCAAAAGACCTGTAGCACCAATGAATGAAATCAACAAAGTTGCAAACTAGCATGTCAAAATACACATTCAACCATGAGAAAGAGAAACTAACAATCCCATTTACACCAAACTAAGATATAGATGAAAAACTGTACAGAAAAAGATACTCTGTGCTTATGGCTAAAAATAATTGTTAAAATACCCTTACTACCCCAAAGCAATCTACAGACTCAATGCAATCCTTCTCAAAACTCTTATTTTCACAGAAATAGAACAAACAATCCTTAAATTATACAGATTAGGAATCACAAAAGGCTCCAAATAGCCAAGGCTCTTGAAAAAACAAAGCCAAGCCAACAGCATCACACTAGCTGACTTCACACGCCATTACAAAGCAATGCAGTATTGGCTCAAAAACACAAAGTGAAACAGAGAGCCCAGAAATAAACCCACACACAGATAGGAAATTACTATGCGACAACAGAACTGAGACTAAGCCCAACGGGGAAAACACAGTCTCTTCAAGAAGTACTGCTGGAAAAGGATGGACACTGTCTTCCACCGCAAACAAAGATGGAGTAAAGATTATAATCTAAGTCCTGAAACTGCCAAAGTCCTAGAAAACATAGATGACAAAGTCACTGACGCTGGTCTTGATGAATTTTTACATAACTCGAAAGGGAACCAAGGTAGGACTGCCTTAAGCTAAAAACTTTTGGCATAGCATCAACAAAAAAAGGAAACTTACCGAACAGGGGAAAATATTTACAAATTGAGTAAGTGGTTAATATTCTATACATACAGAGAAAACCATGTAACCAAGTAACAAAAAACCTGATGAAGAAATGAGCACGGAATCAAATACACATTTTTGCTAAGGCATATGAAGAGATGTTCAGCATCACCTGTCTTCAGGAAGATGCTCATCAAAGCCCCGCATCAGCCTGGCACTCCGCACTTGTCAGACCGCCATCACAGAGATAACTCCTGACGATATGGGGAGAAGGGGGCGCGCACGTCAGTGGGAGTGTAAGCTGATGCAGTCCCCTATACAAGACAATATGCAGGTTCTTCAAAAACTAAAAATAGAACCAACCATCTGAACCATATCATCATTTCTGGGTATTTAACTGAAGAAAATGAAAACACTAACTCACAAGGATACAGCAAGCCCTATGTTCACTGCAGCACCAATCACAGCAGCCAAGCTAGGGTAGCAACCTAGGTGCCCGTTAATGAAAGACAGGTTGGGCCTCCCCTGGTGGCGCAGTGGGTTAAGCAACGCACTACGAAGCAAACTGCAGCCACTGCAGCACGAGTTTGATCCCTGCTGCCGGCCAGGGGGGGGACCCACATGGTGCAGCAGACCTCTCCTGCTGTGCCCGCTGC